>VZRV01006657.1:112141-274740 GCA_013398115.1 Falcunculus frontatus
CCCGTCCGCCCCCGAAGCCGCCGCTGCCGCTCGCCCGGGGGCCGGAGCCGCTGCCTGCGGGCGCCCGGCGGGGCCGGTGGCCATGGGAGCCCGGCCCGCGGGGGGCNGCCACGGGGCTGCAGAGCTGCCGGCGCGGCGAGGAGCGCCCCGGGGACGCGGCACCACCGGTGCCAGGCGCTGCCGGCCGCCATGGGGTAAGGATGTCGCGGGGGCCGCCGGGGCTGGGGGTGGGAGCGGCTGCCCGCGGAGCCGTGGGCACTGCTGGATGCGCACGGAGCCGAGGGGGTCTTACTGGCGGGGGGCGCCAGCAGCAGGAATCCTGCTGCAGTCGGTGCCGTGCATCAGCCCGGTGAGGGGAGAGCAGCGCTATCCGTGAGGGGCGCACCGTGATCTGCAGAGGTTTGTCTCCGCCGTAGCCACATCGAAATTCTGGAAGAGCCGTCTCGGCTCCCAGTACCCCACCGTGAGGACCTTTCCTGGGTTGTTAGGCGATGTTCAGTCCTGAAAATGGGTGCTTTAAACTCAGTGCTCTAGGGTGAAATTCCAGAACAGCGAAGGCTTGCTTTCACTCTTCTGGAGTCTTCAGAGAATATCGGACAAGGTGTGAATTTCTCAATAAATTGAAGAAGGCTCTAAGGAAATCGGCTTCACAGCAGGTTCCCTAGTAAACTGGGGAATCTGCTTGAGGATTTAGGGAAATTAGAAGGAATAAAATCTATAAAATTAGTCAGATCTCATATAAATTGGTAGATAAAAAAGTGACATAGATACCTATGAAAACTTTCCACAGTCGTATCCTTAGGAATTTGTACAGTGATATGAAAAAATAATCCATGCTACCGGGCTTGTCTGATAGTGAAATGGAAACTCATACATGTTCCAAAGCAACAGAAACCTGGTATGATCTGGTAAACTGCAAGGTGGAGGCAGATTTTCAGAGCATTAACGAGATGCTGTTTTAGTAAGATTTTGTGACAATAGTTCAAAGTCTACGAAAGTTACAAATCATGTCCTTTATATTTTGGTCATTTAGGAATTTGGATGTGAAATTGGCATATTACTATGGGAGTTACAGATGTCTCTTTCCTCAAGCTGTCTAGGACACCTGGGTTCTTCAATTTATTAACTTCCTTGCCTGTGTGGTGATAACAGCTGCATCCTTATCTCTGTCCTAGCACTGTGGGCCAGTACAAGATGTAGGAATGACTCCTTACTCCTTAGACTAGTTTTTATTTTTCTGTTATCTTCCCTTCCGTTAAAAAAATTTAAACAGAATAAACTCAGATTTGCAGCTGTCTACATATCCAAGAAAGTGATGTTTCAAAAATCTGCCAGAAGGCTAAATGATATTGTAATCTTTTGGGATATATACTTAAAACTGCTAGTCAGACACAGGATTATGTAAAATTAAAATAATGGAAACCCTCTCATTTATTTAAAATCAATACTGTATTTGTAGATATTTAAGTATATCATATTAAAAATCCAGGGAACTGTTGAGAGGAGCAAACATTCTGTCTCCAGAACTCCAGTTCTGCTGGTGTTTTAGTGTCATAGCTTCTTAATAAACAGTACAAATCCCTGTCTCTAGAGAGCTGAAATCTTAAAAACCACAATTGTTGATGACTTGGGCGGTATCTTGGCACATTAAGGTCGAGAAGATGAAATTTGCCAGCAGATATTTTAAAGACATTTTAGACTGTATACATTGGGGTATCGCAATGTAGAATTCCTTTGCAAATCATCTTCTAAAAAGGACAACAAACCCTGAAATGTAGGAACGTATTACTCGTAAGCCCTCATCTCTAAATCTGAGTGAGCACACCCAGGCTAGGGCCAGCACCCACTTAGTGGATCTGTGGTTAAATATCATTTGTTACTGTTCAGAGCACAGGTCTTGATTCAGTAGCTGTTTTGTATTAATTTCTAAATGCAAGTGCCCATGGATTTCAGAGTATTTCTACACCAAGGTGCACCGGGCTTTTAATTCAGCAGTTGATACTCTATACTCTACTATGGTATAAAAATTGAGTGTTCTAGAAGAAAGTTGCAAAATCATTGATAATTCAATGTACCTGGGTCACATGAGGGCCTGTGTATTATATTCAGTATTTAATGGGTACTGCTATGCTGTGTAAGCTTGTAGAGCGATCTTGAAGTACCTGGCTGGTAGAGAGTTTACCTATTTAATGGTTAGAACACAGAAAATTTGGGGGAGGGAAGCTGGCTTGCCGAACCAGCAGTAGCTTTCTTAGTCTCATTTCATGTAATTCACTGTTCTGCTGGTGTAGTTCAGACTATTCAGCACGTGGAATACCGTCAGGCAAGCCAGGTAATTATGCACTGGATATGTGGTGGAAATCAGCTGGTGAGTAACTGGGCTCTGGGCCATGCTGCTATTAAACATCTTTTTGGGAAACTTGAAACTAGAGAAATGGTCTGTAGAGCAGTTCAGGACACTTTCTTACTGCTGTATCCTGTATGTCTGTGTGTGTCTCTCATCTCATAGGAGAAGGTAAGTGAATCAAGCTCTTTGGATTGTATAGGCCAGACACATAGGATGTCCAGTCTTGTTTCTCTATCTGCCAGTCTGTCTGACTTCTCCCAGTTCCTCATTCCTGTTGCATGAAGAAAAGTTCTTACCAATAGTTACTTTTGAGTGATATAAACATTGTGGACAACCTTTTGTTGATTGACCAGCTACAATATAGCATTCCTTAATAGGGAAACATGGATTTTGTGCTAAAACTACCTTCTGTCCTAGTTGATAATGTGTATTTGTGCGGTCATTGTCAGTATTGCTCGATCAGTCTTCTTTAAGCAGAAGTCTGATTGCATCAAAAATCCTCAGGAAACAGCTCTAAAGCATACTCAGGATTTATATTGGCATCTTAGGCTGCTGTATGCATTGACCAGGTAAGTACTGTTGAAGTTGGAACCACTGCCATATTTTTCTTATCACTGGTACTGCTTGCACTTCAATCTGTGAGCAGGGGAAGTAGAGATTTTGTTAGTGGACTGTGATGCAGTTGTTCTTTAGGTTGGAGTGAATACACTTCTTGCCAGTCACAGTGGGGAAGCTGCACAGCTGTGAATTCTGGTAGGGATGCAGAAGCTGATGTCCTGTTAAACATAATATCTAGTATTAATTCCTGATTTATTAATGGGTAGTCTCTCCATAACTTCTTCACTGATGGCCTTACATGATGGCTGTGGACAAATATCTATATTTGCTGCTCGCTTTTCCCGTCACTCATGCTGGATTATAAGGAATTACAAGGTAAAAGCTTCTGTAAGATGTGCTCATCTCTGTCATGTCATGTTAATCAAGGTGCCTTTATAAAGGCTTCATCTTCAGTTTTGTTGGACTATATTTAGTATGTTATCTTCGTCAACGTGGTTATGATATGTGTCAGTTTGAGATGGCAGAATTAGAATACTAGGGTTTTTAAGCTGGCTGGAGAATATTGAGAAAGATTCGTATCTTAGGGTATAATTGTTAGTGCGGCACTTGCCTAGAAATAAGTGTTTATTTGAATTTTTGGTAGTCTGCAGCTGGTTGATCCACTCCTAGATCTTACACTGTTTGAAGTATGTGGAGTTAGTCAAACACATTTCTTTAAATAGGACAAACTGCAGCCTTGTCCTGAAATGTTTCAGTTTGCTTTCTGGGTCTGGGTTACAAGACAAGAACACTATAAAGCTGTTGGGAGCCAGAAGCATTATTGATCATTGAATTTGTCCAGGCTCAAATTCTTTAACCTGTTTTCCTCCCACAAGACTTAACGGTAGCTTTCCCAAAACTTTGTTTTAGCAACACTTCCATCAGCTGTGCTCCTCTGTCACAGAAATACTGCAGATAGTAGAGCAGAAGGTGTAGCATCTTGGCAGCAGTTCAGCGTTAATGTGAGTCCTGGTCATCTTGCTTTCGTAGGGGTAAAATGAGGTGCTTATTGTGTGAAAGCAATGGCAGCAAAATACTTTATTCTGTCTTCTGTAGCAGAATGGACAGTCTAACAAGTTCTACAGATAACACCAACAAAACTTGATTAACTGTAAAGAATAAGTAATGTATAATACCAAGACAGACTGTATGTAAAGCCGCCTGAAATGGTTAATAAACTACTTTTCAGGCAACAACATGTGTAGACCTCTACCATGCTTAAATTATATTCTGTCACAGTCATTTTATGAAGGCAAAACAAGCATGATAAATCTGAACCAGATCTTCTAGCCTGGCAACACATAAATGAGTGTCCCGAGCATTGTGAGGGGATGATTGCTGATCTAGAGAAGTCATTTGTAATGACTTACGGTTGCAATTAATTTGTTTTGGTACTTCCGTGCATTATTAAGATTTTATAGGCCAACCCTTTAGGAAAAATCCTAACTCTGCTGAAAGTAAACATTCAAGTCCTTCCCAGTCGTCATGTTGAGATTGTTTTTATTCTCAGTGCCTCAAGGCAAACATCAGATGTGTGTGTGTTCTTTGTGTGTGTGTGTTCTTGTGATTTCTTTTTCTGAAATCGTGCTTGCCCTACCACAGTTACCATTATCTTTGCAGGACTCAACTAGATGTTGAGCCAATATCTAAGGAAATACACAGTCTTGGAGCCACAGGGATTGCAATGGCTTGTAATTCTGTAACAGGTCAGCACTTCTGATCGGAGAAGGCAATGACACTTAACCGGAGCTAAGCTGATTATATCTGCCTGCTAGTTTGTAAAAGTTTTAAGAAGAATTTAGGTACCACTTTCATGGGAATTTTTGTTGCAAAACATTTATTATTTATGATTGTCTCTTAAAACTGTAATTTGATTTGAAGCTCTTAGCTAATCACTCTTTAAATCATTGCTTTTCAAATCTGTGTCTAGGTGTTAGTGTACCTCAGAGAAGAGCGTTATCTTATGATGTAACATTAATTTAGTTAGTGGTAGTTTCTCATTAGTATTGGTGCCTTCAACATCATTTTAGTTGAGGCTGTGATTTTCTGATGTATTCCGGATCACTGACCGTCTAAACAATGCAGATACTTCAACCAGATTAGAACTTCGTTTTTCTTCTCCATTAGATATATATGCAATTTTGAAGCTGTTGAGGCCTAAAGTAATGACCAAGGTCTCTGCTAGTCCAAAAGTTACAAGTTAAGAGGTGCTTAGCAAGGAAACCAGTGTGGTGTATTGATACCCAGCCAGGCTGAGACTAGGTCTGGAAAGGACCTTGCATGAGTACGTATCTATATGCCTGCGTTTTAACAATGTGCACTTTGTATCTAAGACAGTCTTGCATTGGAGAAGAATCTCAGGCTTCCCCATGTGTGTCGTTATAGTGTTAATAACAGAAAACTGTGACAGTGAACAAAGAAACAAAGTGTTCTGTATTGTTTAAAGTGGAAAGAAAACCAGAGTCCATCTCTTCTTTTTTTTCTTCTTTTTTAAAGGTACCATGAAACATGTATTTAAATGCCCTATTTAAAAGCCCTACTTAGGTGAAAGCTTTCTGTAAAAAAAATTTTGAAGAGCATGCTTTCTAGTTCAGGGTTTTGTGCTGTCCTTCCTGCAAGGCTTTTTCGGATATATTCAGTCTTAAAGGTAAGGTGTAATGGGTGTGAAAGCATTGCATTATGAAAAATCTGCTTTTACATCCAGTTCTGATGGTAGGTTTCTTGTCCCCATTCCATTTCAAGTTTTTTATATTACTCAAGGCTCAGCCATGTGAGAGCCATCAAAATTAGTATTGAGTTCAGGACAGAAAGATTAGAGGGGAGAAGAGGCTAGAGGGAGCTGTGGGTTTATTCCACCTGGGTCTTGCACTATGCAGTGTTGAGCTCTGTTTTATCTACACAGTGTTCTGGTAGCAGCATTACTCCATTCTGTGAAGTAATGGAACTGTGTTTCAATACTATATTGATTTTCTGGAACTGCATCACAATCATGCTTCTGGCAACAGAATGCATTCTGGTACGCTTCTTTGGTGGCAAGTAGTCATGAATGCCAGTCATTGTTAAAAAATTAGTCTAGAAAGATACTGTTTAACCATGCAATAGATGATGCTGGATTGCCAGATACAAGCATATATTGACGTTTCCAGTAACTAGTCGTGATTTTGGGTTTTTTTAGTTACATTTATTAAGTTAGCTAACTTAAGCAGACTGCATCACTCATTTTCTGTAATAGGGGGGGAGAACTTGAAATACATAGCTCCTCTCAGGTTTTTCTTCTTCCTCCAAATACATGCAAATGATTCATGGGCACTGTTTTGTTGATGTTCGTGGCTCTGCTCTTTGCCAACATCCAGACTGTTAAATTTTCACAGAACTTTCCACTAAATGGTGGGAACCACAGAAGGCAAGCACTGCTTCTTCCACTTGTCTGCTACAACACGATGTTTGTGCAGTGAACTATGTCAGTACTGTAACCTAGCTGACTGCAAATACAGGGGTGTGCACAAGGGAAGGGCCACTACAGGTAGGATAGACCTACCTTTTACTACAGCAGTGTCTGTTTATTCTAGTGGGAAATGTTCAAAAAGATCTGAACTCAGACCTACCCCTGTCCAACTTCGCTCCTCAGTTTTGAAACTCAGGTCTGGAAAGGTTTTTTGTGATTGTCTGCTAGCTTGAATCTCAGCATATTGAGAAATGTTATCTTTTCCCCCTTTGAATAGTGTATTTTATAGTAAAACAAAACAATGCCAAAGCCAAACCCAAAGAAACGAAATCCCTAAGCCTAAGCCATAATTGGTAATATTGATGGGTATAGAATTTGGGTTTTTAAAATGCTTTTAAATTACTTATTGTGTAAATAGAATGCTATTGTCTTGGATCCACAGCTAACCTTGAAACTCTTCTTTTAATAGGACATATGATGAAATCTTCCTTGAGTTTTGAAAACTGAAGAATGAGCTTTAAATGGTCAATGCTTCACAGTGAAGTGTTGGTGAAATAAATCATCTTTGACATGTATTCTCACAATTCGTACTTCTTAGGCCTGTTCATTTCCGACAGACTGCTAGCCTTGGCTTGTCTGTGTGAAATTCTGAAAGAATTCTAAAAGTGGACTATGCAACCATGGGAGGTGTCTTGGGGTACTTTTCATGCTAACAAAAATAATAATATGCAATAATATATGCTGTGTATCTCTGTTGTCGAATGACTGTACACAGTAAACTGGGATCCTAAGCAGATATTTGGATGATTTGCTTTAACCAGAATACCTGTGGTTTTGTACTAGTTGGGTTTTTCACTGACCGTGTGTGACTAGAAGAGTTAACCTGCAGTTAGACCAGAACAATTCTGTTGGATTAACTTACATTCAGCTTCTGGATACTGATTTCCAAGTGCTTTTTCAACATTCAAGTATACGTCCCTTTTCTACTTCCAGACATATGGAGGAACTGGTTCTATGAGGAAACAGTTAACAGTGCTTGGGAATAGGTGGTGTCCTGCTGATTTGAATCCTAGGTACTCATGGTTCTCAGAAGCACTGCACAGCTCAGATAGCATGTCTGGCTATGCATGATAGTAAAACTCACAGGATCTTTGAGAAGTTTTTGTGAAAAAGGCACAGGTGCTGAAGTACATGATCATATAATGGTCTATTTTGGCTGAATTTTGTGAAATGAGAGCTGAACACTAGATTCCTGAAGATAGCCTCACATCAGAATGTAAATACTGCCCATGTCTCTTACAATGGATCTTAATGGGCCACTTGAGATCTTAAGTAGTTTTTACTGAGTTATGTATTTGGTGACCTTAAATGAAAAAAAACCAACAAAACTTCCCCTTTTGTCCACATTATAGTTTTAAAAATCAGACTGCAAAAAAAGCTAGAATAGTTCTATTACTGGGATGGAATGATGACAATTATTATAGGGGCCTTTTCCATATGCCTCTTTTATTGTTAGCAGGATTGGAGAATTAATATTGTTTTGGGGTGAAGTTCTTAGACAAAGAAAGACAATCTGCTTCTTCCCCAGTTGTTCTTGGCATTAAAATACATTTGAAGAGTCCTTCTCTTCTCCTCCTTAGTTACAACAGTAAATCCAACATTTAATGAATACTGCTAGTCTTGAGTGCTCAGAGATGAACATGGTACTCCTCAAATCACTTACACTAAGTCAGCCTTAGAGTCCACATCTAGATCTTGTAAAGATTACCTTCTGCTCCACCATCTTGTTTGTCTTTTTGTCTTGGTACTTCTGCCACTGGCTAATGTTTTTGTAAAACCCAAGACTTTGCTTATTCGGGGAACCCTAAATCATTTTGTCTTATATCTATGCCATTCGTCTTCCTGCGGGTAAGTATGGTATGAGTACTTCCTGCTCATGATGGCATTCTCTTTTCTAGATTACCCAGTCTGTTTGTAAACACAAAACCTTTTAGTGAGTGGGAAATGGCAGTTTCTGCTACGTGGACTAGTATTTGATGCTTCAGTTAAGCGTCTTTTGGCCATAAACATGTGAGCACCTAAGTGCTCCAGTTTGGGAAGATTACACCGTGTTTAGCACACAGGTAGAAAATATTTTTAAATGCAGCTTTCTTTAAAACTGACTTTGCAATGCAGGCATTCTGTAAGTAGCTAGTGAACCTGCTTGGTTTTGGCCACTGCATATTTCATGGATACAGAAACACTGGGGCTTGGTTTCTTAGATTTAATATCCATTCTGATATTTATGCAAAGGTGCGGGTGAGGAAGACTTTTCTAGTTCTTTTTTCACACATAGGTTTTGAAGGTGTTGAACTCTACCAGTTCATTCAGGTACCATGTATGGAAAATTGTGCATAAAAAAAAGGTCACACTGAAATAACTAGCTCTTAACAAACACTGGTTCCTGCTCTTTGATTAGATACTTCTTAACTGTAGTAGCACGCATTTATTGCTGAATGTTTTTGTTTAGCTGTTATAGGCCTCTAAAGCAGGCAGTTTGGGCCAAAAAATCTGCACCAACTGTATGGTATCTGGTTTTTTTCTCAGTTTGTCAAAACACTGAGCAGTGTTCTGAGACCTGATTTTTTAAAATTATTTTCCTCAAAGTAAAGCCCTGACACCTACCTGCTACCTTCGCATTAGAACTAAGGTCATTGTTAGTGCCTTTCGGAAGTAAAAGCTAAATTTTGAAGTGATGTTTGCAAAGTGATTGCTAATCTAGTTCCAGCAGAACTAACACATAATACTTTGTCTTTACCAGCCTCCACCGGCACAATTGAGCTGTCAGTGAAGAAATGTTTCTTGACATTTTTTCAATAGCAATACCTGAGGGTAGTAGTGATGCAGTTATGTTTCCAGAACTGTAATCTTCACAGAATCACAACAGGTAGAGTAGGAAGGGACCACAGCAGATAATGTTGTCCAGCCTCCCTGCTCAAGCAGGGTCACCCCAGAGCACATTTCACAGGTTTGTGTCCAGACAGTTCTTTAATATCTCCAGTGAGGGAGACTCCACAGCCTCTCTGATCAAGCTGTTTCAGTGTGCAGTTACTTGCACAGTAAAGAAGGTCTTCCTCGCGTACAGGTGGAACTTCAGTTTTTGCCCATTGCCTCTTGTTCCATTGCTTGGCACCACTGAGAATACGATCTATCACTAGTCCATTGTCTTGACACCCTTCCTTACAATACTTGTATACATTGCTGAGGTCCCCTCTCAGTTGTCTCTTCTCAAGGCTGAACAGGCCCAGCTCCCTCAGCCTTTCCTCATAAGAGATGCTCCAGACCCCTCATCATCTTTGTAGCCTCTGCTGGACACACTCCAGGAGCTCCATGTCTCTCTTGTCCTGAGGAGCCCAGAACTGGACACAGCACTCCAGATGGTGCCTCACTAGGCCTAAGTACAGGGGCAGCATCACCTTCCATGACCTGCTGGCAATGCTCTTCCTAATGCCCCCCAGGACACCATTGGCCTTCTTGGCCACCAGGACACTCTGCTGGCTCATGGACAGCTTGTTGGCCACCAGGACCCCCAGGTCCTTCTCTGCAGAGCTGCCCCCCAGCAGGTCAGCCCCAGCCTGTGCTGGTGCCTGGGGTTGTTCCTCCCCAGGTGCGGGACCCTGCATTTGCCTTTGCTGAATTTCAGATGGTTCTTCTCTGCCCGTTTCTCCAACCTGTCAAGGTCGTTCTGAAGGGCTGCACCGCACTCTGGGCTGTCAGTCACTCCTCCCAGCATTTTGTCCTCTGTGAATTTACTGAGGAGAAATCTGCCCCTTTTTACACGTCAAGGATGAACAAGTTAAACAGTTCTGGGCCCAGCAGTGAACCTTTGGGAGACACCACTAGGGACAGGCCTCCAACTTTGTCACTGGTTTTGACCCTCTGGGTTCTGCCATTCAGCCAGTTCTCGATCAGCCTCGCTGTCCACTCATTCAGTCCACATTTTCTGAATTTGTGTATGAGGATGTTATGAGCAACTGTGTCAAAAGCCTTGCTGAAGCTGAGTAGGCAATATTGACTGCTCTCCCCTCATATGAGCTGCTTATCAGTGGAATGAACAGCCTAGTCCAGGTGTGGCTGTTCTTCTCTGCCTGTGGGGGTTCATTCCTATGGCACAGCACTTGGCACAATTCCTGGACTGATGCTTATTATACAGACCTGTCTAACTTTTCCCTTGTCAGCTGCTGTAGTGCGCTGTGCAGAGCACTCTTTGTTCCATTCATGGTATGTGCTCATCCTAGTATATATAAAAATGGATTGTGCCCTTTATCATTGTTTTCCATCTTACTACAGTGGGCAGTTGCCTGACAGTGCAAGGCATGTCATTGGGAGAGACAGGATTTGGAGCCGTCTTAGGAATGCCTTTAGTGATCCAATGAGCAAACTGCACTGGAAACATGTCAGGAATGGTATTTGGGTGTCTCAGAATGTTTGGCATAAGTGTGCTGTGAACAAGCAGGGAAACAGACCTGGGACTCCCAGTTACAGGTCAATGTATGTTCAACCACTGCATCCAAAATTCAATAGTGTTTGCTAGGCCATAAGTTATCAGAAGGGAGGGACTTGCTGGTATGGTAATAATATACTAAAAATGAATTAAGGAGTCTTTATAGTTCCTGCAGTGCTCAATGGGTGATTCAAATTGATTTGTTATTTATGAATATAAAATTAATTTGATTACCTTTTTAGGAGTCTAATTCAGTTCTTTGATACAAATGAAATGATCCAGTTCTCATCTTTTGATGTGGACCAGTGATCTTTTTTTCTTTGAAACTTAGCATGCAGATGTAGCACTCTGGTTGGGATTGCAAACTGTTTGAAGATCAGGTGCTGGTAATGAAATGCATGTCTATTCAGCCCCGCCTTATGTAAGTTCTGATACTTCACTGGTGCTGCTGGAAGCATGAGTTCAGCTTTGAGTTGTCTGCAGTCAAAATGTGGTTGTGCTAGTGGTTTATTTCAGGGTATTTATTTTTGAGGGTTAAGTGCAAAAGCTCTTAAAACTGAGTGTTAATTGAGAAATTCTTAATGTCAAATATGTAGCTTGTGGTTTTAAGCTGGAAATGAAATGCATGACAAGTGCCAGGCCCACTAAAATAAAAAGCTTTTTCACATGGAGAGGGCATGTCAAAATTAATAACTTGGAGATGTGGAAAAAGATGGAGTGGATGTGGTTGATTGGGTAAGAAGTGGTAAGGAGGTGTGACTGTTTCTGTATGAAACTCCACAGGGAAGCAAAATGGAAGTTTAGAGCCAATAAGGAGATGAATTTAAGCTGTTCAGAAGCAAAGAGGAGTTGCTAATGACTGTGGTGCTAAATGAGGAAACCTTATTTTACTATAGACATATATTTGAGACAAATTCCAAATGTGAACTAATAAACAAGGAAGATATGTATTCCTTGGTTTTTGTTGTTAACAGATTGCCAAGACATCTAGTCTTAATAATAACAAAATTATGACTAGTATTATTTTAACGTTGTCTCTCAAAGTCAAAGATGATTGGAAAAACAGCAGTTAGACTAATTTTTGAATAGTACCACTGCTTACCACATAATTACCATTTATCTCAATGGAAACACATGATGACTTGATTCTATGAGTTTGGATTTCTTCTATTACTTTCTAGGTTCCAGAATTCTCATCAGTCTATTGTCAAAAGCCCCAGCTTTGCCGCTTTGCTTCATAGCTGTGAAATACAGCCATCAGAACAAAATTCTTGTCATAGGCAATGATGAGACTTGATGGAGCATGCAAAATCACACGGAATGTTGTATTAGAAAATACTGTGTTTGCATTGTTTATTGAACTCTGCCATATTTTATGGAGTCTTAGGTGATGTGGGATTGCCACTGTTATTATTTCCGTGCTCTACATAGCTTCATGTCCTAGTGCCAACCCTCTATTCTCACTTCCTTCATGCTGCACTACCCGTGCATGGTGACACTTGTCAGTGCTGCTGAAGGATTTTATTACAGCCACTAAATTGAACTAACCAAACTTTAGAACAGAGGGTGTTGATTTACAGACAGTCTTACGCTTTCATGTCAGGACAAAGCAAGGAGTTTCAGTCTGTCAATTTTCTGAATCTGCTGCTCTGGGTGGCACTTCTACCACTGTTGTTTTATGACCCTTAAATTCCACCAGACACTATGATTAATATCAAAGACCCATTATATGCTTGCAAGGTGCTGTTTCTACCTACCTGTGCCTCAGCAAGAGCACCTAAGTGGCCCCATGAGATTTGGCTTAATTTTCACCTTGTTTAGTCAGCATCAACTGGTCTAATGAGTTATTTGTGAGTGGCACAAACAGCCCTTATCACAAGCTGAAAATTGTTTTGCAAAGGAAACTACTGAACTTTAGATCTTAAAGAATCCATAAAATAATTTCAGTTAATAATAAAGGTGTTTGTGAAACGTGAAAAGGAAAACGTGCAGGTCACAAGTAGACTTGCGTTCTGGAGATTGCAGAGATTGAAAATTATGTCCCATCTCGGGCCTTCCTCCTCATTTTCCTCATCCTTCTCCACACCCCTGGAAAGGAGAGTTCTGCTGGGCATGCTTATAAAGCAGTACATGAACTCCTGCCTCACTAGCAGGGTCTCCGGATCCCAAAGCAACTTTGTGCTCTTGCTTTCTCTGCTTCTATATTTGGAGAGCTGTGCTTCTTGTGCTGTTGTAAGGGGTTTCTTTTTTTTTTTCTCTTCTGTTTTTTTTTTCCCCTTAAAACTGTAGCTCTTGTAATGGTTCTGAAGACTACAGATATTGTCCCTGGGGACTATGTCTAGAAAATATTTTTTCATTTAAGCTCAAGAAAACTGGTGGTTTTCAGGAAGGAAGACAGGAAACTGTAACTTCGTTGTTGCCTAACTTTGTATTAAAGTGCTGTGTGAAATAACAGTAGAAATTCAAGCTAAGCAGTTAAACTACTCAATATTCTCCCTTGAAATATTTGTATGAGTTCTGTAAGAGTAGTCTGACTGTCAGAACTCCACTGCAGGGTGATTTTAGATAAAGATTGCAAAGGGAAAATTGTCACTATGCAAAGAGTATCGAGGAACTAGGGGAACTAAGAAGAAAGCCTGGTTATGGGTTGCTTTTGGGCCTTGCTAAACTTATTTTACTAACAAACATGGATAACAGTATTTCTTCCTTTGATGCATTGTGCTGCATAGGTTTCATTCCTCTCTTTTCTGCTTGTGTTGCAAGTGTGGCTAAGTTGGATTTCCTTGCTGTAGAATGGAGAGAAATGAATATTTTTAGACCATTGCCTGCTTCTTATTCCATATTCAGCATAGCTTAATTTACTGCATGTAAGGGCTGTTGCAGGAATGTTAATATCTAGACTTCTTTCAGAAATGTCTCATTACAATGTCATTTCAGGGTTCTTTGTTCATAGCCTAGAACCTGACATTAAGTTGGTTTTCTGCTTGCTTCTGATAAACACTTTTAGTGACTAGATGTAGAAAATAGCTGTACATCTTAAAATTAATTGTCCAGTTCTAAAGACAGAAGAACTCTTCTCTTGACTTCCTGACAAGAATTTTCAAACAGAGCAAAATTCAGGGAAAAAAAAAAGTTTTTACTACCATAATTTCTTAATTTCACTATAGATAAATATCTATTCTAAGATTCAACCTAAGATAATTTAGCTGCTCTTAAGTCATTAAAAGCTAATGGTTAGCTGTCTCCAATTTTGTAATTAAAACAAATTTAAGGTAAATGTTTATTCAGAGATACTTTTGTCCACTTACTTGCACAATTTAGAGGAATGGTCAGTTAGGTAGCTAGAAAAATTCTGAAGATACCTATATCCCTGGAATAAGTTACTAAACTTGATAATGTACTTTTTGTTACCTCATTTGATTCCCAGAACTCTTGCTTGATTCCTGCTACGAAAATGAGCTTTTCAAGGTTGTGTGGAAGAACAAAAAAAAGAAAACCCTAGAGACATAGACCGTCATTCAGCTATTGGAGTAACTTTCACAGTCAGTGATATGTTATTGCTGTGAGTGTTTCCTGCAATGCTTCGGCTGGTTGCCTACGTGCTGAACTTGAGCAGCATACGATAGTAGCATATGGAGGCATTGGAGAACAGGCATTTAAAACAAACTCAGAAAGTTGCAGAAGTGAAAGGAAATCCACTGTCTATTTTTCTTCATTTAAAAAAAAAAAAAAATCAGTTTAACACTGCCCTATACATAACCTACAGGTAGCTTTATTAATCTTTAGTATAAGAAGCTCCATGTCACTGTCATTATACCAAAAATGTAAGAGTTTTGTTGGGATTTTTCTTTGCTCTTTTCTTTGCTCTTTGCTAATTTTAAGTACTGGGCACTGATTTGTCCTCAGCTTTGCAACTCTGCCAGCTTCCATGCTATTGATGTCACTAAATTTGTGAGACTGTAATGTCTGTGCTGTCCTACAGCTAAATTAAATCTGTGCTGTGGAAAAAGCTCTTTACTTTTCTAAAGTTTACTAAGATACTTCATGAGTCCCTTATGAATGGGAAGCTCAGACAGAAGAGGAATGAGTTTAGGTAAACTTTCTCATTGCTCTTCATGTTTGTTCAATAGCAAGAGCTTTATTTCATGTTTATTCAATAGCAAGAGCTTTATTTCCCAAGGTATGGTAATCCTAGCTCTTGGGATTTCATGTGATGACAATACATTTTAAGTGCTGTCAGTGGTTGTCTTACAGTGTCTGTTTATATGAAACTCCTCTACCTCTTTTCTTTCCCTTCCTTCTCTGGAAGGTACTATGTATGGGCTTCCTGAGTATTTGGTTGAGATTGACACATGCAGAGTCATCCATTTTTTCCCCAAACAGACTATTTTATAGGATTACATACCTGTGAATTGTAGACTTGTTAAGGTTGGAAAAGACCTGTAAGATCACCAAGTCCAACAATCAGCCTAGAACCACCACCATGGTCACCACTAAAACATGTCCTCAAGTGCCATATCCAAATGGTTTTTAGCACTTTCAGGGATGATGACTCCACCACTTCTCTGGGCACCCTGCTTGATAACCCTTACCATAGATAAATTCTTCTCAGTACATACTCTAAATCCCCTGTTGCAAATTGAGGCCATTTCCTCTCATCCCGTCACTTTTTACCTAGGAGAAGAGATCAACCCCCATCTGCCTACAGCCTCCTTTGAGATAGTTGTAGACACTGATAAGGTCTCCCCTCAGCCTCTTTTTTTCTTCGGGCTATATCCCCCCACCTGCCACAGCCGCTCCTTGTACAACTTGGGCTCCAGTCCCCTCACCAGCCCTGCTACCCTTCTGAAGATGCCATCCACCTTAGTGGATGTGCCAAAATGTTGCCAAAAGGAATTGATTTCAGAAATGTTTGAAGTTACGCTTTCCTGACTTGCCTCCTATGTAATATAAAACTTCTATTAACTGATGCAAATAATCATAAGTGAACAGTTTTTCTGCTAATGAAAGCTGATAATTGCGGATTTAAGTAGAGTTCTGTCTGCTCATAAGCATCAAATTTAGCCTGTATAAAAATTTAGTTTGTATAAAACTATATTCTTTGCATCTAGCTGTATACATACATGTTTTGCATATACTTAGCCCACAGTAGAATATTGCAAGGTTGTTGTTTGGGTTTTTTTATTAGGTGGTTTTTTCTTTTCAAAAGTGTGGGGTGTTAAGGTATGCAAATAGAGAGCAACTTTTCCCTCTGTTGTCCAAATAGCTCACAGATTTTCACTAGTCTTATAGAGACATTAACATTTCAAAGAAAACAGATTTCTGGTAATCGCTAAATTATTTTCTACTGATTTCCTGTACCTTATGTCTCTTTAAGTACTGTGCAATATCCTACTTCAAGCTGAAACAATTAGGTTAAAACTTCAGGTCCTTGAAAGTGTAATGGATGGCATATAATTATGTTTCTGGCTAAGGTAAATGTATTTTTAACTTAACCTTACAGGTTTAATGAAAGTTTATAGATGATTTTTCTCCCCTCAAATCCTGAAAAATGGCAGGTATTACTTGAGATGGTATGCTAATTCCTAAGTGCTTAAAAATCTAATACTAAAAGCTGATTCTTAAATGGAAATGAAACAGTTTAGAAAAAAGCTTGAAGGCACTGCCTGTGCAGTATTACATAGCTACAGAGCACAGTCTGTAAAGCTTATATTCTGAACTTCATAGGTAAATAGGCAGGTATGTGTATTAACTGATAAGTGTATGCAGAAAACGTACGAAGCTTTTTAGTAGCAGCTTCCTAAACATTTGCTGACTTTGAATAAACCTGATTCAAACCCAAAATGTAACAGCAAAGACAAGTCTAAGAATGTAGGTGTAGAACTAGATAAACTGTTGGTGGTATGGGAGAGATTTTGATTTGGTTACTTGATTGTAACTTCCACTTTTTTACTATCTCAAAGCTTGTTTTGAGATATGAAAGTTGTTATTGCATAGCTATATTGTATATGAAAGTTGTATGTAAGACAAAAAGCAAAATCTGAAGTCATACTCATTACACAAGTCCACTGAGTATGTTTGTTGAACTTCATAATTTTAACTTCAAGATGGTATTGGCAGTTTCTTCCTGTCCAGAAAGCAGTTACATTTCAGAACAGTTTCCATACAACAGAAGCCAGTGTTATGCAATACTATCCCCCAAATGTATACAATTTTTATCAGACCTCAGAGCATTTTTATGAATATGGAAAAATCTGTGGTTTCCTGTTGCTTTGAGCTGTGTGCAGAGCTTGTAGACTTGGACTCCTTAAACAACACTGACCATGCTTGGATGCTGTAATTTATGAATTAGTTTTGACTAGAGCTGCACTTTTAATCACTCTCCTAATTTCTTTTCAGGGATATCTTCTCAAGCTGCTTAGAGTAACAAAACTTGCTGCAATTTCAGAAACAAGCTAGGGGAGAATATTTTTAAGACTAGCAGGACACCAGGAAAAAGCTGTGGGGTTAGTACGATGACATTTGGAAAAAGTAAAAAGGTCTTTGTCCTATTCCAAATCTGAGGATAATCAGCAAATGCCTGAAATACTGAAATACCGCCTGAAATGTGCGGTGTTCATGTTGTCTGACCTGGGGAGAAATTTCCTTGGATGACAGCTATTATAGAGGCTCAGGACTCACGGTATGCAAAATGACCATCTGCAAAACATGCGATGTCTACTGAGAGGGTTTGCAGTCCTCAGGACTGCTGGATACTCTGTGCTGAGCATGCAGTCTGTTATGTGGTAGGGTCTGCTCTCCCTGGGGCTGTAATGGTGTGAGGACAGCACACTTTTTGTCCAGTCTCCACTGCTCCAACCAACTTGGAATGTGGTTGCACTCCCATTTTGAGCACAGGGGTATTGCCCTGTTTTTGGATGCATGTGGCATCATCTTTCTCTGAAACTCTTCGTATGAAACCTAAAGGATGAAATCTTGCTCTGTTTGCAACAAGAAAATATCTACAAGGCACATTTTGTTGGACTTGTTTTGAAAACAGTCTTGTATGTGGACTCCATGTGCATCAAAGCCAGGAAGTCTGGAAAATGCACTGGAGTTTGGAAGATCCATATTGGAGAAATAGATATTGACATGAATCTCATGGAGTTTTCACTATCAAAACTGAGCTGAATAAGAACACCACATCACATGTGCTTATTCATCCCCTGTTCATATTACTGGTTGGGGAAAATACCTCTGCTGAGGCATTTTCAACTTCCAGGTGGCAGGCAGTGCCCGTAGTGGTTCCTTTTTTCTTAAACTCTGTTCCTCCATGGGCCACAGTCCGCTCAGTGTTAGGCTATTTCTGTGTCTGCTGTCTGCTTCTGCTTGGGCAGCTCTTTGCTCCAGCCCTTGTTTAAGAGTCATTGCACGTGTCTTTTCTTTTTCTTCATCCACAATCCTGGCCTGGTCTTGTCCTGTATGGTCCCTGTCCATACAGGGAAGTTCCTGACCTCATCCTACATAGTGCAGCAACTTCTCTGCCGAAACATAGTCAATTTAGTCCAGGATGGAGGAAAAAGGGAGGGTTGTGTCTAATTGTTAACATGTTATTTAGCGTCATTAACACTCCGTAAGGGTAGGCCACTAGGACATCAAGTAATGTTGTAGAAGTTCAGACTTTGTTTTCAGTGGCCTTATTGTTTTCAGAGTAACTAAGACAATGGAATCCCAGCCTTGAGAAATTGTAGGTTTTATGGCATTCAAGATAGTTTTGGAGTCATGGTAAGCAGTAGTGTGAGGGAAGAAATAAGCAAAAAGAGGTCTTCACCACTAGTGCTGTAGAAGTACCAGACACATTAGAAAATAGATACTTTTTTAAAAAAGAAGCATATATTAATTATGGATTAGCAAGGAAACTTCTTTCTAGCCTTCTATAATAACTTAAGCTTTTTTCACGCAAGCTTTAGTTAGTGTAACATGTTTCCTATATCGAGCAGTCTGCATTTCTTTTTAAAGGTTGTGTTAAGATGTCATAATGGAAAGAGTGGTTGGAAACTATTCATTCAACTGTTAGTGAACAGGTTTATCTCCTAAGCTTAGCTTAGGACTGATCACATATCAATGAATGAATTTCTATATTGATTATGAAAAAGCCTGTTATGACTCTGCCTGCTAAAGTGATACTTCTTTTGCTTCTTTAGTCATCACATTACTTCTCAGGTCCAGGAGGACTTGGCACTTACTCCTTGTTAGCCTTTGTCTGACCACTGTAATGCTGCAGCCTAAGGCAATTAAGATCAGCAGGATATGAGCCTTAATGTTTTTGCCATGCCTGAGGAGACATTTCTAATAGTCAAACTGTATTACTGTGGCATTCTTGTTAATTGTTTTCTTTTTGTCCAGCATCAGTATATTTCTGGAAAAATGAATTACTTTTATTTGTAATTAGTGAGGAGTTCTTGTCTTAGTTCCTGTTAATGTCTTTAATGAGTACTAAATAGCTTTTGGTAATGAAAGAAGCAGAAGAGAAAGCTGAAAGGGGAAGAGATGAGAGGGAAGAGTAAGAAACTGGTAGGGTAGTTTGGTTTTTTTACAGGAATTTTACAGGATTCTTTAAAGCTGTTTTTCCTTTCTCAACTCTATATGGGCAAAAATAGGGGGATGGTGCTATGCAGGGCCAACAGTTGGACTTAACGATCCTTGAGGATCAATTCTGACTCAGCTTATTCTGTGATCCTGTGAAAAATAAGGGACTTATTTTTTATATAGAGAAATATATATTATAATTTCTAAAAAAAATTTTAATTGTTTGACCACTTAGGAAAGAAAAGAAGAAGCTATCCTATTTAACTAATATTTCTATAAATAATATTATTTCAGCTGAATTGATTGAAACTTCCGGACTGGGAGGGCATCATGTCCTTGTGTGGATAATGGAAGAGCAAAACTTTTATGTAAAGATGAATTGGCTGAAGTTAAAAATATTTTTATATGTTTTATGCATTACCTGTTACTTGTTCACGGATGTTTTAGGAAATCTAAAATTTAAGTAGCTGTATGTAGTATGTTGCTACAGAAAAGCACAGATGATGTAATTGTACCGCAGCTTTGAAGGACTTTGGTTGTGCATCAGTGACTGATTCTCTAATACATTTAATCCTATAGACATATGGTGCATAACTTCTATTAGTTTGCATAAATAATCTTTATACATGTTCATTGTCAAGTGTCAAAACAGTGGTCTAATTCTAGAGTCATCTGAAGTTTAGTGTCTTTGTCAGAAAAAAATCCTAATTACCTCAGTAATCTGGCAAAATCATGATTTATCCAACTTGTTTAATGAAGGCAGCTATGCTTTTTCTACAGAGTGAAGACAGCTTGTCATTCAGTAAAGCTGTACTTAAAACATGCGAAGAAAAGACTGTAACTCTAGTTTTATCAGAATTGATTAAAGGAGTGTAAGTAAGCTTCATTTATACTGTTCCATACCTAACTGCCCTGTCTACACCAGACCCACACTGTGCCCTGCAAAGTGCTCGGGTTTGTCTTGAGCAGCACTGCTGAGAAATCAGCAGGAGCATGCAGGCCACCTCATCAAGCAAATTGAGGATATTTAGGTGGGGCTATGGAAGATTTTTGTGGTGACAGTGCTGGACAGCAGCATCTCAGGCTGGAACAGTTGATTTTTACTGACAGTCACTTTAGTTGTATAGTACTCACCTACCTTTTACATATTAAAATCCTAATCCGTGGTGTGTTGAAAGTCCCAGTTATGTGATATACAGTTCACTGGGAGTGAACTGAGCATCACTGCTAGTCAAATGTATATTCATTAATCACGCATCTGCATCTTGGATTCAGTTCTTCTTTGGTCTTTAATTAATGTGGTCAGAGCCTCTATAGTTTCCTTTCAATGTCAATATTCATCAAAACAATTGTCAGGCTTCTAAGATTGTTTCTGTATTTTTTTGACGGGCTCTTTAATTTTTCAGGGTTAAAGAGCTGGTGGATTATGTTAATATGCATCCCTTTATATTGGCATATACTTAACTGGGAGGTAAATTTAAAAATATATCTAATATTGAAGGCAAGTAAAGTTTAAGTATGATTGAAGAAGTAATTTTAGGTATTCAAAAGAGCAGAAAGAATTAGTTTGTTCTGTTAAACAAAGGGCCTATAAAAGCCAGTCACCTTTGCATAACATTTGTGTGCAAGAGATTTGGATCAGGAAAACAGCTATGCAACCTCCTATAGCTTGGTGATTTATAAGGAAAAGATGAATTGGTGCTGAGGGTACATATCTGTGGAGAACTTGCATGTGTGTTGGTCCTCTTGGTCTGCCTTCCTTCTTCTTTATCTTTCACTGAAACTCAGTTTTGCTGTCTCTGATCTGTTCTGCATACTTTGTCATTTCGTCCAACACCCAATGTAGGAGAACACTACATCTGTCATCCAGTGAACTTCAAGGAATCTTGACTCCCATCTGAGTAATGCAATTCTACTACTGAAAGCTGCTCTTCCTGCCAAGCAATAGAGATATTTCAGAGAGTTCACATGTACCCCTTTGTAATGAGGCCAGGTTAAACCCCTTTGACTACAAGTACCCAAAATTCCGTGGGCTTTTTTACGCTTCCTTTTATATTGGGGAAAAAAATGTATTAAAAACATACCTCTGAAAAGAAAATGAGGGCAGGTCAAAAGGTATGTTTTTTCACACCCTGAAAATGGGAGTCAAAATACCTAAAAAGTTAAATTCAACCTTAAGTCCCGGTACTTCATATCTTTGGAATGTGATGGCACCATTCCTTAAAGAATACAGCAATCAATTTGTCATTAAAATGTAGCCAAATTTAAACTGACAGCTACAGCATCATAGAATAGTTTGAATTGGAAGGGACATTAAAGATAGTCTTCCAACCTCCCTACATGGTTAGGGATACCTTCCACTAGACCAAGTTGCTCAATGACCGGTCCAGTCTGGCCCTGAACACTTCCAGGGATGAAACAGCCACATCTTCTCTGGGCAACATGTTCCAGTCCTCATCACCCTCACAGTAAAGAACTTCCTCCTATTGTCTTATCTAAACCTGCCCTCTTTCAGTCTGAAGCCATCACCCCTTGTCCTATCACTGCATGCCCTGTTAAAAACGTCCCTCTACCAGCTCTCTTGTAGGTCCGCTTTAGGTACTGAGAGGCTGCTATAAGGTCTCCCCAAAACCTTTTCTTCTCCAGTCTGAACAATTCCTACTTTCTCAGCCTTTCCTTATAGGAGAGGTCCTCCATCCGTCTGATCATCTTGGTGACTTCCTCTGGACTCGCTCCAACAGGTCCATGTCTTTCCTGTGCTGGGACCCCAGAGCTGATGCAGCACTGCAGGTGGGGTCTCACCAGAGCAGAGCAGAGGGGCAGAATCCCCTCCCAGGCCCTGCTGGCCGCGCTGCTTTGGATGCAGCCCAGGACCCGTTTGGCTCTCTGGGCTGTGAGTGCCCATGGCTGGGTCATGTCCAGCCTCTCAGCCACCAGCACCCCCAAGTCCTTCTGGGCAGGGCTGCTCTGATCTGTCCATCCCCCAGCCTGTGTTGATACCAGGGTTGCTCTGACCCAGGTACAGCACCTTGCGCTTCACAGTGTTAAACCTTGTGAGATTTCTATGGGCCCACTACCTGAGTTTGTCCAGGTCCCTCTGGATGGCATCCCATCCCTCAGGTGCGTCAGCTGTGCTACTCAGCTTGGTGTCAAATGCAAACTTGCTGAGGGTACAATTGGTCCCATTCTCTATGTCATTGATGAACATATTAAAACTGATGTCCATTGGGACTCTGAGCGATTGGTCACTGTGACTCTAGATGCGACTGTCCAGCCAGTTCCTTATCCAAACTGTCCATCCATTGAATCTATGTCTTCCAATTTAGAGAGAAGTGCAGAGGCCTGCAGCAGCTATCCTGCCCTTATCGGGCAGGATAAGGGCAGGATAGAGCCCTGTGTAAAAAACGGACTTGTTACTTGTTTATCTTAACTTTGATTAGGGCCTTCTCTTCTCTCGGGAAGATGCATACCAGGGGAAATGACCACAGCTGTAAGCACCAGGTGTGAATGTTTTTTCTTTATCTCCCTGAACGCTAGGAGATGGCATGTTTGTGTGAGTGGCTGATAAGGGGCAGAAAAGTCTGCCCTGCCAGGTGTTTGTGGGTGTAGCTGTTTTGTCTTTCCCTCTGCACATTCCCAAAACTTTCTTAAAACTTTCTCATGGTAGAAACATATAAATACTGGAGTGTGTGTAAAAAGATCATGCTAGAAGAAGCAGCGGTCTCTGTTTGTTTTTTTCCAAGCTGCTGCAAGAAGTATTGTTGTAGGGGACCATGTCAAAGGGTTTACAGAAGTGCAGATAACTGACATCCACAGCCTATCCCTTGTCCACTGATATAGTCACTCCATTGTAGAAGGCCATCTTATCACCATCTTAGCGATATTAAAATGCTTTTAGATTTCTGTGCAATGCTGTATATCCTGGTAGTGGTCATGGGGAAAAAAGGTTGTAAATCCTAAATTATAATAAAGGGGGTTTTTTGCTTCATATAGTTTTATTTGCTAAGCAATTTACAATTTAAAATGTATTTTATACATTATTTAATCTTGGCATAAATACATTCAGGTGTAAAGCTCCAAAGAATTAGGGATTCACAATACGTTTCTGGCCTTAATTAATGTTAGTTTTAGAGTAATTGCATTGAATCAGCCAGTTCAGATCCAGACTATGGCCTAAAATTGATGAAAATAGTCAGACTATTCAATTTTGGAGGAGAAGTGGACTTTAGGTCATGCACATTCTGCAGTGTGCAGTGTAATGAGATGAAGTTACGCATGTATTAATGCCATTTAGTTTAAAGGGGTAGATGAGCAGTGAAGAGCTGGGGAGATGATGGGATGGGGCTGAATCTATATTGGAGATGTCTGTGTTTATCTGACTCCACAACTGGGTGCTGATTTTTGCCTTAGAAGACTTGCATTTTGCTTGCATGTATGTATTAACAAACTTACCTACTCTATGGAGCAGCACATGCAGAAGTCATCAGGCAACGTTTATCATGCAGAGTAACTTGTGTACCTCCCAATGGGTGTAACTGGCAGATAGCTTGTGTGCCATGGTAGTACATACAAATTAGATTAATGACTTCTTCTCTCCTTCAGGGAACAACCCATCTTCAGCACCCGAGCTCATGTCTTCCAGATTGACCCAAACACTAAGAAGAACTGGGTTCCCACCAGCAAGCATGCTGTTACTGTGTCCTATTTCTATGACAGCACAAGAAATGTCTACAGGATAATCAGTTTGGATGGCTCAAAGGTAAATTTTATTTCAGAAAACCTGATTGTGTGAAACCAACCAATTTTTGTTATTATTTTCTAGTTAGATGTCCTTCCTATTTCTTCTCTGATATTTGTATCATTATCCGACCAACAGATTACTGATGTGTTAAAATGGTAACGTTGCCTCATTATATGTTTTAAGGGTTTATTTGTAAATTCTGTTTCTCATGCAATTGTATTGGCATCAATAACTATTGCTGAATTGAAGTGATGACCTGTTCCTGGGTTAATGCTGTGAGAAGGCTAAAAAGACCAAAATTTGTACAAAAAGTACAAATAGGGTTACAATAACATTTTCATTTCTGTGCTCAGTCATTTATCAATATAATTAGCTTCAGCATTATGAAGGACATCTGTTCAGTGGCTGTAATCATTTAGTAAATCCTTTGTTATGTAATCTTCCAAATTTTGCTGTAGAGAATGCGAGGATTGCCTCCTAGTAAAGCCTGCCTAATAAATTGTAAGCTTTTGTCAAGACTCAGTTGATTCAGTTTTGGTGGGGGGTTTTGTGGGTTTTTGTTTGTTTGGTTGGTTTGGTTTGGTTTTTTTCTCTGTTTTAACTAGAAAGGATATTGTGCTGAGCTGTTGCTGTTGTAAAACCTTGTCTAAGAAATTAGCTCGATGTGCAGAAAATGTTTGACTGTTTCTACCCAAGTAGCGATAGTAACAGTAACTTTACAAACAGTGTAGCAGAAAACTCTGCACTAAGAGCATTAGAGATACACAGAGTGTAATCAAAAGTTGTGATCCTTTCCAGAGACTTTCATTTGAAGCTTTTGGAAATGCATCAGTTCACAATGATTGGAACTAAAATACTCCGTTAAAAGCATGGCAGTATTCAGAGAGATTTTATGACTGCTTATTGAAAGCTGAAAATTATTATCCTGCATTTTTTAAAATATCTTGAGTATTGCTATTTTAAATGTAAAAGGAGAATTTCTATCACAAAGAAGTATATAGAAATTGATCTCATAGTCAAAAATCTCTGCTTCAAGTGGCTGAGGCTGGTATCAGAGCCTACCAGAATTTTTCCAACTTTAAATCTTACTTTGTTTCTTCCTTCTCAGCCTTCCTTCAAATGATCCCATTAGTTCTGTCAAATAATTTAAATACCTTTTGGATCAGTATTTATGAATAAAGACACTGGGACTGGGACTAGATGATGTATGAAATCAAGACTACCAGTTATAAAATGTAGTGCTTTAACTGATGTGGAGAATATACAAAATCCTTATTCTGATATCCACTGGGGTTCCTCTGCCTTCATCCCAGTGCTGCAACTCCTGCTGAGTGCCTGCTGAATTAAATTGTCAAGTAGTTGTTCATCTATTTAGTTGTTCTTTTGTCTACCACAGCATTCTCTTTACATCCAGTACTATTGGCAAGGTATATTGATAATGCGGTTTATCATTTTTATTTACTCTGCGAGTGCTGCAATCCTAGTAATGTTTTCATCCAAGTCTTAGACGAAGATCTAGAATCCCAGTCATGGTTGAGAGAGTCCCATTCTTTCAAGCATTCACAGCACTGCTCTGAAATATACACAGGTAAATCGCAGAGGGACACATGGAAGAATTTAAAGTGGGTTTCCAGCATAATTCCCAGAGAGTTCTTTTATTTTTACTTAAAACCCCATCTTTTTTTAGCATGTCTGTACATATACAATGTGCTATGTGCGAAGAGTTAAATGTAAATATAAAGCATTTTTAAGTTTGAGTGCATCCAGAGAGTATCTCTGATATATGGCATATAGCTGGGTGTCAGTAACACTACTGACAATACACATGTTGCCAAAACCACTTGTCAAACCCTACTGGTTTTGAAGCTGTGGTGGTCTTCCCTTAGAGGGAATAGGTCCAGCCAGGTTTTGTTGTATACCTAGGTGCTGCTGGAGTTTACATACCCCTTTACAAACCCTTGGAGTTTACAAATGCTTTGGGTTTGTATGGTGGAGAGAAGGATGTGCATGTGTCTGCTCAGTTCTGAGGTGCTGAGATTTAGCCAAGACAGGTTCTACAGACTCAAGTTCTTACTTTTAATGCATTCTGTATAATGTTTTCTGAAGCTACAATCTCCTCTTGAAATACCTTGCACCAGATATGATGCATGTCCCTCTATCTTGACTACAAAAAATGTTCTAGGACTGTCAGGTGTTCAGTTACAGGCTATATATTTTACAGTCATGGGCAATATTTGGAGACCTGTTGCCCATTGCAAAGAAATCTTGATGCAAGTAATTTGATAGAACTTGATTCTGGTTTCTATGACCTCTTGACTAGGTATCTTTTATGCAACCTTTTTCTCCTACTAGTCCCAGAATCAAGAGAAAGCCTGAAAAATAAGATTTGTTATGTAGTATGGCATGACAACATTGAGCAGTTGTTGCTAAGGCTTTCAGTTCCCATTAATTATATACTCATTTCAGAGTTCCTTGGAAAAATGTGTTTCAGTATGTCTTTCTCCTGGGTGACAGAACAAAGCTTCCATTATTTCTCCAGCAATGGTGCAGAGAGATGTTAGGATTATTCCAAGTCCCGCTGTCTTTTCCATTTAGTCTCTGGCCGTCTCTGAGAAAAGGAAGGAGATCAAGTGTAATGTGGTTCTTGACATACTAGTTAACTCTCTGATAATTTTTTTCACAGACACAAGGTAGGAAAAAAACCTTACAATTTTATGTTCACCTAGAACAAGAGAAGACTCTGGAAAAGAGAGGTTTTCCAGTCTGCAGGTTCCATGAACCTTGTATATATTATTACTCAGTCTTGTCTCCCATCAGTGTTACTGCAGTAGACGATCTTTTTATTTTAATCACTGTCTGGCTTTAAAGTGACTGTCTTTTAAATGCTCAATAAAGGTTTTAGGTAAGATCTGTAAGCGCAAGTGTTCAGTGATTTTCCTTTGAAGAAGTTAAAAAATTCTGTGTCTTAAATTATTATTGCCATTAATTTTAGCACAAGATAAAATCGTATTTGACCACTACTATATATCTTACAGCTGTTGGGTTTGCAGTCAGTAAAATGAACAGCTCAAACACATGCCCTATTTTCTCATAGCTAAACTAATATGAAAGGAAAACATGAAAGCTATTTTATAATTCAAAAAAAGCCTGAAGATAACTAAATCAGTTTTCTTCAAAAGCTGAATGTCTGCCTGTCAGATTGACTCTGTTCTGTTTTTAAGATCTTCTTGTTCATTTCTAGAAACAAAATTCTTTAAAGTTGATCAAATATTTAACACTTGCTATACTGATAACTCTGCAATGAAATCTGGACTAGAGGAGAGCAGTCAAAACAGTACCTGTTTGAATGGACAGACAGGCTTAATTATAAATTTTGATTTTAAAAATAAATGCAGGTTTTTTTAAGGTAAAGATATGAAGATTTGGTATCTAGTTCTTTCCAGAGGTAGCTGACATTGACTGTATTTGTAGGATGCTGTACCATTACACTTTTAAAAGCATAGTTTTGCATGTGAGAGATCTAGAAGACCAAGAAGAGAAGATGGAAAGCCTTGATTTCCTTGTAAAATTGGTAAATTTAATGAAAGGCTTTTTTTTTTTTTTATTACTGGGATATGAATGTAGTCTTCCTGTCTTCCCAGTCTTTGCACTAATGCTGTCTACTGAAGTGAAGCCTCTTTATTTTTCTCTATTGGAAGATAAAGGGAAGGATCACAGCCAACTCTTTCTCAACACAATTATTTTTAAAAAGTTTTCTTCCTATCTTTCTCTATTGCAAGAAAGCAATTTGACAGTCACCATAACCCAGCCTAAATGCAGACTGCTGTCAAAAGAGCTATCCCATTCTGAACCAGGCACCAGTTTCTCCGTGCTGCAGCCAGTCATGTGGACAGTGCACCCCCTGGTTTTTCCACTGGGTTAAGCTGCAACTAGCTATGTTGCTGTCACTGCAGGAAATGGCAGCTGTGAAGGCTTTAAACCTGCATTTTGCTTTGAGGTCTTAGCTCTCTGGCGTCAGAGTCTTCTTCTGAATTGAGGAAATTACATCCATGACATAATGCTCATGCTCTCAAATATGTGATGCAAGTTGCAATTAATCAAGTAATGGATGGGCCTGGGCTTAAGCAGACTAGACAGCATAGCAAGAGCTCGAGTTGGGAGGAAGAATCTGTTCTACACACTCCCCAGGATATTTAATTTCAAGCATATTCCTGTTGACAGCTTCCACAGGAAGTGAGATTGAGCATTAAATGGACTTGCTCGGCTCTGTTCTGGGCTTCCACCTGTTTATGTCAAAAGTGGGCTTCCAGTCACTAACAGTGGAAAAGACAAGAAGCATACAAGTGAAAAAGAGTTCCAGAGCACCTCCTTTCTGAGAAGACCTGTCTCACATTCTCTTTTGTCCTCTATAGTACAGACAGCTGTTTTCTAGCTGGTCACTTGGAGGTGATAGTGCAAATAGAAGTCTGCTCACTTTTTCTGCGTTCTGAACCTTATGCCTAAAGAAAGGAGAATAACGTTTCATTTACCAGTGACTTCACTGAGCAGTTTCTATATGAAAATCTGAGGGGTGTTTTTTTGACAATTAATGCTGGAGATGATTCTCCATTCTCTGGTCACACAGCAAATCCTGTCTTTGATCTGATGAGGCTCATTGGCTCAAATGTAAGCTTTCAGGCATTTCAGAATTTTCGAGTTGTTCACAGTGGTAGGCAAAATTTGTATTTAGAGGCAAAGATTATTAGAGAGAATTGGCTATGTCTGGGTTTGCTCGTCTTAATTAATGTGAGTATAGTGAAGCTGCCAAAGTCACCAAGAAAGAGTTTTGTTAAATTTATCTGTGCTGCAGTATCTTTGCTCGTCTTTCTACATGTTGCAATACAATGTATTCTGAACTTTCTTGCAATGCTCCGAGTGTGTGTCCACCACTTCATCTGAGAATCACCAAATGAATATGGGTGCTATTTGTGAGCTCAGCTGGCCCCTCAGCTTTAATTCTTTCAGGCTTCCCCTGTAGAATTCATAGGAAATTGTAATTTGGTGGTAGCTGTGCTGCAGTGGTACCCAAATCTCTCAGCAAAAGCAAAGGGTGCAAACCCTTTTAAATAACTATTTATTCTAATATCCATCCAGAAGTCCATATCGCTCAAGTAGTATAGACTGATTTTGACTTCCAGAGGATCTCTGTCTTAGGAGAGCAGTACTTGGTCTTTGTGATGTTAAAGTTTCCCAGTCATCATCCTGAGAAAATAATGTTACGTTCTTCACATCTGTACGGTTAGTGCTTCACATAGGTACTCTTTAACGTGATGGAAATACTGTTGAAATCCACAGTGAAACTTCAGTTGCTTTTAGTAGAATCAGCATATCAGCTAATAATTGCATTTTATCTTTGTATCATCAGAAGTTATATGGTGGGAGATGATGTTCTTGCATCCTGTATATGCAAGAAAAAGAACTAGAGAAGTAAAATTATAACAAGAATTGCTCCGCTTCTGTAGCTGGTGTATGACCCTGCCGTTGTTAGCCTTGCTTGTATGTAAAGGGAAGAGACTCTTGTAGAACAGAGATTTAAGAAGAAAATGTGCTCCTTTATTTAATTGAGTGTTTTTCAGTGAGAATCTCATTTGCAACAGGGGTGGGGGGGAGAGCAGCAGTGTAGATCACTAGGCAACTTGAGAGGCAGTGCCTTAGGGGACAGAGAAATACAAATGTAAGACAAAAAAGACTTTGATAGTCCTTATATGTAGATACTTTAAAGAACTTAAAGGACTGCTTGCAATTACAAATCGATGCCTAGTGCCCTACACAGCTTTTCCTCCTTTGACAGAATGTATGCAAAAATATGCCTTTGCAATTTTAGCTGGGATTGAATTAGAAAACTGTTTCCTAGTTCCCAGTGTGTGTCTCATTTGATGTATTCAGATAATTGCCTACAATATTGGCGTTTTCAATTATGAGTTGTCTTTAAGAAAAATCAAAACCACAAAACTTATTTTTTACAATTATTACCTTTTTCAGGCAATAATAAACAGCACCATCACCCCCAACATGACATTTACTAAAACATCGCAGAAGTTTGGCCAGTGGGCAGACAGCAGGGCAAATACAGTCTATGGCTTGGGATTTTCATCTGAACATCACCTTTCAAAAGTAAGTATGACCAGTGGCAGCTATTCAGCTAGTGAAGCTACTTAAGTGTATTTTATTGCTGCTCACTGTATCTTGACTCAGTACCCACTACTGTTGTTATTTAAAAATAATTTACAAAAAAATGTTCAGTATCAATCCTTATAATGTAAAAATGTAAGACTAAGTGTGATATCTGCAAATTTTCTTCTAATTGATGGAGAAAGGGAGAGAGATTAAAGCCTATTCCACTTTATGTTGTTCATGCTTTCTAATTATTGATTTGTTAGGTTTTTCTTTTTCAAAAATTGTTCTTCCATTACATTTTTTCATGATAGAATTTAAAGAAATAAATGATTTGGTGTTTCTTGTGTGTTTAGATCTAGAAAAAAACTGCTGCTAGTCTTCAGATGCATTTTTGTATTTAAAGCTACGTTCACTTCTACTTTTCTACTATGTAATGCTTCAAATTACTGTTATTTCAAAGTTTGCGGCCTTGAAGTAAAGCTAGTGGGAAATATATTCAGTGTAAAAGAAAAATACATTTTCTATTGGAATGCAAAAGTTGAAATGTTTGCTAAAGCTGTATGTGCCATACATGAGTTTCTTTTCTAGTCTACTTCTGCAGGAAGGAAATAGACCCCATTCCAAGAAAAGCAGTAATCCCTTTTTCTCAAACTGATGGCATAGTTTCTCTGAGCATCCTTTCTACATTACTTGTTGGCTTTGCTACTGCCCTGGTACGTGAGTCCAGGGACCTGTACAAGTGGGGTTTTTCCTCAGATGAGGAATTTCAGTTCAGTTGAAGAACTTGTGTTTATATTAAGCAGAAAATTTTCATACTTGAAATAAAGAAAATATTTGGACTCCCAAGTGCAATAAAATGAATACATAGTACATGTTTAAGTAAGGAATAATGGTGGCTAGGTATTTGAAGGAAGAGTAATCATGACAGCTCTTTTGAGAAAGTACTTGTCACTATCCAAAGATAAGCATGGCCTGCCAAAAAACAATTAAAATGAGACCCAGTACAGCTACTTTATTCGGGCAAATGTCAAACATGTAATATTTCTTCCTTTCATAATCAGTTTGTTTTCCTTTCCACAAAGCAACACAAACACCAGAAATTCTGAATGATTCTGGTATTGCGCGTGCAGTTGCACACCTATCATTGCTTCGGTGAACTTGGAAACCTCTTCAGTTAATTTGGTGTGTATGTCCTAGAAGCACTTGCTTACCAACATGGTAATAACTTTTCTTAATATTTCAATGGCTTTAGCACAAATGCTAATCTAGTTTACTTCTCTCATAGACTGGCTTGTTTTTTTTTACTCACAGATGCTTCTTTGAAGGCAAAGCATCCTGCTGTAGTCATGCACAGTCTGTTTGCCTGACTTTAAACACTAGGGTATCCTTGCCACTGAAAATATGTTTGGTTTTTTTTTTTTTAATCTGCTTTGTCCTCAACTCTTCTCCTGCCCTCCCTCTGTCATCTTTTAATTACAGTTCTGCCAATCCTGTTCTTTCCACTGCCCTCAAGCAGATGTCTAGGACTTTTAAATATGCCTTTGACATAAAGCGCTATATTGCTGTTGAAAAATTAATCTGAAAGGCTACAGTAGACATTTTTTCTTACTTATTTTTTGCTGAGCAGTTACTCAGATTGCTGTTTTCTGGAGAATAAGCAAATTTATTAAGAAAAATACAGTCACAGACCTTTTCTGAAGATTATGGTCAATCTATGGGCCCTTTTCAGCACACTCTTCCTGTTGTATTATATCTTAATTATCAGACTGATACTCATGTGAGTTTCAACTGCCAATTGTTGCTACTAAAATTCCTAAAGATAAAACTTTCCGTGTTATTTAAAAAAATGATTAACATATTGATAGGGAAAGAAAATTTTTCTTTCGATTAGAAGCTGTTCTGCCACTGGAGCTGGTAGATATGTCTGGCTGGGAATCAGAAGAGCTGAATTAGATCTGCCCTGTAACTTTTGAGAAATCATGTCTGTATTCTCCTTCTTGTTTTGTCTCTCCCTCAGATTACTTACTCTCGCTTCTGTGCATCATAGCCAGTTTTACCAGAGCACTCTGATATAGCTAGCGCTTTAGGATTTTAAGTGTTTTAAGTTCCAGGGAGCAAAAGGCAGCCTGCAACCACATAAAAAATGTTGGTCTAGTCTGTGACCGATTTCCACAGTTTAATGATGCAAATAATCAGAGCAGATAAAGTAAACTGTTTATTCTCACACCATTGTCTGCATATCTTATATTATGTGTTTGACTTTTGTACTTTTTAGTTTTTGTTCGTGTGCCCTTGTCCTTCTGAACTAATTGCTAGGGTAGAGTGCAACAATGGCAACCTCTTTTCTGTACAATTATTGTGAATAGGAATTAGTGGAGCGAGACTGTCTGGTGGAAAAGTAATGTCACTCTCATCAACTTCACATACAAACAGCATAGAGGAAAATTAATTAAACATTTCTTTCTCTTCACTAGGCCTTTTCTTAATATGTTAGACCACAAATACACCTCAAGACTGCTCCATCAGATGTTGGTGATACTTGAAAGATACCTATGTTGGAGAATATTCACAGGACCACGATTTGTTAGCAGAGTCCCTCTTGCTGCTGCAGTAGGAGAAACAGAATGTACCCTCACTTTCAGGAAAAACAGAGACTACTTTCTCATTCAAAATATGTCTGTGTTTTTAACAGTATCCTGATGTATGAGAAGAAATACTCCATTTAGGGTTTGCTGTCTTACCCTCTTCAGTTAGTTGACCTGATTCACTCCATAAAACCTAAATGGGAAGTGCCACCATGGATACTGTCAGCAGCTTTCTGTAGTCTCCATGCACAATTTTTAGTCTTTTCCTTAAAAATTTGATCTTCCAGAGGACTTCTCCTTTCATACCATGAGACCTCATCTTTGTTATTTGGGAATTTTATCAAGAAATAGTTTTTATCCATCACCTGACTATCTCAAGGAATTATAGAAAATTTGTGAAAATCTCCACTAAATTGTCTTTGTTGGCTCTTTCTTAGAATGCTCTCTATTCATCTGTCTATTATATATTCTTTTAACTGTTTCTATGGCTGTGATACAGAAGATCATATTTACTGCCTTTGTCTTCAGCCATTTATTCCAAACCTCAGCATCACATTTGCCATTTGACAATCCTTTAGTCTTAAAGATGATTTAAATAATAGGTTACCCATGAGATTTTGAGGTTTAGGCACAAGTCTTTAAAAGGTATCCTCTGCTTCTGGTGATCCGTTGCCAATTTCATCATCTACTCTGAGACTTTTTTTTGATCCTGGATTAAACTTTCAGGAAAAATAAGCTTTCAGATAATGTGAAACACAGGATACTAGTGGAGAGAAATTACATTTCGTCAAATACTAATAGCCTACTGGGAGAAGGTTTATAGACTGTAAGATTTTTTAGGTCTTGTGTAGTAAGTGAAGTTCTGTTTGAAAATAGTTGGTGAGGTTGTGCCACACAAAAGGTAGCTATTCTACCATCTAAATACATTGAGTGCAAAACAATTTCTTTGTATGCTTCTGCCAAAGAGATTTAGAAGCTGCCGGAGAAGCTTCTGATATTTTTGCAGAATCATTTCACTCTTAAGCTGATCATGATAAGATAGCGTTCTGTATAAAAGCAGTAGGACACAAAAACAAATGTGTGGCTAGTCTAGCAATTAGTGTAGTGGAAAGATGAGAACTGTGAAGACGATTTTTTTTCTAGCCAGAGAAACCAGGCCCTATTCTTAACAAATTGATTTAATCTCTCAAGTTTAAGGGGGCATATATTTCTAAATTGCTGTTTCAGCTATTTTTTGGAAGAGGTACATGTAGCATGGAAATAAAGCCTCATATGACAGTTCCATGTGCAATTTCATGATTTAGTGTTCAGTATATGCAGTTCAAGTTCCATGAATTTGTTCTTTAACTTGATTGATGTCAGTGACCGTTCTAGAGATGAACACAGTGTTTCCACTCTTGCTTTTCTAATTAGCTATTGAAATTATAAATGCAGTTAAAATTTGGGAAGAAATCAGTATTCAGTTTCAGTCAGGAAGGAACAAAGTGCACTGAAAGCTCTCCAGGCTCATAGTGACCACACTAGACTTCAGGAGCAGATTATTTGTTGTTTGAGGAGGGTAAAACCTGAATCTGAAAGCTGCTGTGCAAGGCAGTTTGTCCCTGTTATTAGCCATCTCTGAGGTGAGTTTTTAAAAACTACCAGCAACAGATCATGCTTCAGTGCATTGTCATTTTCCTGACACATAAAGAGTGTGTATTATGCCTGAAAGGTATGTCACCGTGTAAGTCATTTAAATGAGTGTCTAATAAGAAGAAAAAAATTTTTTAAATTACTGACAGAATTCGACTTTGTGAAATGCAAAGTACAGCATTCTGTTCTGCATGTAATGTATTATTTCACGCCTACTCTTACTCTCTTTTCTTTTTTTTATTCTTTAAACATATGTACCTTCAGTTTGCTGAAAAATTTCAGGAATTCAAAGAAGCTGCACGAATAGCAAAGGAAAAATCCCATGAAAAGATGGAGCTAACAAGTACACCCTCTCAAGTGAGTCTTATTGCCTGATTCAAGCACCGTACTTCTTGTCTGTGCTACTTACTGTATTGTTTCTTACACACATATATTTAAAATTAACAGGGCGTTTCTCAGTTACTGTGAATCCTCTCATCAGTCACCAAGAAGTGTCAAAAAATCATAAAAATGCATTTAACATACGGCAAAAGAGTCAAAGGGACTTGCTTTAAAATTAAATTGAGTGCTTTTTTTACTCTTTTCCTTTACTTCAGCTTTCCCAAGAAAATGAGTAAACATGGCTATGTAAGTGAACTATACTAAACACTTTTTGTACTTTTTCGTGTTGTATCCACAAAACTTCTGGTGGTGCACTGTAAATAACTTTTATAGAAAAATCATTGCACTGAAAATAAAGGTTGAAACAGCAAACTATTTTTATTTATTTCCTACTGTGTAGTTTTCTCTTGTGAAATGTGTTCAAGGAAGACGATAGATTCAAGGGCTGGTTCTGGAGTTTTATTGCAGTTAGCCATGATGTACAGGAAGAGTTTACAAAAGGTATCTCAAAACATGAACTGGGTTAATCTAGGCCTAATCGGAGAATAAGTTACTATAGTCACATTTACAATAGTTATGGCTAAAATCTATTACAAATACTTTGAATTTGCTTTGAAAAAAGAAATTCCTTGAGGCTTTTATGCCCTATCTCTCCTGTATTCCCCCTGCCCAAGGTTTTTGACACAGTTAGCTGTTTGCTTTGTTTTAAGCAGCAGTGAATTCCTTCTCTTGGAGAATGCAACAGCTTAAAAACTGCAGCAGGGATTTCTGAGCTGAGTAGACTTAATGTAGTTGTATCTTTTTTCTGGGGAGTCTTTTTTCATTGAATCAGTGTATCTCTTCAGTGCTTTGAGCTGTAATAGGCTCCTGCTCTTTGATGGAGTAAGGATGGCAGGCAGTTTGCAACATGCTGTACAAATAGTTTTATTGCTACCAGAAAGCTGCATCTGGTGCCCTACCAAGAGAAGTCAGTGGAAATCAGAACATACACAATGAATAAGCCTCATGTTGTTTTCCCAGCAGGCATTTTGCCCAAATGTTAGGCTGGCTTTAGCTCTTAATGGGAAACTGCTTGCTCCACTGAAATGGAAAAAAAATAAGGCTGGGGGTTTTATGAGTTTACTTAGCTGTCTCTAAATTTCTGATAAATTCCACAGAGACAATGGAAGTATGTATTTCAATATTATACACTTGTCAATAATATGCACTTGACTTTAGAAACTATGAAGTGCTTCACCGAGGCCTCTAGTTACTTGAGGTTATAGGCAAAAAATTTACTATGCTTCTCTTTTGATACATTGATTAATATTTTGGACTCAGAAGTTAAATCTGACACTGTCAAATGGAGTGACTTGTTACCTGGTTTGGACATAAATTTGAGCTATTCACTCAGAGACAAGATGCTTTTGTCTAGCAGCTCATTAGTGTTAAAGCTTTCTCTTAAACTGTGTGAGCTATTAATATTGTTCATTTTCCTGTACTGAGTTCTTTTTACAGTTGAAACCTAAGATTTTATACTGTAGGCAGTTACAGAAATGTTATACTGAGTGATTCTATAATGCCTGTCGAGGGCTGCAATTTCATTATGGCACACTTAAGAATAATTTCCTATTCAGGCCTTACTTTTCTTCTCTTGGCTTTTCACTGTGTTGATAAGCTGGTGTATTATTCTGACTAATACAGTTAGTACAAGTGCTGACACATGAGCATAGTAGTCTTCACTTACTAGTTCCCTAGAGAGAAGGGAATCAAATCAAGAACTACAGGGTTTAGTACAGAAAAGAAGCGATGGCATCATGGCAAACTCCCGCACTTCTGTGGCACTGGGCTCATTCAAATGGATTTATGACTGGGAGGAGGATGCTTGGTACTAGGGAGGGAAGGTAGAACCATAGAGACTTTTGAAAGAGCACCTTCTCTCATTTTCATCGTCTGCCAAAAAGTGGCTGCAAGGCAAACAATTCAGTTGTTGTCTTTTTCAATAATTTCATAGCTCTCCTTTCCCTTTTGCATAGTGATACATTGCAGAGGGGGAGAGTAAAAGAGGAAGGAGATATTTTTGGTGGTCAGTCAAGGCTTTGCAGGAACCTGGCTTTTTTAATGGAGCTTTGACAAGAAGGACATTGGGAGGTATATGAATTCTGTCATGGTAACTCCATTACCTAAAAGGATCAGTCCCTCTACAGTGTTGGACTTGCAGATATCTTTTGACATTAAATTAATAATAAGTAGGAAAATACTGCATATCAAAACTGGAAAATATACGTATCAAATTTAAAACTTAAATATAATATTTTATTTCTCTTGGTGCAGCTTTAAAAAATGTCCTGATTATTTACCAGTTAATTCAAGTACTGGATATGATACATTTCCCATCCTCTCTACTACACAATTCTAAAAGAGTAAAGGTACATTCTTCTGCCTCAGTATGCCCTTATAGATTGAATCTTTATGAAATACCTCTACAATTAATGTAACAAAACACTGCACAAGACATTTGCTGTTCACTATTGTTTGATGCAAGCCTGCAAATATGACTGGTACATGTGAGTTTCAATTCTGAATGCCCTGCAAAAACTTGGGAAACTACAGAGAAATAAAAAGCAAGAGATAACAGCAAAAATACCTCAGAAATTGGATATGTATTTCTAGTTCAAATATTTAGCAGACTCGAGCCGTGTTAAAACTTCAGAGCAATTTTGCCTAAAATCCACTGAAGTTAGGCTTCTTCTCTCAGGTGCTACGAGCTTTTAGCAAAGTGTTGCTCCTATAAAGTGCCTCAATGGTCAGGAAGTAGAAGTTGCATGGGTTTTTTGGATATTTTGTTTCATCTGATGAAATATGTTCTTTGGATTTTTTTTGGTGTGTGTGAAACATGCAGTAGAAAGAAAACCATACATAGCCTAGTTTTCAGTTACTTAATAGCAGGAGTTCCTTTTCCCCTAAGCAATGCTGCTGCTAATTTTAAACTCTTTATTCTCCCTGTTTCTTTAATACTGCCTATTCTCTGTCTGTCTACCAGCAAGTTTTGCTTTAAGTTTCCAGAATATCAGATAATAGATAAAATCACCATTTACCTTGACTGTAAAGATAACTTAACTTGTTCAGAGAAAGGCAGTGGCCTCGACCACCAAATTAGTAGAGAGATGCTGCTTTGTTGTATGTAAGTCCCATTGAGTGCACTGGGCTTTCTTGAGATGAAGAGTGAAACATTGTTTCTGTGTCAGAGAACCTGTACTTTAAACTCATCTGTATGAAGAGAGATTCATATAATAGTATACAATTTATCCATATCTGGTATGTCTGGAGGCTTTGGTCTAGAAAGAAGTTGTCTATTTCGGGACTTCTAAGACCACCTATGCACATAGCTCTACCATCTGGTGTCTATTTAACTGAGCCTTAGGTAATAAAAACTTGCAATCCTCTTACTATGTTTATATAAAACTAAAACACTGGCTCCCCTGCTCTGTCACCTCCTATTTCCCGGATCTATCTTGCAATATCGGGAATTAGTTTGCTCGTCATCAACTCAAGGATCTTGCAGTGGCAAACCACCTATGATCTATTCTCATTTACAAGCTTCCCTATGCACTTAAACTTAGATCTGGAGTGCACTGAGCTGCAGGAAGGAATGGCCTGACAATTGTGTCCACCTACCCCTACCACTTTTTTTAATTAAAAGTAACCTTAATTAGGTTTAAATACAGAAACAAATGGAGCAGTTTGTACAGTTTTCAGTTGCATCCCCATCAGTCTTGAAAGGTTTCACCCCGATCAGTTTGCATCTAAACCTCAGTTCTTTTTTTCTAAGTATGACTCTACTCTGGTAGGTTTTTTGACCATGGTAATTTCAGATTAAGACCTTTTTTAGTTTCTGAAATTGTGGGGCGGGTAATTTAGTCAAAATAGTCTTGTCTGTGATTCTGAGCCCCTCCTATGCGAACTATCAGGAATAGCTATTGCCTGAAAAGTTTTACAATCACATAATTTTTATGTTATGCAAGAAATGGGTTGGTTTTGGCAAAATGATCCGAGTTTATAATTTTTTTGTCTTTTTCTCTGTAGAAGTTCAAAATTTACTTAGAGCTTGTGAAAAAGGTCACTTTATGGGATGTTATATGAATTTCTATACTGTAACAAATGTTTCATATGTGTTAGGGTGGCTCTAGCTGGCGGACTTATGCCATTGCCAGCCAGTACAGAGAAGCACAGTGAAGAACAGCTGTGCCAGGGAAGTGTACGGAATACTTACTGCGAAGACAGTATAATACTCAATGACTAAACATACTGGACTTGTTTTTGTTCGTTCATGATTTTAGAACCACTAACTCCTCCTTTTTTTTCTGTTCTTTATTTAGTTATCACTAAAAGGTGATTTTGTCTGTGCTGTAATGTCTGCTTGTTTTACTTAAAGGACTCTTTTGTAAGTGTGTGTGGGGTTTTTTTTAAGATGCTGACTATTAATATGTCTTCTGATGAATACCCCACTATTATATTTAGTTTAAATACTAAGTACCTCAATGTCTTCCCCAACTTTGTAAAATCTGGAGTGGATATCTGAAGTTATAATGGTACGGAATAAAAACTTCGTTACAGATACACATCTCACAAACTGTTCCTAAAATACTTTTACTCCTTTAATTAATATAAAATGGAGCATATTATATGTAAACATTTGTGAAAAATCTTTCCCGTGTAAGTGGCTTTTTTCACTCTATTTGGTTCTTTGTTCATAGTCAGCTCCATTAGAGTTGTCTGCAAATAAATTACTTATCAGGCAGGGGTAGTTGTGATGATTAACCTGTACTTTTTGTGGAAGAGGAACACGCTAGAAACTGATGTTTCTTTTGTTCATGAATTCGCAGACTGTGATGCTTTAGATAGTACATAGGCTGGGATGTTCGTGTGCCTTAATTTTTATTAGTTGAATTTCATTCATATTAGAAGTCTATGGAAGTACTTCACTGAAAAATGAGCCTAGGTGGAACTTGCACATCTTTTTTCCTTCTACTGAAATAATTTTGGTGCATTCACACTTGAAATATTTTAATAAGTAGGCTCTGATTTTATGTATCTAGTAATAGTGTAGCAATTTCATCTTAAAGAAACAAGCCATCCAAATTTTTTAGAGTGTGGTATGTAATTTTTTAGAACATGCAATGTAGTTTGAGAAGAAGAGAAAATAGAAGAAAAACTTTTAGATCCAGAAAGTCTTTCATTTATTGTCGATGGGAACAGTGTATCCTATTGGATGATGATAATAACAATAATAAGAGTAGTAGTAGTAGAAGAAGACGAAACCATGCCATTTGTATAGAATAATTTATTTGCCTCTTTATTTTGTCAACTCTCTTCTCTTTCACACTTAAATGTACATACAAATGTACACACTGGTGTGATGAAGGGTAATGAAAACCACAGCAGTGCCTTCTGCTGGGAGGCAACCATTAAGTTCTTCGCATATCCAATTGCATAGCCATAGCTATGTGTACACCTGGGTATAGCTGGAGTATTCTCCTTCCCAGATAATACCCTGACTAGCAAGAGCTAGGCCAGGCTAGCATGCCTATGAAAATTTTTGCCTGCACTTTGCTGAACAAGTGATCTTTACAGGTGGCTCATAGCTGAAACTGTGACCGTGCCACAAATGGCCAGCACACTGTTCACTTTGGTTAATAAATAGTACAAAAGCTGGATTTTGAAACAAATATCAGAATTGTTTGTTTCACTGCGTTAGAATGTAAAGTATGAGACAAGAATTCCAGGTGTCAAGAGTCACCCAACATATATCAGAATGAGGGCAGAATGTAATTCCAGGTAAGAGGGAGGTCTGTAATAAGTGGAAGGTTGGGTCTTGTAAAGAATTCATAGGCCACGTGTGTTTTGTACAAGGTAATGTAAATCTTTTGGTAATATACTTCTGTATGAAATACAAATGATAAAATGTGACCGACCATGAGAGATGCTGGAAATCTGAACACCATATTAGTACTACCTAAAATTTGTGTACTGTTCAAGAATGAATGTTAGAGCTTTTATGCACATAGCCTTTCTGGGCAGGTCAGTTTGTAATTTTAATGTGTTGTTTGTTTCACTTAAGGAATCAGCTGGAGGGGATATTCAGTCTCCTTTAACTCCGGAAAGTATTAACGGGACAGATGACGAGCGAGCGATGCCAGAAGTGACGCAGAACTCAGAACCAAGGGCTGAACCAACCCAGAACGCATTGCCATTTACCCATAGGTACAGATTCCATTCCCACATCCTGATTAAGTGATACCTATCTCCTTCCTTGTTAAAGGGACTTTCTCCCATGTTGTTTGGGGCAAGAAAGGAAATCCACCTCTCACCCCAAAAATGGACTCACTTTTGGATTTGTAATGTTTTTTCTAATTAAAAAAAAAAGAAAAAAAAAAAAAAAAAAAAAAGAAAAAAAAATCTCTTGGAATAAGATCTGGGGATTTGGGGGAGCATTATGGTTTAATCAGCCCTTGAACACTGGTTAGTGTAGGTGTCCCTTTAACAGGAATCAGTATGTCAATGTCTGAGATCTTAGGAAAATTACCTGCTTCATAGAATATTCCAATTAAATGATTTTTGTACATATTCTTTAAATGGCTGATGGGACTGGATGTCAGCCTTTCATTGACAAGTTCTTGGAAGAAAAGGGACTCTTACAGCATTTTTGGATTATGAAGTTTAAAGCAGGCTTTAATTGAGCAGTTCTCTGACGGTTGTAAAATTTTTCACCTTTTTTTCAAAATATGAGAGAAGTGTGGCTCTGCTTCAAACTGAATTCTAATTTGCTGCGCTAGGAATGCTGTGCTCTGTTCTTTAAGAAAGGTAGGACTTTTTATTTAATTATAGAAGTAGCAAGTTACAATGGATATATCTTGCCTATTAGAAGTAATTGTAAAGGAGTAACTCTCAATAAAACACATAATTTATTGGGACCATGGAGAGTAAGTGAAACATTTTAATAAAGTTAGAACACAGCTAGAAATACTAGATTTTTTTTTAAGCATTGTGTAATTCAGCCTAAGTAGAGTTTAAGAGCTCTTGCTCAAAGTTTGGGGAATATTAACACTTCAAATATGTAATGCAATTCAAAGTGAGCACAAGTGAAACTAAAATTGTGCAGAACATCTCGTTTTTTTGTAACAGAATAGTACTGTTAAGCATCTGGGAAAAAATAATATGCATTTTTCAAATGAGAAAAACCCTCTCACACTATTTTTTTTAACAGAGTGATTCTGTTTATTTTTATACTGTGCATGTATTATATGTTTCAGAAGAAATGGTGCATTGTGAGAATGCTATGTGCATGTTGAAGGAGTACTACGAGTGTTGCAGATCTATCCGTGTTCTGTAACAAGTTCGTTTAAATTGTTTGAATATTGAAATTTTCTATCTATATTTTTGTGAAAAGGGGTTGTGATAAAGACCACATGTGAATAGTGTGGTTTGTTCTTATAAAAAAAATGATGGTTTGAAGATCTCCCGTCTGGTTCTGCATATGCAAATATGTTTTCTGGTATGCCAGTGTAGTAACTAAGTTTGCTCTCCATTGAGCATGACTGAAGACTCTTTTGAAACTATCCTGTTTTCATTTTTAATGATGTAGAATAGAGTTTACAAAACTTTTACATGCATTGCATTTTTCTATCTACTTTATGTATGCAGTGTGAGTGCCTAGTTTTAGGTTTTTTTCCTATTAGATATCATTAGCTAGAATTAATTTTCCAACAATAACTCTACATTTTGAGTTTTACTTCTTGTTCATTCTCAAAAGACCAGTGTTTTGTCTTGCTAAGGATACCTTCAAGTTTGTTAGTGAACTATTACTGAAGAAAACCCAAGTTTATAAACCTCTTTGAAATAAAGTAATTTTTGGAATAGGTAAGGATTTTATTATAAATAAATAAGCATTATTTATTTATTATAAATAAATAAAGATGCATGAACACATGCACAAAGGAGATGGAAAGTGAAGCCTCCAGAACTGTGTTAATCCTGGTTAAATGGGCATGTTTTTATAGAGGCTTTTCATAATAATAAATTGGCAACTAGGTAGATACACCTTTTGCTTGTGCTGTCTGAAAGGGTGCGCTCTGCAGGCAGTGCACTTCCTGTGACTTTAAAGGAAAAAAAATTAAAACCTTACACCCCAATTATTGGAGACTCCCTGGACTTCTCGTGTGTCAGGAGTGCAGAAAAGTACTGTTCTTCCCCTCGCTCGCTGCCTTTCTGATGATGTGGTGTGTGTGGCACTCCATATGTGATGGAGAAGAGTTGCTGAACTGAGCCCTTTCCTTGTGCACCCTAGTAACTTCTGCTGATCCTGAGCCTTTTCCTTCTGATGAAGCAAAGGTAAAGTTTAGTCAGCCCTTCTGGCTGAGGAGAGTTATGCTGCAAGGGCATTTGAGTGTTGTCTTGTTTGTGGCGTTTCTTTTCACTTATTTGCCTTTAGTCCAGAAGCTGCTGATCAATCTCTAGCTGCTTTTCAGAAGAAAAGGCATTGCGGATTTCCCTGCAGTGAGTTTAGCTGTAGGGCATGTGAGAGTCACCCAGGCTGGTTTACACTGCACTGAAATAACACTACCATAGCAAGTTCATTTATTCAATAAAAATGAAAGCTCCATTCTGCTCTGGCATTAACACTAGATACTTATTGTGTGAAGGATGAAAAGGCATGGTCCTCAGTATAAGTTGGAGCACATGGAAGCAGTTGTGGGGTGGCACAGAAAGAGCCTGTGCAGTCATGGGGCAAGTGTTGTATCTTTGTGTGCAGGATGAGGTGAGCAGCACTGTATGGCAGGGGTGGCTGGCCAGGTTAGAGCTGTTGCTGCCAAGAGGGTTGTCAAGCACAGCAGAGGCAGGTGCCCCTGTCGCAGAGGAGAGGGAGGGCTAAAGGTTTGAAAGAGGCTACTGTCAAAACAGTGATTTAGGTAAGGGGTTTCATGTCCTTGTATTAACTGAAAGAGTCTGACAGGAGTGGAAAAGGTCAGAAATCACAGGTGTGAAGGTCATGCTTTAGTTTATATCCTACTGCTTGTCATTTTTAACCTGCACACCTGAAAAATGTTCAGTTGGATTTTGTTATAAAATGTCTTCTCTGGCCGGACGTGTTTTCTTCTGCCCTTTATGTTGTAGCGTAAATAGGTGAGGTCTTTTATTTCAGCAACATACGTGTAGACTACTTTTGTATTTGTAGTTATTTTCTGACCCCAAAAATCATCATTACTTGAATCACCAGAGTTTTACTGGAATTCAAGTGTCTTATTATTTCAGTAAATAGTTGTAAGAATTTAAACTAGCATTCTCCAGAATCTGTCTAAAATTCCATTAATATCCCTTGAGCATAACAGTGCTGAAGTCTAGTTGCTTCAATTTAATCCTCATCAGGAAAATCCTAACGCTCTTCAAAAGCAGTGTAACTCAGATCAACTGCTTGAGAGATAAGTGTACTAAACAGTTACAAGTCTTGCACCGAAGATAAACACTTGTAATTAAATATGTTTCCTTTTTTTTAAAGCTATGTATCATTGTTAATGTTGAACAATGGTGTAATATTACTGTGAACTCCCACATCCTATAATATACTATAGACTGAGCACTGTTGTCACGAGTAAATGTTGCCAGAAGAAATGGAAGTAAAATGTAGCCTAAGCATGGCATTAGAATTTTTTTGAGTCTTGTCTGAGACACTGATCAGTCCTCTTCTGAACAATAGCTCGTCCAAGAAGACTTTTTTCTAGCTGAATCTAGGTAATCAAATCTAATATTTAAAATAATTAAGACTAAAAATATATATATTTTTTTTGTTCTATGTACATATTTCTGTTCTTAAGTAAAATTTAGTTTCCTCAGATATATTTCCTGTTTAAAAAATATTTTCCACATTCTTCAAGTTGTGATTTTTTTGTGTTTTTCTCCAACTGAAAACTGTTGATCATAAAGTGGGGTTTGGAGAGACAAAAAAGTTGCTAAAAAATTTTAACTACTACAGATGTGACTGACTTTTAAAGTTTTCACATAACCAGGAATTGTCTGTTATGCACCATGAGAATTAAAGCTTTTAATAAAAACTATTCAGTTTTAATATTTGAATTATATTCTAAGGCTGAATAGTGTATCTGGTGAACTTTGCAAGTGCTGCTTTTTGATAACTGTTGAACTTGCTCTTTCACTCTTGAAGAGAATACATTTGCTTATAACAAGCTTTATTCCGTTTTTGGCACCTTAAGAAGCTGATAAAACACATTTTCAGAAAGAAAATATAAGAGGATTCTTCTGGGACAAGCTTTGAAAGTCTTCAATTTCCTGTCAACCATGACTTGTTCCTGTTACCTCATTTTTTCTTGTAATACATAAACTTGGAATTTCTATTGCATAATGTTTTGATCAGACAATATATATGTGTGTGTTTGTTGCTTGTTAGTTAAAACTCCTATTTTTTGTATTCAAGCAAGTTTTTAATAGGGAGTTTTGACTCATTGCCTTAGTGAAAATGGACTTAATTCGAATGATGCTTAGATCTTAGATATGTTATTGTCTAGATAGGTTACTATTTAATAATGCTGCATGTAAATCCGATGCTGTACAACAAAGAAAAACCAAAAAGTCTTGCTGCTAGGTCATGCTCCTTCTCTGAGTTTTCATTAAAAGTTGTATATAGAAATCTCTTCAGTAGATTTTTTCACTGTGTGTATTAAAACTACTCACTTCTATAAGCTTAAATATTGTAGTTGTGTTATGGTAGAAGTACTTTGTGTGAATCAGGCAGAACTGTTAACTTGGCTTTAAGGAAAATCTTTGAGTTAATAATTATTGGGGTGTTTTGTGTTTGAATTTAAACTCAAATCTTAGTATTTGGATGTTTATTGTAGAGTTATGCTTCCTTATCAAGTAAGCGGTGTGTACTGCTTTTTTAAAAATTCTTGGGTTTGAATGTTATTTAACCTGATCAGAGGATAATTTTTGTGTTGTGAGGAAGCTCACAGGCTCTCTAATCAAAGCTCCTGCTCAAAGAACAGCTAAGACATGAGATCAAGATGCTCTAAACTTTATCCACTTGGGTTTTGAATGCTTTCTGGAATGGAAACGGATAGTCAGGCATTTTTTGAAAGGTTTCTGTATAACATAAAAGACAGCAACTTCTTCACATTGCACAATACTATAGTGAACTGTGACATTTTAGGGCACACTAGAGGAATTCTGGTAAATTCAGTTGCTCTTTTGAACAAGATTATTATTTCTTGTGTCACATTCAGAGAAAAAACTCAGCGGTGATATGTTCCTGCTGTCAGTGTAAGCAAAGAACTGGTTAATACAGAAACTTAGACCTAGATCTGACTTGCCCTCAAGCAACGTTTTTTGATGTTGTGAAGGCCAGGTGTACTGGTCTTCCAGCCTCTTGTGCTCCACTGGCATGAGCCTGGTGCTTTTCCCTCCTTCCCTGACTCAATTCCTGCTGCTTCCCAAACTCTTGCACTTTTGCCTAAACTGCTGGAATCTAGCTCAAGTAGGGTCTCCTTCAAAATAAAATTTTCTGCTAGGAAATTAGTAATTTATTAGAAATTAGTAAAGGAAGACCTTATGCTGTGTTTGTGTAATTATTCTTTTTATGTCTGACTTCCCTGATTTTGGCAATTTCTGATGATTCTTTAAGATCTCGTTGGAATGCACAGTAAACCATTTTCATAAGGTATCTCTAGTAATGGAGGGAGAGGTAGAGAGGAAGAATGCCCATGGTGTATGTGTCACTTAACTCTTCAAAATCAAGAAACTCTGGAACTAATAGAGCTAATTTTAATAGCTGGGGAAATGGGTGAAAGCAAAACACTAAAAATAATCTAACACTTAAGAGAGTAATTTCACCATCTCCCTTGTGCACCTAGGCATGTTCTTATTTAGGGTATGTGAATTGCCTACTTCCTGAGGTTTATTTAGCAAGATCTGCAAAAGAGTGATGTAAATGATGTGAGCTGGGTGTCTGAAATGAGATGATATAAATACCATCCTCAGGGACAAGAAAGCACTCTTGAAACATACCTGTCAAGTACATTCTTAGAAGACGAATATAATCCTTATGCAATTTATATTTAAAAAAAACCAAAATGACAAAACAAGGCAAGACCATACTACTTTTACTATGTAATTCCCCCCCCCCTTTAATCATGTACGTAAGAAAAAAAAAGCCCAGTTAAAACCAAAAGAAAATGATCTTGCTTAAGGAATGAAATTCTGTTTTTTTGAAGTACATCCATTGGGTCCAACCTATTCAAAGTATGGATGACATTAAAGATTGTTAATGCTTAAGCAACTGTAAACATTGGCTTTGTGAATTTGAATATGTGATACTTAACATTAAATCTGATTCTGAAGGGCGAGTGGCTCATTTTTGATTTTTTTGTTGCATCCATTATTTAACAATCATTACTTTTGTTAATATTCTCAATAATACAATTTTTGAACTGCACTAATTCATTTTAGGAATCTCGTCTAAGCATGAAGTTACCTGTTTTTGTCATCTTTTGGCAGCAGTGGAGGAGCTACTCTCTTTATTCTAGATTTCCCAAGTAATTTACTTGAATAACAAGCTTTTTCTATTGTGCATTTTGATACCAGTGTCAATAGTTGTTTAAATTTGTGAGCAGTGTCTGTGAGGTTTGTATATGATATGATTTGTACAAATATTATTTAAAATCTAATGGTTTTTGAGTTGTAAGCTTAAACGTGCAATCATCGTTTCAAAAAGAATTATTAAAACAATAGTTTTAGAAGATCTTATGTAGATAGTTGATACCCCATGTGTTCTTTACTCCTACTTCCATCAGTCTTTTTGATATTGTTTAGTGTCATTGTAGGAAACCTTTCAACCAGTAAGAAGAGATTAGTTCTAAAGATTAGGATTAAGGGGTCTGGAGAACCTTCTCTATGAAGACAGACTGAGAAAATTGTGGCTGTTGAACTTGGAGAAGAGAAAGTTGTGTGGGGACCTCACAGCAACCTTCCAGTATCTGAAGGGGCCTACAGGGAAGCCAGAGAGGGACTGTACATCAGGAACTGTAGAGATAGGACAAGGAGAATGGGTACAAACTGAAAGACGGGAAATTAGGTTAGATATTAGGAAAAAATTATTTCCTGTGAGTCTCGTGAGATACTGGAGATCAGGTTGCCCAGGCCGGTTGATGTCCCAACCCTGGCTGTGTTCAAAGCCAGGTTGGACAAGGCCTTGAGCAACCTGGTCTAATGGGACATGTCCCTGCCTATGGCATGGAGGTTTGAGACTAGATGGTCTCTAAGGTTCCCTCCAACTCCTAGCATTCTGTGATTTTATTATTCTATAAACTGCAAACTGAACTTTCCTGAGGCATCATGAAGTAGTCCAAGGTCCTGTCTACAGTATATCAGAGATCTCTTTGGGGTGTCTTTTAACATTTTTTTTCAAAACTGAGAAGTGTTGTTAATATCAAAGAGAACAGATACACCAAAGAAATGCTGCAAGTCTCAACACACTATTCTCCAGGAAAGAAAAACCCCAAAAAACTTCAAGAGGAAATAGTCACTTTGTAGAATTGCTTTTCATTTTAAAGTCATCTGTAGAAAGACTTAGCACTTCGAAACTACAAATGTCATGCTTTCTTTGCATTGGAAACTTCACTGCATACTTAGAGTTTTTCAGCCTCTCATTAAAGAAACAAAACCAGAAAGCCAATAATACCTGAAGTTGCCAGGGAAGAAAAAGCCCAAAACGACCACATACGTATTGATCTCCTGAGTCTCAGTGGATTTTCCAACAGTCTTGACCTTGAGAAGAGAAGCCTTTTTTAAAAAGAAAGACAGAGGGGATGTTCTGCAGGACGAACATATTTCTCACCAAGTCTGATCACTCAAACATCACAGTCTCCTCCTCATTGGCTAGGAAAGGAGATATGTGAAAGTATTTCAAGACCGAGGTAACATGAACCACCCATGTCTGTTAATTCAGCCTAGGATTAATTCTTGATGAGAAAGCTGGGGGCTTTCTTCAGAACCTGAAATTCAGACTATTTCTAATGAGACTTTCTTATGGAAGTCTGTTCTGCAGGTAAGAGTATCATACAGTTTGCACCTGTCTGCACACATACATGCTCTGCCTTGCCAAAGAGACCTCTTCAGTCCCCCATCCTATGCCCCAGCAGCCACTCAGAAGTGTACGTTAGAAAATAAAGACTCCTAGTAGATGGTGTGTAGCTGCTTCATTTCAAGTGCAAGACTTAGTCCCCTTACCTTTGCCGACACAAAATACAACACTTGTGCAACCATCTATGTGGGTAGGCAAATGCTAAAGAAACTTTTCCAGACTTTTAGAGACATTTAATGTTTTCTGTCTCTAAATTGACTCTGTCATTCTGATGCATTTCTGTGAAATGCAAGAATAGTCTGGTGTTGGTTTACAGGGAACATATTCCCATCCACATAGAGTTTATTGAAAAGGCTACACAGTTTTAGAGAAAAAAAATTAAAGAGAATTGAAGATTTGTGCAGAACAATCTCCATCACTATCATACTTCAATTCTTGTGTATTTTACTCATCCCAAGGTTCACTTCATGTTAACTTTGGCTTATTTCGTAAAATCAGATGGACTTGCACAACTTACAGTCAGTAGTCAGAGAAGAATGCCTCCCTCATGTGCCTTAGTAAAGGAAATTCAAGTGTTGGTAAAGAGTTTTGAGTTCAAAGTCCACAAGCTCAAAGCATCTTTAAAAAAACTTCAGCAAGAGAATACTTGACATTTTGTCAGTTTTGTTATATTAAAATACGTTACAAGTCATAGCAACAATATAGTCTCAAAATACAGCCTTACGCCTTTAAAGTCTACACAAACCTGCTTCCCCAAGCCCTACTTTCTTGAATATCTATGAGGTGTTTGTTTTTAATGAAGAAACATCTCCAGTTGTTCAGTTGCTCAAGTACTTGAGTATCTTCACCCAGATGTTTTACAAGGAGGGTAGTGAGGCACTGAAACAGGTTGCCCAGAGAAGCTGTGGAGGCCCCATCACTGGAAGTGTTCAAGGACAGGTTGGATGGGGCTCTGAGCAACCTGGTATAGTGGAAAGTGTCCTCCCTGCCTATGGCAGGCAGGTTGGAGCTAGGTGATCATTAAGGTTCTCTCCAACCCAAACCATTCTGTGATTCTATGATAAAACAAATAAAACAAGCCTGAATCTTTCAGTTAGTGGCTCTTTTTAAATGTAGGGTCTTTATGTTTCCAAGTCACTTAGCCTCTCTACCCTGCATCAGGTGGTGTGTCTGTTTTCCCTGCTCCCATGTTCTTCTGAAACTTCCCTGTGTTCCTGTTCCTCATCTGCCTGATTTATTCTAAGAGAAAGGATGTGTGTTATATTTTTAAGGCAGTGGGGCCAAACCCTGTAGAATACTTGAAGGAAGTATTTTTTAGGAGGGAGGGGATAAGAAAAAGTCTGTAGCTGAGTACATTTTAGCAAAAGTGAAGCTCCTTTGGATGCATATATCAGTTTAGGTATTTTTTACTGATACCAACGAGTTACTCTGCTTCCTGTGTTCTTTGAGGTATAGTGGTGGATCATTCTATATGTGGACTTCTCATATGAGAAGCTGCACATATAGATAGATATCTGCTTCTGAAGTCTTAAGTATACTGTGTGATTATGGTTTCACTGCCATTTGGTAGGCCTGATAATAAACAAACAACTCTAATGACAATGTTAAAGAAAGACTAATTAATTACTATTCTTGAAAAAGTGTAGAACTCATTCTTCTCGAACTTCCAAGCAGAGAAAAAATGGAACTTCATCCTTTAACATCTCATGGATGTTAAATGACCAATTTAGTCTATGGATTTTTATATTCCTTTTAGAATTTGATGTATTACTCCTTTCCTATCTGCCCTCTCTGCCTGGAGAAGAGATACACTCTGAAAACAGAAAGGGGATGGCTAGCACCATCTTCTGCAAGTATTTAAGCTTAAGAGCCAGTCTTTCATTTTTTTCCTGATGTTGTTTATGAGAGTACTATCAGATATGTGAATGGGCAATTTACATTACATCTGACCTGAGTTACAAGATGCCAGGCATCTTGTCATGAAACATTTTGACTTTGAGTGCTGGTGAAAAGTTAACTGTGGATTCCCCTGAAATACACTACATGGATTTTTTCATTTGTGGGCTTTGCCATTTATAAAGTGCCTAGATGGTGTTAATGAAGCCCATATGGACTTCAAATGAGCTAATTTAGATACCTTAATACTAGAGGATTAACATGAAAAGTCAAAAACGATGAGAGCTGGCAGGTGTTGTTTAAGTTAAGAATTTTTTCTTGTCGAAGATATGAGGCAGAAGTGCTGCTATACCAAATTCTGCTTGAGTTAAGAGGAGGCACACATGGTGTGTAAATTCAGGAGGTGGCTTCAGCTCCTGTTCTTTTCCTGCCTTTCTGATGCCAGAGTAAATCTTCAGAATTGACAACTGTACCTTGAGCTGGTACAGGCTCCTCCAGCAGTCACACAGAATGGAGGATTGGATAGAGTTGCATGAACACTTCTGTCCCCTGGAACATTTTTCGTTCACAGGCACATGTGTCTTAGGAGCTAACTTTTTTGTGCCTGCTGACTTCACCAGTTCAGAGCCAACATGCAGTTGTCTGTGTGGTGCAAAGAAATCATGTTGATGAAGCCACTTGTTGGTTTTAGACATTTATTGATAGGATTCAGTCAAATGAATTACCTCTGCCCACTTCTTGAAAGAATGCATGTATAAAAGCTAAAGTTTAACAACGCAGAGAAAAGCAGTTTAAAAAACTCTCAATATGAAAAAGGGTACTAACATAGTTTGTTTTTAAAAAGGAATATTTCATGTTTAAATGGATCACTTATACAAAAAATAACTTTCATCAAAGTTATTTTTTCTAGAATTTGTCTAGAATTCATAAAATGTTGATTTATGTGTGTGCTTGTATATACATATGTATGTATGAATATAAGATGTGTATATTCTTTGAGGGATCATTTTGCATCCCTGCAAGACCAATGGACCAAGGACCAGAACCTCTTAATTTTTACATTAAGTTAAAAGCTTAGTTTCAAGTCCATGACAAAAGATCCATGCTGTTTTACTTATATGATACTCTAAAAGTGTCTTGGATTTGTCAGATGAATTAAGATTGCTAAAGATTTTTCCCTTATTTAGTGGTAGGTTAAGGTAGTAATTCCCTTGGAGGATGTTGAGGCCTGAGTTCTGTGGTGGAGAACCAGCAAATTCTACCACATCCATGCGATGGTGAGGTCAAAAAATAACACCTGAGGGGCTTCTGTAGAGCCTGATGCCTTTCCTCCTAGATAGGCATCTAAGACTGGGTGGATGAAGTACCATATTGGGATACTTAACTTCTCTTAGCTTTTAAACATCCAAACCCGCTGAAGATAGGTCTCATCTGCTAAACCCTCTTTCCCACGTACAGTGTTTATTTGTACATCCTGGCAGTGTTGCAATCCACAGTTTTGCTTTCTGTTTTCTATGAAGGCAACACAGCGTCTTGTTCCCTGGGTTTGCGGTCACCCTGCCATGGCTCCCTGATAGACTGTTTCAATTACTCTCCCTACTCTCCAGGTGAAGGTTCCTGTCCAGATAGTGTAAGCCCCAAGAAGACTAGAATAAAAGCTCATTGATCAAGTAAACATCCAAAGCTGCTTTCTTCTAAGCCATTTCAGGATGTGTCTAAATGTGCAAACAGCATTCAGTCTGCACCTGAACAAGCTGTTTGACTGAACATAATTGTGTCATGTCGATTTTTCACATTGTAGTAAGCAGGCCCCTTGAAGTGGGACTTCTATGGTGTCAGTCTGGAGCTGGCAGACATGGGTAGAGGTTAGGGGCAGGCACACATAAACACAACTATTTTGTCTGTCAAAAATGTGTACTTAATATATTCTCTCTTTAGGGTTAAGAGTATTTCACAGTGGCACCAAACAGCCATCAAGTTTTGTCTGTAATGAATTGAGTTGGCACAAATAAGCAATGAACTAGAATATGAGAGAGTTTTTTATTCAGCTCTTAAGCCATTTGGCAAATGAAGCAGAGCTGTGTGAGGGTGCTGAAATAAAATGTCTGGAATGTCCAGAACTCTGGTTTCTCAAGTACACAATAATAAAGCATTATGAGTGGTCCACATCACGTGATCAGCTTTGATTGTCCAGTTGTTGCCTTTGCAGATTTTACTCCATGGCATTGTGATGTAATGATGTTCTGTCTTTCTGATACGAAATGCAGGAGGTTTGGTTTCTAAATTAAAGTTAGAGTAGTGGAAACCATTCTTCTGGGAGACTGCAATCCCACAGGTAATTAAGAAGTAATTTTCTTCAGATAACATGATTCAGACAAAAAAACCCAAACGAAACCAAAACCCTGAAAGTGAATTGACTGAATTCTGCTAAGTTATCTAACTCTAGTAGTTTGCCAAAGGAAGAAAAAGAACAGGTTTTTTCCCTTCACTATAATGAAAATAGATAGAAAAATATGGTTTTGTTGTCTGGAGCCAAATGCATGTAGGCAATATATTCAGATTAATTTGGCCTGAATTTTAAGAAAATAGCCGAAGTAGTTTCCTGTGTGCATGAAGTGGGATCTGACAGATGACTGGGTATGACTGTAAGTTACCTGTTCACTTTGTTTAGGAAATATTTTGAAATGTAAAACGAATGTAATTATATGACAACATCAGTCATGTAGCATCTACCTCCTATACTCTCCGGCGGTTTTAGTATTCTGGTTTGATTATTCTTTGGCACTTTAGGAATCATTTGTGCTGGGCTTATGATCAGCATAGAGAGAGGCTGAAGAAAGCTATCTTTTAAATACCTTTGCATTTGCCCTACTCTTCCCCTAGTCTAGAGGCCTTATCAGGAAAAGTGAAATAGAGCCTGCAATACTAGAAAACAAACATGCTGAAATGTGGCACATGGGCACAGCCTCATGAGAGGATGAAAATTCAATCTCTGCTCGGCTCTCTGTGAATTCACGACTAGCAAGACTCGTGCAACTTCATTCTTTCCCTGTTGGGTCAGGATGAGTTAAGTAAGATGGGACGAGGAGAGAAGAGAGGAACCAAGCTTTATACTCTTCTTTGAAACCATTACATCAATTAAGTATTGAATTGGAAAGAACAGATCTATAAATTATTATATTTTAACTTCCAGCTGAATTGTTGAGCCAAATCATCTGCATTATTCCGAAAAGAAGATGAAGAAAATCTAAAATCATTTAGTCTAGACTGAGTAAATAAGAACTATTAACTACCAATTAGTTAAAGGAGGTGCCATGTTAGTATTTTCTTTTAAAATGGGATTTTTTACAATTAGGGAGAGAAACTTACATAGGGACTGCTTCCTCTGAGTGTAAACCTGTAGTTAATGAGAAAAGTATCAGTATCAGCAAATTCCCATGTATTAAATTGAATCTTTTGTTTCATCAATTTAGTTTGGTTTTAGTAAATTTGGCTCTAGGATTACCATAGTGCGAGCAATATAGTCTCTTCTTGGATTCAGATTTGGTTTAAACAAGGCAAATGTAATACTTCCATTCTCTTAAAGAACTGGAATGGAAAAAAATATGACTTGCAGTATCCGCATAGGCTACAACTCACTTGTCAATTGTTTTGTTCAAACATATACAGTCAATAAATATTTTACTGTGATCATATCATGCGACTTACTGCTTGTTCTTCAAAGTACTTCTGAGAGTTCCATAGATGGTTTAGTTTGGACTTTATGTATAGGTTATTGACTCTTAAGTAATTGCATGGCTACCACAGGAGATAAAAGAAACTTAATTAAATTTTCTGTGCTTCCATGTAGCTTCAGTTCCCGTAGTGGAATAAGCTTATTTTGTTGTCAGCATGTAAACTGACAGTTCATCGCCGGCACTACCTGTGCGATTAATGCATGTCCTTGTGTTTACTGGGATAAGCAAACTGGCAACTGTAATGCAAAAATGGATTGCACCAGTAGTTATTTTTTGATATGGTAAGATAACCTAAGGTACTATCTGGTGGAGGCCCAGTAGTCATAATTCAGAATCTTTATGCGACTGCCCAATGACATAGAACTATTTCTGTAAGTCATTCTATAAAAATGCCTTTCTATTGCTGGTAGTGGAGTTGTGAGACCCTGCAGCTATATTGAGTCTTCTGCTGAGGTCAGTGTTTGCTGTGAAAGTAAGATTGGAACCAGCATTAAGGGGTCTTAGAGGCTGAGCTATCCTGTTGTATCAATAACAGAAGGTTCAGCTAAGAACTAAAATAGGCATTTGTAAATCTTTCACATTGAACCACTTGTAACGGCTGCTCCAAGTTCAGTAGAGGCACAGCAACACTCCAGTTACCGCTGTGACAACACCTATAAATGCAGGTAAAGGCTTGTGCTGAGGATCTCCACTACTTTTGTGAGGTTTATGTCAGACCTACAGGGTTGGGAGAAACTTTAGCTATGTCACTGCTCTGCATGCAGTTGTTGTTGCCCAGAGAGTAGCTCTTACTGTCTTCACTCTATTGTTGCAGAGCTGAAAATCTATGCTGAGCCCCATAGAATCGAGCTGTAGCTGCCACAGCCTCTTGAGCCACATCTATACAGCTAAATAAAATGTGCCATGGCACTGAGGTCTGTGGTCTGAATTGTCTCCTCATGTTTCCTCCTCTGTGCCCATTCAGTGTCCTTGCAGCTGTAAGACACAGTTACTGTGTTTTGTATGGCATCTTTTTCTGTCCGACACGCCTGCAATGAACCGAGGGCTTCTTTGCCACTCACTTGAGTGGTGTTCTCCTTTCACAAAAACTCAGATCAATACTGCATGCCCAGGAGTGTTTCAGATAGGAACAGAGGGGTTACAGATCCCACAAGGCCTCAGAAGACTGTGAAGATGGAAGGGTGCTAAACCTGACTATGGGCAAACTGCACTTGGAATCTCGTTGGCCAGGTACCACTGAGAAGGGAAGTTTGCAGAGAGTACAAACTCCCCAGTCCATACAGCCTTTGGGAGCTCAGGGCTTTTGGCCCTGTTTTACTAAGTGGAGGAGGTGGTCACAGTGAAAGAAATTGTTCCTTGTCCTTACTACCGCTACATTTTTGTGGCAAAGCTAGGGAAGTTTTTCAAACTCACTAAGGTGTAATTGAGAGCACAGTTCAGTGAAACTGTTAAAATCTGAATAACACTCAATAAAAAACAACCCAGGTGAGAGATGTGTAGGGAAGTCAAATGCTCTATTCTGCTGATGGAGTGCAAATTGAATCAACGCACACCCAAATTGTTATGATTAGTAGGATTTTTGAAGGAAACTTGGGGTATTGCCTAGCCAGGGGCCTAGCAGAATTAATCCATACTAACTCAGAGTGTGAATTTGCAGTTAAATGCTTTAAATTCTTGTGTGTGCAGATGAATTCCACAATGAAAGTGTCCGTAATTCAAATCATTTTAGTGTCAGGGTTACCGTGTCCTAGTATCTGACTTGCCGATAGCCACATCATCTAATTGATTTCTTAAAGTGATTAAGTGCCATAAATGCCAGAGTCAATTTTGCTTTCTTTGCAGCCAAATACCTAGTCCTTTTAGAAAATAAGATGTAAGTTTCTAAATAACTTTGGTACCTTTTAAAGATGTAATTTTTTTGGAATATTTGAAGTATTCAGCACCATAGCAACAGCAAGGAATTATGCCTAATGTTCAGTGCACTAAAAAAACATTTTGGGTATCACTTGTACACCACAGATCTGAGAGTAAACTACTTCTAACTATACCAGTATGCTATTTCAATAAGGGAAAAAGGAGAATTTCTTTTTTTACTTTTGCAGAATATATGATAATTGTTAGGTCAATAAGGTTTTAACAATTACTGCAAAAAAGTTAGAAATTAATTAGCCATGCTTGTGCTTTCAAAGGGCCAAAAGTTATAAGAAAGAGTTACTGCTCTTTGTTTACGGTCTGTGCCTTCATGAAGAGATAACAAGTTCTGTTTACTTTATAAAATTTAATAACTAAGATAAAAATGACATCATTTTAAAAGTATAAAATTAACTATTGAGCCTCTTCAGAGAGATCAGGAGCTTTGCTCACGTTAAACACAGGTTTTTTGCTTTGTGATACAGTGTACAAAATCATGCTTAAAACTCTCCTGAACAGCATAATTTAAATAAGAAACAGAGTTTAGATGTTGCCTGTAAACACATCCAGAGTACATTAGCATGCAGTATGGGAAACCTAGTAATGTCATTGTTTCATGTGAAGAAGAGTGACTCTTCGCTTTGTTGACTTGGGTCAGGACTGGGACCTAAATCCTGCATGGATGTAGATCATTGCTGAAGCATTAATTTTTTATTAATACCCAATCTTCTGCATCCCATGAAGTGTCTTTCAAGAGCTCCTCTCTTCTGTTGACTCTTAGTGTTTCAATAAGCAGTGAACACGTACTTAGCTGTTTTTAACTCTGCTTCTGTTGCCTTTTGCAGAGGTACCATGCTGAGTTACTAGAGGTAGTATTTATGTGAAAATTTCCATTCTTAAAAAGAATTTCATATCCAGTCTGTTCCTCAGGGATAGGTTCCCATTTTGAAAGCTGTCTGTGTAATGGTGGTTTCTATAGCCCTGTGATGAATAAAGGCTGTATTACAACACACAGAGCATGGCTTTAAGTGGTGGATCTAAATACAGTATGGCCACCCATTTTCATTGCATAATTGTCTGCTCTATAGTGGAAAGATCCTGTATCGTTACTCAACTTCTTTTGTCATTTTCGTCCATTAAGTCCGCAAAGATATTGATCCTTCCCCAGTGAGCTGATGAGGCACAGTACAAGAGCTGCCTAAGAGCAGTACTGCCTGTAACAGAATTGGAAAAGCAAGTCTTCTCCTGTCCGTGGACTGCATGGGTACTCTGGGTGATTGAGAGTCAGTCAAGAGGTTGGTCAAGCTGAAAGGCTAAATGAAAGTGAAAGCTCATATGTGAAACACCTTGAGGAAGAAATCTGTTGGATCTCCATATATTGTAGCTGCCCACATTTGCAGAAAAAATGTTCTGCATTTGTCTTCTACATTGACATAGAAATTGGGAGTTCAAGCATATTGTAGCTCCAAGTTGAACAAAGGCGTGTGTAAAACTAAATAATATATCCTGAAGTGGGATAAACCTTCAATATTTGTACAGAATGATAAGACTCCTAGACACATAATGCTCTCACCTGCTGATTGCTCATTTCATCCATTCAGCTGCCTTTCTTGCTTTTCAGCAGGGTGACTTTGATATTAGGCACCTCACCTGAAGTACAATGTGCTTCAAGGGCCTCCTTCATCTCTTTTGCTATGAGCTGATTTGCAACCATGTTTCTCTGGTTTTGTGCTGATGTAACTCCACTGAGATCATGTAGATATTCCTTATCCTAAAGAGAAGAACAGATCTTTCATGGTCTGTTAATGTTCCTCCTTCTCTCCCCAGGGGACCTAGCCTCCTTTGCTAAAAATTCTTTTGAATACTCTAATTAAGGATAAGGATCTCTTTGAATATTAATTCGTTTTTCATTGGCCTCACTCAAAATATTTAACTGAAAGCAATTTCCTGGTAATTATCTTTGGTTTATAATTTTGAGAAGATTTACTCTTTTTTAATAAATTCCAGTTTCTCAAGTAAGACTTCCTTTTGTATGTGTCCAGTTAATCACAACTACATGTAAGACAGTGAGCAGTGTCTGTAAAGAGGCAATTGTTTTGTGTCTTAAGTTTTCTTCTTACAAAATCTGTTCTTACTGTAGCTTTCCCTCTTTTGCTCTTCTTTAATTATTTAACTGGGTGACTCCGTGCCATGTGTACATAAATTCAGGGCCCCTACAAGGAGACAGCTCTATAGGGAGACAAAAATGGCAGGACAATTCAAACCCTTTCTTTCTTGCCTCTTCCTGGAGTGGTGAGATAGAACCTGGTCCACTCCACAACTCTTTCTTTAACTTCTGGCTCACTATAGGGCTCCTCCTCCTCTATAATTTAATAGGAGACAAAACTCCCTTCTGTTCCCTATTGCTCTGAATATTCAAGAGAGGGAGAGATTTCCGTACCATTATCAAGAGCTTGTGGTGCTTTAGACTAGCAAGAACACAAACTCCCCAAATCCATCAGTTTTAAATGCTTTCCATCATGAAATTGTTTTACACATTTACTAGATGGCCACAGAAGTTGCTTTTTGAAATCTCCAAAACGGGGTGTAATTCCAAAATTGCTTGTTTAAATTTCTACTAAATCAGGACATAAACTGAGGAGCTTGAGTCTCATTTTCGGCATGAATGAGAGGAGGTTTATTGTGAGCTTTTAGGAATGCCTTGAGAGATGCTGCAATCCCTCACTGTGCCAGCAGAGTCAACATCTCCATCAAATCAGGCAGATACATCATTTCAGTGCAGACAATAGCAAGCATAGCCTGTTGCAGAGATCTTGTCCTTCCAGCCCTCAGCATTAACTGAAGCTTATTTGATATGGAGGATTTCATAAGGACCTTTTGCAGGATTCCTTTCCAAATGCACCAGGGAGTTTTATGTAAACCCAAACACTTGCCTTGCACTTCCAAGGAGAAGAAGTGATGCTTTGTGTTTGCTGGATCTCTCAGATACTACTGCAACAGAACCAAATGGTTCACAATGCCTCTGTGCTTTGTTGAGCATGAAGGGCTTCTCTGTAAGGCTCACCAGCCTGGCTGTCAGAAGGGGTCACTCCTTGCTGCCAGCACAGCTGATGCATTGTTACCAGCTGGTTGACATATCACTCCCTCTGCTTGATAATGTTCACTCCACCAGACTCTTGGGCTGCTTCCAACACATCGCTATTTATGATCTGGGCAGCCGCTACCAGGACTCTGCTCTGTTCATATTTGTCAAGTCTTATGAATTTAGTTACTATACCAGAATCCACATTTTATGTTGAAAGTACTCCGTTCTTACTTGGCTAAATTCCTCTTCACATCTGCTGTCCCAGGGCTGCTCACCACACACCTGCAGTGCAGATCACAGTGACACCTGAACAAAATAATTTACCTGCTCTTGAATAACAATAGTTTCTTGAAAACATGACTATGTTATAGAATAAATTTTAATAAATTTTAAACGAACTAATTTTATGCAATGAATGTAATATCAAACCCCCTAAATATCAATAAAACAGAATTCTTTGCATATTTTATTGCTATAAATCTGAAATAAACCTTAAACCGTGTTTCCCACTGTTGGTACTGCATTCAGCTAAGCAAACAGTGAATAAGCAATAATGATTCAAAAAGCAGAAGCATAATTTGAAGTGCTTTTGTTTCTTTGTTTCATGAAGGCATTTCTCAAAATAACTTCATTCTGAATGCAACTCATCAATGTGTGCTTATCTCCCCTTCCCTTCGCAAGCCTTCTCCAACTGGTAAATGTGGTGACTGGAGCTTTTCGGATTAATTTTCCTTAAGTGACCTACTTTGCAGAGAAAGATAATCATGTATTTATAGCCTCTGGCACACTATTGAGGTCACAGATGGACAGATACCAGAGCTATTCCTCAGTGAGTTACTGGGCTTGTAACTAATCCCCAGTGAGAAAGGAGATTGGCCTGATGTTAATTGGTCAGAACGCCTAAATGTATGGAAGGAAGATCATTGACTCCTACTTCAATTTTCAGAGGGTATCACAGTTGGGCTGTGTGGTACTAGCCAGCAGTTTCTCTAGAAGCGTTTTGTGAAAGTGATTGAATTACTGGATGTCACAGATGTTAAATATTTGATTTTGAATTCTTTGCCTTGACAGTGGGGCACCGTGTGGTGTTCCGACTGTGGACTCATCTGATGTTACACATATATCAGATACCGTGGCGAAAACCAAGGATTGGAGATTCAGGAGAGTTTTGACCTTTTGCTCACTAAAGGGTGCTTGAGATCCCATGAAGACTTGTCATTGTCAGACCCTAACCTTTGCTAGGAAAGCTTTTTTTTGTTTGGTTTGTTTTGTATTAGCATGATAGTTGAGCAAATAAAATCCGTATTTTGCTATTATTCTTTAGAGGATCCCTTTCTTTCTCTTGTATTTGGCACCAATGGGATTTACGCAGAACAAACTTGTCCTTGTGCTTTCAGATGTTCTGAAGTCTCACAAGGGAAATGACCAGGCTTTATTCTCTATTAGGGTATTTTTAAAACTTTGGTGTAGCCTTTCATGCTGAAAAACAGGCAACAAGCCAGCGTGTTAAGGATGTTTCTTTTCTTGAAGGACTGTCTTGAAACTTTGGACTCGTCAGGCAGTCAGTGATGTTAATTCTGACAGGTTTCAAGAAATAAGTGTTAAAATTGTGACACTGCCAGCAAAGGGATGGATGGCTTTCAGAAGAAAACAAAACATGTATGCAGGTTGAATTCTTGCACCACAGGACTGAAGTGTGTATGATTGTGTGTCCCTCAGTGTCTATATAAAGCTTTGCACCACAGTGCAGAGCTGGAAAGTGCTCTGGTAGAAATTACACTGTTTAGATCAGTGTGATCACTGAGTAAGTGTTCATATTTCCAGTGCTTTGTAGAGCACATAGTCTCAGAACACATGAGGGATGATTCAGATTAGGTTTAGATATTTACAACTGTTAAGACAACCTGTCAGGGCTGTGTGAGTATTTTCTGTGACAGAATCTAATGCAGTGAGGGCAAAATCAATTCCTTTTAGCACCAAGCCTTTCAGACAGAAATTAAGTGAAAGGTTTTAGAGAGGAAGAGGATGTGCAGCTCTCCTGTACCTATCCCAAGGGACTGTAGTGCACCTGTTCCACCATCAAAATTCTGCTTACATGCTTTAGCAGTTTTTGGGACCCCTTTGGGTTTTCCATGTGTCCATCATCTTCTGGATCTGTGTGTTCCCTTTCACAGGGCTTAGCCACAGCACCTCCTTCTCCAAGGGAGAATTTCATTGTATCTGCATCATATGTTTCCCAGAGTTTCCTCGGGAAGGGTTGGTAAATTTGAATCAATGTAGCTCTGCAGATGCAGGCTTCAATGCAGATACTCAGTCTAACCTAAGAACAGCCTGCTGTAAGTGTGCTTTTATCTGGTTCTAAAGTAATTAATCTGAATCCAGTTTTAACCAAACTAATCCACAGAACACAATTTAATTATCTTCCTTGTTGTTTTTCTTTTTTTCTTTTTCTTTTTTTTTTTTTTTTTTTTTTTTTTTTTTTTGCAGAATCANAGGAAAGTGTTTGAGAAAAGAAAGTCAGAACAGCCAGGACTGGTTATGGGCTATTTTAATCAAATTATGGTTTTATGAAACAAAAAAATCCACACCTTTGGGACTGTGTTTCTCCGTATGATATCCATTAAGAAGAAAAAGGATAAGTCTAAATAGTTAGGAAGTCATTGTAGATTACAAGATACAGAACTAGACTAATTTAAGTAATATGTTTTAATTTTATGGAACTGTAGTAGAATCTGTAGAAGATACAGTAGCAATTATTCATAGAAAAAAACCCCCCAGGATATGCCACAGACAAGTCACACCCGCATTACACCAGGAACATTCCTGCCCACTGTGTAGATCTCTTAGGGAAAAAGAGTACAGAGAAATAATACTGATGCATTCCTATTGAGAATAACCAGTTGAAAAATAACCAGATCCAAGGAAACCTTACAGCTTTTGAACTAGGGTAAGCATAGCAGTAATAGAAAATACATGCTTCATATTTCATACTGACATTCCATTATACAAGGAATAACTTAAAAGCTCCTGGCTATTTTCTTGGGACGCACCATAGCAGGGGCACCAGGCAAAGGTGAAGGTGATGCACACCACAAATCACCCTCACATTATTACTCATCACTACTTGAGAGTCTGACTTCTAGGTTCTTCATGGATTAGAAGGGTATCATTGTGGATATACACATTATTAGATTTTAAAAAATCCTTTCACTTTAGGATAATAAGTGATCAAACACTTCTCAGCCTTTGACTGTCTCGGATACAGCTGTGTTACATCAGTTTGTGTGCATTATCTTCTGAGGGCAAAGATGAGTAGTAAGGCACATTTTGTAAGCCAGTATCAGTGTCACATATGAACTATTTGCTAATAGCTAGTAGTTGCCAGTAGTCCTGCAGGACTGCTAAATGGAACTCACTTGCATGAAACTACTGGATTGGACAACTTTTTGTCAGATCAGAACATTGGGAAGGAATTATGAATATAATAACGAACTAGATATTTTGAGCATTCTTTTAATACAATTTGTTGATCTCCTAGGCTACTGTAAATGAAACTTAAATCTGATTAGAGGAACAGAAGAGTAGACATGGTTACAGAAATTTGTGCCTATCTTCTTGAATATGTGAGTCTGTGTTCCCTAATGAAGTAGGATCATCATTATTTTAGTTTAGTCCTTTAAGATTTAAAATTTCCAGTAGTGAACTTCTAATTAGTTTTATCACTAAATGCTAGAGCATATTCCTCTTCTGGAGGAACTTGTATTCCTGTTCAAGGGGACAAAGTACTATTTGGAAGGAAATGCTGGAGCACAGAAGAATCAGATACAATATTTTAGTGGAACAGTACACGTGGTCTGAATAGGTAATGAATATTCCCCAGTGTCTGGTTAATTTTGAACACCTAAGGAGAACTTATAGGAGTCATAATGTTTTTGAAATATGCTTTGATGGGATGGACTTTGCAAATGCAGGAAGTGGAAGAAAGAAACTGAGTGGACAAAATGATCGCAGAATATTTCAATACACATGGGTACAAAGTTCAAATAAATCTATAAACTTACATGCAAAATCATAATGCATTATAATTAATTCAATAATATTAAAATATATATTTAAAATATATAATTGTATTATAATAATTCTTCATACAATGTCATTTTGGTCAGAATTACAGATCTTTGGTTTTCAATTATGCCTTTCACAGTGAGCTACTTAGACAAAATGAATTATTTTCTGTATGTATGGTCCATGTAGGCGTGCACCTCACGTGCTGTTAGAATTACGTGAGTACACTTGAATGAGCTATTTGGATATAATGGATGTAATGCATTCACCTGATGCGTCTGAGATACTTCTCCCTTGCGTACTGCGTATACAGATATGGTCTGCAGATGATAGCAAACTAATTACCTGTGAAAATTAAAGCCCTGTGTTTGCTAAGAGAACAACTAAATTATAAGCAGGAATTTTTCTCTATAAGCTACTTCAGTAAACCTCAACATCAGCTTCCACTTTGAAATAAAACAGTAGTATATCCATCCTACTTGGTCTCTACTCTCTTTGCTGATATTAGTGAGGAAAAACATATTAACAGTATTATGAAATTCAAGATCTTTAAATTTGCAAGTACAAATCAAATATGGTATTTAATAAAGAAAGTATATTTTGGGAATGGAAGACTTACATTAAGACAACAAAGCTGCACTTCCAAAGCACTTGATTTGCTCTCATTAATCAAGTCAATGACAAATATTTTCCTACAATATATTTAATAAAGTAGTAGATTAAGAAAGCACTTTCATTCAATATGCATTTATTAAAAGAATGACTAATCGTACATATATTCTCGAATTGCGTGCTGTTGCTTTTGGGAAGCTGACATGGATTTCATAAACTTTATTATTTTATTTATAAATATACCCTGTTGAACTGCGAAGGTAGATGTTGTTTTCCAATAATGCTATACCTGTATTTTCTTTACTTATAGTTTTGATGATTTGAGCTTTGGACTCTCATTTGGTTATGCAGTCATGTAATTTTTTGCGTAATTCTCTTTTTGCTGGATATTAAAAAAATTTCTAACACATTTAAAAAGCACAGAGGAAGAGATTTGGGGGTTCTGACCATTCTCATTCTCTCTGTGCAGTTCGACAATCAGCAAGCATTGGGAGGCAGAACTGGCCACGCTCAAGGGTAATAACGCTAAGCTCACAGCAGCCCTGCTGGAGTCCACTGCCAATGTAAAACAATGGAAACAGCAACTTGCTGCATATCAGGAGGAAGCAGAACGTCTTCATAAGCGGGTAAGTCAAGGCAAATGGCCAGGGTCTGTGAGGTGAAAATACTCGTGACTGTATTCACTCATTTTCAAGTAAAATAAGTTTACTGTTGTAGCTTTAGGTTAATCTTTGAGAAAGAAATTAATTATTTCTTTAAAGCATTTCCTCTAGCTGGAAATTATTTGCTTTGTAGGGGTTCTTTTTCTGCAAAGGTTATTGTTGCAAGAAGTTATCCAACCTTATGACATATTTGGCAGCTTTCACTTTTCATTTGATGCCATCACATCTGTTTCATTACATTCTCCATAGCATTGAAGTCTAGTCCCTTTTGCGTTTAAGCCCTCAGAAACTCCACATCAAATCTGTAAGTTCAAGAAACCTTATTGTAGTGTCCTCATATAACAAAGATAAACAGCTTACTCTCCTCCTTGCACATGAAGGACGCTAAGCAACACAAACACAACTGAAAACCAAGGTCACTATATGCAAGTTGAGATCTGCAACTATTTCCATGCAGAAGGGACTGCGTCCTGTTCCCTTCATGGCAAATTTTGCAGAGGTCATTTGGCAAACCAGAAGTTAGTTCAAAGTGGAGGACAGAAGGACAATGTTTGAGGAAGGAATAAAACTGCAAGGCTAAGTTATGAAAACAAGTATTCAATACCTAATTTCTCTTCTCTTTGCACATGTAACTCTCTATATTGTATAATCTATCAACCTTTAGCCATATGAATTTGTCATAGCTTAGGGCACATTTCTCTGCAAAGTGAAGGCACGAGTAACACATGTGAAGGAAAGATGTCTTTGATGAAGCTTTATCACTTTTGTTAATAAAAATTAGCTTAGAAAAATATCAAGGAGGTGTACTCAACACTGCAGTGGTACTATTTACAAGGGCACGTAGTGATAGAACAAGGGGGAAGGGCTTCAAACTGAAAGGTGGTAGATTTAGATTAGATGTTCAGAAGAAATGCTTTACTGCTAGAGTGATGAGGCACAGGAACAGGTTGCCCTGAGAAACTGTGGATGCCCTATCTCTGGAAGTGTCCAAGGCCAGGTTGGATAGGGCTTTGAACAACCTGGTATAGTGGAAGGTGGCCCTGCCCATGGCAGGGGAGGTTGGAATGAGATAATCTTTAAGGTCCATTCCAACCCAGGCCACTCTGTGATTCTGTGATTCTTATTTAAGAAAAAAATGCAAAAACTCCAAACTAAACTATTGCAATTTTATGCATGAAAACAGGCTTCATGAATATGTTGAAAAAGAAGGGTTAATATTGCAGACCTATCAATTTGGTTTTATATGCTGTGGGAAATAAGGTGTGGCAATTACAGCTAGCCAAATCCTGCCAAATCCATCTTTCAGACCTTTGCTGGACTTGTCTAGCTGCAGGGTGTTTAGGTAGTCCCGAGAGTAATCCCCTATTCATCTGAGGTGTGAGAAATTCAGTGGGCTACACCTAACCTGGATATATGAAAGAGAAATAAGAATACCCTGAACCTTAAGAAACACAGGGAAATGGCAAGTTGCTGAGGATGTCCTATACCTAGACTGACTTGCAGACAATGCTCCTCAAGTTGCAGGCAAAGGATTTGATAGGAAAAAACAACAATTTCCAACAGACTGTGACTGTGTGTGCCATAGCTGACTGGACAAAGCACATGAAATGTGATTATGACTGGTGCTTTTTGCAAAGTGCTTTCAGTTCAAGAAATTGGCAGTTGCTGACAAAACTTTGCTTTAGAAATGTTCCAGTCAAGCAGATGCTTGTCATGTGTGTTTGTACAGAGGGAGACTCACTTTTTCTGTCATCTCATTTAAGCTTCTCATTTGGAAAAGTGGGAGTTGTAGCCTGTGCTCCAGGTTTGTGAATAGATGATAACAGCCACTGTCGATAAAATTATTTAAATTACAGCCTTATATTAAAGTTACTACAAATGTTCAGGTGAATTTGAACACTAGGTAGGCTTTACAGTGAAGAACTCATTGCTAAAATGTGGACATAATAAGGTAGCATTCTTCCTAATAAAATGTACTAACAACTTGTGCTGCAAAGCTGACACAATACAATCCTTACTTAAGAAAGAAAAGTAACGTACAACAACAGCAGCTGTGTTTGCCCTGGGAGACTCAACCAGACAAGACAGGCAAAGATTGCCCCCCCCCCTTTTTTTTTTTTTTGATGTTACTTGCACTCTTAGTCAAATCTTATTTAAAATCTGTTATTGGAAAATAAAACTAATGAAAATAAAATTAACGAATATAGGAGGGTTTAGCATGTCATTTTGCTTTTATATGATACTACATATAACAGTAGTAATCAAGTCTTTGAGGCTACATTCATTAATAGCTGATGGTTTTTCATAGCCTTTTCTCAGCAAATTTCCTGCAGTTATTTTGTATTTCTGAGACAACGTAAAATCTATAGCTGGGTATCATCTACACTACACTCTTTTGATCACTGTTTACATGCCATTATTAAACGAGTCTGTAATCTGTGACCTCAGGGCTTGTTGATATCTCACAAAGAATACAGGAATGTGCCATGCCTACCTTTTTCTGGGAATTCCAGTAAATTACAACAGGGTAGATCATTGGGAGTACTGCCCTCTGTTGGAATTGCTTTTGGAAAAATGTAGACTTGGCTAACCCAATAAATTGAAATGTCTAGGCAAAAAATGCATATAGTATTTAAAAAAATTCAATCTCTATCTGTTCCCATACAGTGCAGTACAATACAAGAACTCTTCAAACCTGACTGATCTTTCAAATTGAATTAGTGCCTCACTTCAAAAAAAACCTGCAAGTCAGATGCTTCTTTCTTACACAGATCAAAAATGTGCTCTGAAATGGTAGATATGGAGACTGTTGGTTACAGTACATGTGGTACTGTAACAGTGTTCAGTCCCTGTCTTGTGCTATCTTTCTGTGCAGTTTATCTGTTCAGTATAAACATGTAGCTGCAGTTGATCCAAAAAATGTTCCCCAAACTGGAATTCATCTCACCTGAGAGTATGTGTAAGTTATATATCAAGTCTATATTATGTCCTGCCTTAGAAGGCAAGAGTAACCCAGGTTCTTGTTNAATTTTGGTGTCTGTTACTCGCAGTGAAGATGTTGGTCCATCGAGGATGGGGAAAGTCCACAAAACTCAAAGATTTAATGAGTTTCATATGCTCAGGTTCAGGTGAGAACACCCAGTACCTCCCCTGGGGCGGAGAGGTTTACACTGGATGACGTAATAGTGTGAGTCACTGGATACTTCAGGAGTCTTTGGTGGTCTAAGTCTTACAGCTGCCTATTATGCCACTGCAGTTTAGTTCAGTATGGCCCATTATGGCCCACTGGCAGAGATGAACCTCTTCAAGCACATGTGAATGTCCCTGATACTTCCCTGGCAGCCCTCTGCACCTGGGTGGATACTTTGCACATCGGAAGTTTACCGCTGAATGTTTGAGACTTTAGCATTCCAGTGTTACTTGTAGATACATTCTTCTCCCCAGATCTGAGATGATTGGACAATAACACCCGCTTTATCTTACCTCAAATTCCAGTCACAATCCAAATTCCAGNGAAAGGAAAACAGGTATGTAGCCATTTTAGTTGTTAATATCTGTGGTAACATAGCAATATCAAAGTATAAGAATAGCACTTCAAAAATGTGTGAGGAAAAGAAAGAGAAAAAAGGGCAAACATAGAAAGATTTATAGTCACCGGCCCCTTCTTTCCCCCCCCCNAGCTGCCTATTATGCCACTGCAGTTTAGTTCAGTATGGCCCATTATGGCCCACTGGCAGAGATGAACCTCTTCAAGCACATGTGAATGTCCCTGATACTTCCCTGGCAGCCCTCTGCACCTGGGTGGATACTTTGCACATCGGAAGTTTACCGCTGAATGTTTGAGACTTTAGCATTCCAGTGTTACTTGTAGATACATTCTTCTCCCCAGATCTGAGATGATTGGACAATAACACCCGCTTTATCTTACCTCAAATTCCAGTCACAATCCAAATTCCAGTTAGGAGGTGTATTTGGGGAGGGGTGGGCTTCAGTGGTCACAGATGAACAGCTGCTTCTTTGCGGTTTGCTATAGTGTGCAAAAGCCCTCCAATGATTTTAGCAATGTTTACCTACTAACAATTTCAGTCTCTCACAGTCTAAGATAGTAATCTTTTTTTGTAGTAGTTCTTGTAGAGACAAAGGCATTAAGAGTAAGTGTTTCAGTCTTAAGAAAACGGTCTAAGGTTGCTTCTCTAACTGCTTGTCTTTATGCATAGGGTAGACATACAGACAGTCCTGTCTACACATACTTCTGGTCAAAGACAACGAACTTCATCCCTATTTCATAGAATCACAGAATAATTTAGCATGAAAGGGAATTTTGGAGGTTATCTGATCGATCCTCCCCTGAAATTAGGGCCAGCTTTGAAGTTGTCAATCATGTCTCAGAACATGAAGTTCCCACAGCCAGTCTGGGCAGCCCATTCCCACTGACACTGTCGACCACCAACCGACCACCTTGTCAAATTATTTTTCCTAATGTATGATTGAAATTTACCATGCTGCAACTCATACTTCTTGCCAGTTCAGAAGAAAAATGGGATTTGATTCAAAAGAAACTGATGAGGAAAGTTGAATAGAACAGATTTTTAAAAATATGAATAGAATAGGTGATTTAAAGGAGAAAGAAAAATTTGGAAATTAGTTTTCATGCTTAGTTGTAATGTAGTTGTTTCATGTGGAAGAATTGGCTGTCGTGGCATCTTGCCCTCTGGAGAACGTGTAGATACATGCACTGGGGGCTATGCTCACTTACGAGATCATAGTCTTGTATAACATAGACCAGCCTCCAAAATCAAGACCGGTACTGCCAATATTAGCTGGTATATTTAGCTCAATTTAATAATATATGATAATGTGGTGGTTTATACATAATGTAGTTGTGGTATTCACTACTTACATGCTTTGTTTATGTGCAAGTTTTGGTGCCTCAGTCATTTGTCTGCAAGGTACAGCAAACTCAATCCTCTGTCAAATTAGGGGTATGTGGGAATGTAACGGATATTGATTAGCAAACTTTGCATTACCATTTCCATTTGTAGTTTCTTCTTTCTAAAAATTGCCATATAATTAGTGTTATTTACATAGATAGTTTCTGCTTTATATTAAAAAACAATTACTGTGAATACTGTCTTACTAGCTGACTTCTTATAATATTTTTCTACAGTGTGAAATTCACCATGTTTTATTTAGAATCATCCCTTTATGTTACATTATATCTCATTCATTTATCTTCTATTTTTTTCGTTCACTGTGGTAAGCAGGGTCTTCTGTCTGGTGCAGTATTTGTTGTAATCTTTGATTTTGAAGTACTTATAAGTTAATTTAAACCAACACTTTTTATTTTGTAATTGTTTTCAAATTTGACCAGAACAGTTTTTTTCTGTGTATCACATTGTTTGCAACTTCAAAATACAGAAAAAAAAGGTAAAGTGCCCCTTCCTTTGATTTTGATTGCATTTTTGAAATTAATTTTACTTTTTTTTTGCCATCTCTGAATAAGTACAAGAGTTACTCATTTATCAGTTCAGTTCTTCATGTTAACCTGCATTTGTTTGCTTTCTCTGAGGCCTTTATCTTCCTTCTTCCATTTTTTCTCTGCCTTAATAATGCCTAGAGCTGAGATAAAACAGTATACAGATTCAGTGTGGCTGAGTGAAACATTCTAAATAAATTAAAGTTTTGTGCTTTCTCCTGATACATTCTAAGCTTAATTCAGAAATACTGTATTTGATATTTTGTCAGTTTATTTTTCAGAAGTTTGCTAAATGTGTGTATGGATTTTTCCCTCTCAAATACAAAGAGATAATTCCAGGAAAACATGTTGCCCAGTCACGAGCTTAACTTGGAGCTCTCAGCCTTCTCTAATCTGCTCAGAAACAACAAAAAATTTCCCTTAAATGGGGCTGGTGAGCACTCCTACACACCTTACATAGCTTTTTGACATCAAAAGGGATTCATGAGTTTAGAACGGCTCAGTAACAGAAAGAAAAACTCTGAAGTAAGCTACTTCAGACAAATAGAATAGCATTGGCCCTAACATTAATCCTGATACCACAAAGAGGAAAGGATTGAATGATGATATAAATTATGCAAAGTAACCCAAAGTTCTGTCTTTGTCATGTTAAAAATGAAAATGATTAATTTTTTTCCATGCATGCTGTCTGCTAAACTAAATCATCCTATGACACTGGGCAATAGCACAAAGTAATAACACCAGTGCATAATAATGAGAGCTGCAGTCCTTGAAGATCATTCATCTTCAGGGAAAGAAACCTAAGATAAAAAGAGATGAAGGGAAGTGATCAAGCTCCTGGGTATTCATGAAAGAACAGAGAAGTAAACTCTTGAATTCTAGCTTATTATTTTACCAGAATTTCCCAGAAAATAAGATAAAATTAGGCTATTGTGTTCTGTTTCTTCCATTCAATGAGTGAAATAAGTGTGAGATAGCTTATATAGTTATTAAAACTACCTGACAAATAATGGGCCATGATTTTACTACTGTTAAAAGAAATTTTAAAATGGTTATTAAAAAATTGCATGAGCATACGGAAATAAAACCATGGTCATTTTATTGGATGGTTTCTGTGTCACTTAAAGAAAACAACAGTCTGTAAAAGCACTTGTTAAAGTTCACAAGAGGTACAGAATGCTGTATAAACCATCTGTTCAGATTATCTATAGAAAATCTTTGCAGACCCTTTAGAAGTCACCTCCACATTTCCATCAGCTGCATTAATACTTGAATAGCCAAAACTAAATTTGGAACATGCAAATGTGATGTGATGAAGTTGCCTGCTGAATTGGAGCCCATATCATGGACTTCATATTAGCAGCCCTGTGACAACTGTAGAGAACTGTTTGGTTTTATATGCCTAAGGATGAACATTATCTAAGAGCAAAAATATGAAGGAAGATGACAGAAAGCATGGTAACAAGAAATTTATGAATGGAATTCTGATCCAAAAAATTATTGTTAATGCACCTTTTTTTAATGTGATGTCTATCTCTTGTCATTCTTTCTTTAAGACTGTGTCCCTCCTATTGAACAATTCAAATTTAGCTTTGAATAAATTTTGAATAAATTAGGTTTGATTGATTAAAGAAAAAAGCTAACCAAGTATAATCTTCTTCTTAAGATGCTGTAATTAGCATGTGGTTAGACAGCAGCTTTGTACTTTTTGTTTACAATGAAAATAGATGACCACCTTCTTTGCATGGCATTAGGGGATACCAGAGGAAAAAAATACAAGCATTTTATTTCAGACAATATGTTGGGTTTTTTCCTCAGATGTACATTTTAGCCCCCAGAATATCCACTTGGGCTATCATAAGTGCTGTATTATTTTCGAAACAGTATGTGTTGTCAATCTTCAGACTATCACAGCATTTCTTAGGAGAAGAATTCTGAAATCCAGCACATATTTTAATCTCCTTTTGTGTGCATGATTCCTAATACAGATAAACCACCTAGCATTTACAAAGATTCAACCTTTGGTTGATAATTACACTTCACTAAAAAGATGGTTTCTTTCCAGACAGAGAAGCTGTATCAGGTTATGTTTCTTGAATCAAAATATGAATTTGCCTAAATCTATGGTGAATCGAAGTCTTTTTGCTCTTTTTCAGTTTGCCTTAATTTGTTTTTGGAGTAGTTTTGCATTTAGGACCCAAGATGTTTTGTTAGTTTTGGTTTTTTTTCCTGGAAATTCACTTACACTGAATGTGTTGTATACAAGATATTAATTTGGAAAAAAACCCCAACAAACCACCAGCTAAGCTACTCCGACTCTGGCTAATAAAAAAATAAGTTTTCACAGAAGTGCTCTCTTATCCTCCATCTTCTTATTTCTAGAAAATCCTAAGAAAAGTGTTAAAATACATTTATCTGCAAGCTCTAAAACACATGCATTGTGGAGGCATGCGGCAGGATGTTTACATAGTTAAAGCTTGCAGAATGAAATACATCCTATAATTCCAAAACCCTGCAGGAGAATGAGAAAATTACTGGCTTTAGATCCTCAAGATTGAAGGATGATACCTGTACAGTGTTTGCCACTGCATGTGTTTCATGAACTGGCCAGGTGACTAGAATAAGTATTTGCTAATTAGATTGTAGGGAAGGGGATGTGCTCTGAATTTAGTATTACCTTATCAATTGCAAATAATACTGCATGGCTGAAGCTCAAATCATCAGTTCTGGTAAACTTGCTGTATTTTCAAAGATTCCTACTGCAGTTTCATTACTTTCTTCACAAAAATCAAGGAGATGATGGGTTATTCCTCTTTCATCTATATAGAAATGGGTAACTGTGGAAAACGTTTTGGTTATTTCTATGGCTTAAGGCATCACTGCCCACAGAGAAAAATGTGTCCTTTTCAGCAAAATCTTCTAACTGTTTTCTCTGTTGAAAAAAGTAATAAATTGCTGGTAGTGCACAACACTCACCCCCAGGTTATCATTTTATCTATGGGTAAATCTTGGAAAACTACAATAATTAATTTCCTGTCAGAAGTGATTTATATGAATAATACCATTGTGTGATTTTTGTTCTTTCAGCATCAGCCTTGAAAAGCAATTTTCCTTGTTTTCTGCATTTTCACATTTCTTCACACCAAAAATCTTTCCAGATATTTTTATTCTTGAAGGCTACACTGGAATAATTTTTATGATTAGCTTGTTGCGTGCTGTTGTACTTCTTACTACCGTCTACCATTAAGAACCGAGAAGTCTTCTCTGCATAAATTATGTGCAACTTTATGCAGTTATTCACAGTTTTGCTGACCCATGAAATAGCTTTCCTTTTCTCCTCATGGAAAGCAAAGGGCTCCTTTTTCTTTGTGGGAGGTTCATCTTCAATTATTGATAGAATATTACTGTTGCAGTCATAGTTACGATCCGTTTAGGGATGTAACTTAATCGGTTAAAATACATAATTAATACTTAAATTCAGTCTTGCATGTGAGCACTCTGCATGTTCTACACTGTAGCTTGGGCTAGTAAACCTGGGATATTGCATTCTGCAGTAAATAAAAGGGAGAAAAATACATTACAGAAATAACAAGTTAGTAGTGTCAGGTATAGAAAATAGGCTACGGCCACAGTGAAAATATGTTGCTAATATGGGTGAAAAATTGTCTGGATGGCCAAGCCCAGAAAGTGGTGGTGAGTGGAGTTACATCCAGCTGGTGGCCGGTCACAGGTGGTGTTCCTCTGGGCTCAGTGCTGGGGCCAGTCCTGTTTTGCATCTTCATCAATGATCTCATGGAGTGCCCCCTCAGTCAGTTTGCAGGTGACACCAAGCTGGGTGGGAGTGCTGATCTGCTGGAGGGCAGCAAGGCTCTGCAGAGGGATCTGGACAGGCTGGATCATGGGCTGAGGCCAGTGCTGTGAGGTTCAACAAGGCCCAGAACCAGGTCCTGCCCTTGGGTCACAACAGCCCCAGGCAGTGCCACAGGCTGGGGCAGAGCGGCTGCAAAGCTGCCCACAGGAAAAGGACCTGGGGGTGCTGGTGACAGCAGCTGAACATGAGCCAGGGTGTGCCCAGGTGGCCAAGAAGGCCAATGGCATCGTGGCCTGGATCAGCAGTGGTGTGGCCAGCAGGACCAGGGCAGGGATTGTCCCCCTGTACTGGGCACGGGTGAGGCCACACCTCGAGTGCTGTGTCCAGTTCTGGGCCCCGCAGTTCAGGAAGGTCATTCTGGTGCTGGAGCGAGTCCAGAGAAGAGCAACAGAGCTGGTGATGTGTCTGGAGCACAAGTCCTGTGAGGAGCAGCTGAGGGAGCTGGGGGTGTTTAGCCTGGAGAAAAGGAGGCTCAGAGGGGATGTTATGACTCTCTGCAACTGCCTGAAAGGAGGCTGTAGCCAGGCGGGGGTCCATCTCTTCTCCTGAGTAACAGGCTACAGGACCAGAGGAAATTGCATTGAGTTGTGCCAGTTTTAGTTTAGTTAGAAGGAAAAATTTCTTCACAGAGAGGGTTGTCAAACATTGGAACAGGCTGTCTAGGGAAGTGGTATATTCACTGTCCTTGGAGGTATTTGAGAGATGTCTAGATGCGGTACTTGGAGACGTGGCTTAGTGGTGGAGTTGGCAGTTCTGTTTAACTGTTGGACTCAATGGTTTTAAGGGTCTTCTCCAACCCAAACTATTCTACAGTTTTGCAATGGATTCTGTGTTCTAATTTGTCTTGCTTTGCCTTTCTGTAGAAGTTGGAATAATTTCTCTATGTAGTTTAAAAAGAATTTCATGATCTGTTGGTACTGAATTGTACAATTCATCTCAAGAAAGTGGTTTGGAAAAATGAGTCCAGCTGGAGCAAACACAACACAGAATCATTTAGTCAGTTATTGCTTGGGGCAGGTCAGTACTTGAAATATTTGTGTCACTCCCACTTCTTTGCCTCTATCTACCTGAAGTCTCCACTTGTGAAATAGTTTTCTATGGTCAGGATTTTCTTGAGAGTCTTTTCAGTTTTCTGAAGCTTTGGGCAGTCGCTGTCTTAAGCTCACACCCGGGCTGTTACTCCTTGTGCTATGTGGCCTGAATCCTCCCTCCTCCAGTCTTCCCAGCAGCCCAGTGTGCTAGCTTTCTGCTGCAATGAAAACCTCTGCCTGGAATCCTCCTGCATTTATAGGTTGTTGGCCCTGGACTAAAATTTCCAGAAAACTTTAGAATGGCCTCTGCTAGGAGGGTCTAGGCTCTACCAGAAGAAATTGCCTTGCTGTCGTACTTCAGCTGATGTATTTCACACTGAAATAGGATGTTAAGTATAATGCCATCCATGTGCTAGAAGAGTTTGCCCACTAAATAGTCACTAAAAAGCTGTTTCAGAATATTTTCCTTTCGTGCAATCCTTACCTGGATGATAAATGCAAAATAAAGAAACAAAGGCTAAGAAGAGTACCTTTTTTCTTTTTTAGTCTCAAATACGAAGCCACAGTTATCGACATTTTCAGATATGCAAGTCGGTGCAGTCTTATGATAGCACAATAGCAGAACTTTGTTTCATCAGTTACTGTTCAAAGACTGTTCTTTCAGTCTGAATTCTGTACTCGAAATGAGGCATAATCACAGGTACATTGCTCAATACTGCTGTGCAAGGGTTTGAAGGATTGATTGAGACTTGCTTTTAAACCTGAAACGCTGAGTGAGGAGGTGTGCCTGCAAATAGCCTGTGGGAGGGTCAGGCTAAGGCACTTTAACTTCCTTCTATGCCCCCTTCTGTGTGTAATGCATAAACAGTTACTTGTAATGATTTTTGGACCACTGGTCATGAGAAAATTAAATGCAATTTGAAACAAGAAACAGAATAAGTAAATGCTATCCAGATTTTTGCCTAGAGCTTTATCTTTTGTTACTTCTGTTTTCAATTGCATATTCTTTATAACACATCATTTTCCAGCCCATCTTACTCTACAGATCTCTTTGAAAGGGTCACAATACGTTTTTCTTCTTTATAGGTACATTCGAGAAGATAAAAATATGAAGATACTTGACATCTTTTCAGATCTCTGTAGGAATGGGCATTTGAATAACACTGATTAAAGTAACCCAGTTTTCTAATTGAGTTTGTTCTTTCTCTTCCCAACTTACTGATTTTTCAATCAGCAGTAAACAAAACAGTTGAACATTATTTTCTTGCATAAGCAGTAAGAGACGGATGTTTGCCCAGAGAAAAGCTGGACTAGAATAAGATATCATAGCCCTTTTAGTGCTGATAATTAATTGTCCTTCTGAGAGCAGTTGCCTCTGTTGGCAAGAATGTTTGTGGGAGCACGGCCTTTTCTGCTTGAGAATGATCATCTGTGTTTGCTTAAACAATTTCAATAAGTGTGTTGAGTTAGTGTGGACCAGAGTGTACTTGAGAATATTCATGTGAGCTGTGCACCTGGCAGGGCTGCTGCAGGAGGTGTTTTTACCCGGCAATAATAGATGCAACTTAGAACAGTAACATTTCATCCAACAGTTCAGTTCATCAGCCCCTTGGATTCCAAGCTTGCACCAATACATACATCCTCTCTGTGTGTACCAGCCAAGAGGAAACCGTGTGGAGAACAGTGGGAGTCCAAGTGCTTCCTTAGTCACAGGATGAGAGACCTCTGCAGGCTTGCTTCAAGGCATGAGATTCTAGGACAGAGGTAGTTTGGGGACTGGGCTTACTTTTGTCTCTCCAGTTGAGGCTTTGCATAAGTGAGCCTTCTGTGCTGGTGCTTGGTAAGGGGCAGAGGGTCTTGCTGAGTGCAACAGCTTTAAAAGAGAGATTGTCTTCTTGGAAGTTACGATTCATCATCTCAGCAGGAAAGCTTGGAAATGTTTAAGAAGTTAAACATCAGAAGGGCTGAAGGTGAAAGGGGTGAATGAGTTTGACAGTTCCAGTAAAACTTAGGAAGGAGCTAGAGCTCTTCATCAACCCTCAATGTCAGAACTGTCACAGCTCTGCTTGATAGTGAAGGGTTCTTGACTGGTCAAGACCCTGAGCAAGCAAATGTGACCTCAAAATTTGCCCTATTTTGAGCAGGAGGCCTTGACTGGATGACCACCAGTCCATTTCCAGCCTATATTACTCTGTGCCTCTCTGATTCTTGCTCTGTCTAGACACTAGGTCAGACACTGTGCAGACATAGGTTTGTCCTCACTGATGTGTTCCAATTATTTTTGTTTGTGTAATTGCAGTGGTGAATACTGTAACAGTATTATAGGAATCTAAATACAGAGATATATGTGTAATTGAGAAAATTATCTACGACTTCAGTTGTAATGCTCAGTGGCATGTAAAACTAAGAAAATTACTATTACTTTTCGTTGTGAGCACTGCTATTCCTTTTGGGACAATACCAGCAAATAAGAAAGTTCTTTGGGGTGGAGGGGGCGTGTTGTGTTACCAGGCTGTATCCTACTCGCTTGTTCCCTTTACACCCTGCCAAGAATTTGCTCTAATCTCCGTTCTCTCCGTTATAAACCTCATGTGCAAAAATGTCTAACCAACAGCATTCCAGCAGAAGAACCTAGATTCATCATGGCTATTGCAGAGGAGAGGTTTGTGGCCTGTGATTCAGAAAAGAGGAGTTGTTTTAATTTTCTTGTATTTCATCTTGCCTTTGCTTTGACTTGATTCAGTAATCTACCTTTTGAGCCTACAAGTAGTTCAGAGTCTGAAATTACTCGCATAACAGTTGCTTTACTAGCTAGAGTACATTGGTGCTGGAGAGCAGCAACCTTGATTCCCTGAGAAATTTCTTCAGTTTTACCTAAGAAATAAAATTGTCTTGGAGAATGTCTGCCCTCTGTCTAATGGCTACCTCTCCAAGAATGTTAAATCAAGTGTTAAATGTTTTCATCACTGAATTAGCTAGCACTTTGTTTAAAGGAGTTTCTGGGACAGATTTGTAGGTACATGGTGCAGCTCTGTTGACAACTATATGTTAAGATTGACAGGCTCACAATTTCTGGGGAAAAATTAGTTATTAGGTTCGAAATAGCTATTAAACAAAAATGTTTTAGTGCACCCATACAGGCAGACATGTGGTGTGAGAGTTCTCTAATACTCTGACCTGTAATGTGAGAGGTACATGATCAGAGACTTTTCTGCACAGATTCTAGCTGCATAGATTTTGTCTCTTTGATGCAGAAGCTGTTTTTTAAAACTGTTTATCTTTGAGCAGCAGAAGGTTAGAATCCTTTTGATTAGAAAATAAAACAAAAGTGCGTATCACTGCCAGGTATCTTAACTTATCCAAGGGCAGCTGGAGCATGATTGCTGTCTGCTAATAAAAGGGGAACTGAGCAAATCCAAATTGTGACACTAGCTCTTGTCTTTGTGACTGAGAGATGAGGTCCATTACTAGGGAAAGTTAGAAGTTGGTAGCTGTACTTTGGTGGCTGAGTGTCTGCTATTACACTGTTGATGCCGAGTCAGAAAGTGATGCTGTGAAATGTTAATTGGCTTTCTAGGAAGTGTGTGAACATTGTGGCTTAGTAAGGTGATAGAATATTAAAAAGTGTTAGATGGAGAGGTTAGTTAGACAGACAGATATGTGTTTAGTCATCAGGCCATTACTGTTTGAAATGGTAATTCAGAACTTTCTTAAAACTTTCAATTTTAGAATGAGTTTTAATTAATGTTCTTTTCAGCCTATAAAACATAATTCTTTTTATTTCCAGGACTTCATAGCAACCACTTACATAACAATATATTTTGGAATGCTTTGCTAACTTTGTAAGAATACCTTCACCATTTTAATCAACATAAGTCATCCAGAAGTTAGGGTGTATTTCAAAGGCAGCTATTGATGCAAAGAAGTAATAGCACTTGAACATGTTGAAATTAATTCTCTGTGTATTTCTTCTACTTATTTCAACAGGTCACTGAGCTAGAGTGTGTGAGCAGTCAAGCCAATGCAGTCCACACACATAAAACAGAATTAAACCAGACAATACAGGAGTTAGAGTCTACACTGAAGAAAAAAGAAGAGGTATCTGCTAACATTTATTTTTGGCTTTTCTATTACATCATTTCTAAAGCTTTTCAATATTACGCTTGTTATGGCTGCTAGATACTGAATTATTTACTAGAAATGTTACAAAGTATTTTTTTTTTTAACTTCTTTGAAATTGTTAGTATTTTTCATTTATATAATTACGTCAGTCCAATATAGAGCTGGGTATCTGGATAACAACAAAAAAAGTATCATGTTTTCCTGTTTGCTTTTACAAAAAGCAAACTTATTTGCAAAAGTAAGTCAAGTAAGTCAGAAGTCGTTTCCAAAGGCCAGTCATCACACTGATGCAGTCCAGATTCCCTAAGAAGGGAAGCTGTTGTAAGCATGCTTTCTTTATTTCTGGAGAATGGGGTTTGAAACAAGTAATAGATCAATGCCTTTGTCCAGCCAGTCTATTTTTCACGCTCTGTTAATAGAGCTGACCTTTATGGTCCATAAGATCAGCACTTTCCTTAAACACATGCCAAGCCTGCAGCCTGAAACTTGATATTTATTGTGCCATGTGCCTTAGCCTGGACCAGCAGCAAGAAAATAAAAGGAATTGGAGTAACACCTGCATTGGCATAGGTCCTAGAGGAAAGCATATCTGTGCCACAGAAGGATCAAGGATCACCCCTTTATGGATGGAAAAAGGAGGTGGACGCAGCTGCATAGGAAGGATTATTTGCCCTGTGTAAGACACCGTGGGCATTGGTGTGTGTGCTCGGAGGGGCAGCGTGTCTTGCCAGGCCTTCCCTCAGTGCTGTGAGGTGTTTCCAAGGAGGATGCAGGAGAGGCACAGTCATTACAGAATATCCTCTCAAAATGGAGCAAAGCCTTTTCCAAACTCCCTCATACTTAATAGATTAGGCTCAGCTTGGTAATGTTTACCATTTTGTTGCCCATTTGCTTTTGAATTATGCTGAGCTGTTGGCTGCAAAGAAATCTTACCAGAAGGAGTTCTGGGAGGTGAATATGCCTATCTGGGCAAAAGTACTTAATAGTTTTAAGTTTGATGCCTTTTAGTTTCATTAACTGTTTCTGTTCTTGTCTCCTGAAAGTAAGCTAAGAACAGGTTTCTCTTCTGTTCCTTATTTCATCTGTATTTCTTATTTTTATACGTTATTACTTTGTTATTTCTAAATTAAAGATACCATTTCTTTTAGACTCTCTTTTTACAGAAAGCAATGGTCAAAACAGGCAATTTTTTTTGATGTTCAGCCCTGCTGCTGGTGACATAATAAGTGGTTCACATTTGAAAATTGCATTTTTTTTCCTTGAAAAAAATGGAGAAGGCTAGATTCTAATATAATTTCAAGTATAAACTTGTTTTTCTAATTACAAGGGACCTTAATTTTCTGGGCAAAAACTATTTCATATCTCTTGTGGGGGAAAAGAAAACTTGGACTTTTATACAAGAGAATGCTTATCTGTATTGTTGTTCATTCACAATGGAATTGCTGTTTTGGGACAGCGATTCAGAAGGAGTACTGGGAGCAGGGCTTACACTTCATGTTCTGTGATGGGCAGTAGCCAACTGCCTGTTTTGGTATTGTTGCAATGACTTGATCAGAAGAAGCAGCAGCAGCCAGATTACCAGCACCAAGGCCAAGCCAGGTAACACATTGCTAGCAAGGTTGTTTCTTCTCCCTCAGGAAATAGAAGGATTGAAACAAGAAATCGAAAATGCCAGAGAGCTCCAGGCACAGAGGGATTCTCTGACCCAGAAGTTACAGGTGAGCTATAGCGCATCATCTTAATTTAGAGAAAAGGGAAAAATTATCATCAAGTGAGCAGTTCACCTGTGCAATTTTTGCTATATTCACTGAAGGTGCCAGATGAACGTCTAAGTTAGACAGCCCTGAAAGTGCTGGACTGGGATGACCCTTAGGAATTTGTATCAAAATTTCTACCTGCTGTAAATTGCTATTTTTATCTGAGGAAACAGATCCACATTTCTTTTACAAGTCCACAGAGTACTCACAGGTTAGCAGACTTCCCTCACTGATACATGTTGTGGACAGTTCGGGTCTCATCTTCACAGCAGTGTCTTCCCATAGTTTTTGTATGTCACTGAAACTGTCTGTGTATCATCAGGCTGGGATGAGTTTGTGTTCAGCTTTTAAACATGCCCTGAGAAAGTAAGGGTTAAAGTACTGTTGTGTGGTACAGGCTTTAAAAACACACTTTCTGTATTTTCTTGGAATTGTTTAGAAACATTGTGCTTTTACTGTTTTTTAGGAGTTGTTTCTTACTGTGTGTAATGCCAGATACCTGAGACCGCTGGAATTGGTGTGCTCTCATTATATCCTCCCTTGCTCCACCTGAGCTCTTGCCTGTCTGTCGCTGCCCTGACCAGCCAGCACATAGCCACATTCCTTGTCACACCTGCCACTGTAAGGAGGCTGACCAAAAGCTTAGGTGTATTAACTCTGGGTTTGGACTTTAGAATTTTGAAAGAACTGTAAACTCAGGCATTAAATAGGTCCAACCATAAAGTACTGAAAGGGGACCCTCTCTGTTCTGTGGCTTAGCATGCTGAAAGCAGCCCCATCAGATCACAACCACAGCTTAAAAATCATTAAGCAGGTATTCTTTGAAATGCATGACATGAATTGGAACTCCTACGAGTCAAATTTTAACCTACAGTAAAAACCACTGAAGATCAAAATGAGTTTATTCATTTTTCCCCATTCTTACATCAACTTGTTTGTACAAAGTATGTTATTACTTTGAACAGTGTTTAAAGAGTGTTTTGAGTACACCTGACCTTGCCTGCTCCAAAAATTGTTGCTGGCTTTAGGCTAAAAATACAAGTTTTCATCTGAAAAGGCATTTATGTGAGAGACTAAAAAGAGACATTATAATGAGAGTTGAAAATTGTTCTAGCAGTAGCAAATGCAGTAATTTCATTGTAAGATTATATGAAAAGTAATAGTGAGCCAGGAATTAGCTATCCTTAGCAAGCAGAATTATGAGACTAGTAAGAGATGAAAGATTAGAAAATGGTAAGGTTTTATTAAAATTTTACCTTATAAAGTCAGTGGTTCCATTTTGGTATATTTATGTATAAATAATTGAGAGCAGCCCTGCCCAGAAGGACTTGGGGATGATGGTAAACGAAAAATTCAACACTAACCAGCCATGGGCACTCACAGCCCAGAGAGCCAAACGTGTCCTGGGCTGCATCCAAAGCAGCATGGGCAGCAGGGCCTGGGAGGGGATTCTGCCCCTCTGCTCTGCTCTGGTGAGACCCCACCTGCAGTGCTGCATCAGCTCTGGGGTCCCAGCACAGGAAGGACATGGAACTGCTGGAGTGAGTCCAGAGGAGGCCAGGAAGTTGATAAGAGGACTGAAACACATCCCCTATGAAGATAGGCTGAGAAAGTTGGGGTTGTTCAATCTGGAGAAGAGAAGGTTGCATGGAGACCTCACGACAACCTTCTAGGATCTGAAAGTGGCCTACACGGAAGCCAGAGAGGGACCCTTCATCAGGAACTGCAGTGATAGGACAAGGTGTAATGGCTTAAACGGAAGGAAGGAAGCTTCAGATTAGATACTAGGATGAAATTCTTTACTGTGAGGGTGGTGAGGCACTGCTTCATGTTACCCAAAAAAGCTATGGATGCCCTGTCCCTGGAAATGTTCGAGGTTAGGCTGGATGAGGCTTTGAGCAACCTGATCTAGTGGAAAGGGTTCCTGCCCATGACAAAGGGTTGAAACTAGTTTTAAGGTCCCTTCCAACCTAATCCATTTTAATCACCAAATGGATATATTTTGTATATATGTCCATATGTCACATTCTAAGTGATCAGTTTCTGCAAATGGTCCTATATGGTTCTATTCAGGTAAATTTAAGGATCACTTAGGATCTGAGTTAAAATGTGCCTTTATTAAGCTTAAACTTAATTACTGCTGTGATGCTACCCAGGAAAAAGATCTTGAGTCTGTGCTTTGCTGTAATTGTCCTGCTTTGATTATACTGGCCTTCTCTGAGCCACTTCACCCTACATCTGTCACATCAGTCTACTATAGCTTCACACTGTCTCATATCTGTTCAGTTACCTGACTCATCATTTATTTTCAGAGTGATTCTCTCCAGGGCTTGTATCTGTTTCTCTCACTCTTTGTTCTTGTGCCTTATTTTTCCTTCTTGTGCTTTGCAAGTGGATTATGTAACTTTAAAATATTTTGGTAAAAACCCTCCATGAAAAATGCTATACAAAGAACTTAGTGTTTCAAGGTGTACTACATTTCTGATACATGTATATCAGATATCAGGAATTAATTAGATACCAATCATTGGCAAACTCTAGTGGAGAACAATATGTTATCCCTGTGAAGGTTAAGTATCGGGGTCCTTTTTAGTAAATTCATTAGTAATGTTGAGAAGTCATATCAATGAGTCATGATCAGTGTGACTCTCACAGTAGGAGATATCAGGATATCTTTATTAATATGGCTGATCCCTAAATATAGCTGTTGTGTATGGTTTGAATATTTTATTCCAATCCTTGCACTGAATTCTGAAAAATATTATTACACTGCAAACAACAAATATAATTAATAATAATTTATTTATTCTGTGAGAGAAAATGATATGAGAAATGATTGCATCTGATCATTATGCTTGAAAAAATCAGTGGTAAAAAAAGAAGTGCAAAATACATTCTGCAAAGGGCCCAAACCTATCAAAGAGTCAATTTATTGTTGGATGAGATCATTTGCCAATAAAGGGAAATGTCATAGCTAGGGAAATAGGTTACATTACATGGACCTCTCCACTTCTTCCAATCAAGAAGCAAGTTTTGAGGTTGACTGATTTCAAATAGGAAACTTCACATGAGCTAGACATGAACTTACAATGCAATAACATTGCAGAAATACTAATTTAGGGTAAATATGCTTAAGGATCAAATGTAAATTTAAGAAGAAACATTTTTGAGAAATGAAAAGCAGCAGCTCCTGGCATATTAGGAGTGTCTGAGAAGGACCTGAAAGGTGTTCTTCGGTGCTAGATACAGGCCAACAGAATGATCTATTCAGGCAAAGTAAAGCCATATAAGTATCTGTAGATTTGTTCTGAAGTGGTCCATTTCATCACTGGCTTGCCTGCTTACAGAAATTATCTCTGGGGCAACAGCAGTGGCAAGGAATCTTCCTAGAGCACATAAATTTGGTGACTGTCATTCTGGCAAAGCTGAGAGGACCTTGGGTTTCACTTTTATGTCCTATACTGTAATCATTTGTCCCTCAGAGGGCCTTGAGCCTGGGCAGTCACTACATGAGGTAGTACTTGGAAGTACTTGGCTTGGAGAACAGGAGTAGACCCAACAAAGGAGAGCCTTTGCATTGTATGATTGGTATGACCAGTTGTCTTCATAATTTGTAGCAGCAGTGGAGTAGCTATGCACTACATAAGCATATATGTATTTTATTTATGTAATTTCTACAAATGCTCTATTCAGTTGGCTTCTTCTAGTGCTTTGGCAACTAAATTATTCAGTGCTAAACAAATTAATTATTCTCTTGATCCTGGCAGCAAGGGGTAATTCCTGCTCTCAGGTGTGCTGTTCAAGACCAGTGCCCAAAACTCCATAGTTTTTTGCTCGCCCATTTGCAAACGAAAAGTAAGGGAGGCATTCAGTTTGTCTGGGATGTAACCCTTGGCTCCACAAGCAGCCACAACTATGAGGCAGTGAATGTCCTGATGTTCTGTCTTCTCCACTTGCACCACTGCTGGGAGTCCCAGAACTCTCCCCTGCTGCAGAGGCTGGGAGAGGCTGAGCACTGGCCACATCACCCCATCCCTCCTCTGGCCAGGGATGCAGCGCCCAACTGATGCTGCCATCAGACCTGTCACAAGTGGTTACCTTTCTCAGGCCATGGACTTTGACACAGGGCTGCCATTACATACCTGTTACTCTTGAATGACCAAATCTATTTTCTCTGTAGGTCAGGTTGTTTTCTATGGTTAGCTGAGATCTCTCCAATGTAAACATGAATATATTTCTCATTTTTGAGGGTGACAGAAGAATCACACCAAAAACGGTGAGAGAGTTAGAGGGCTGAAAGAGGAGTTGCTCATGCTGGGATCATTGGATGCTGCTAAATCTCCCTTCCTATTTGTAAAACTAATTGTTTTAAAATCTCAGAGCAGGCCTGTTAAAGCCAGTGTTAAGGGAGGAGGTGTTGAAAAACATGTTATCATACATAAATATGATTTCACTATGCACTTTTCCAGAGATGGCTGTACAGGATATATGGTATACTAAACACGCTGTCCCTGTGCTGCCTTTGAAAGTGATTTTTGTAACTGAAATCACAAAATTTAGCATGAATTTATGAGGTGTGCAATGAATGGAACAAGGAACAATACGCTATTCCAGACCCAGGTGACTGTCCCATTTGTGATTTGATTGAAGAGAGGGCCCCTGGTTTGCGCAGGGCAGAGCAGTTGGCACCGTCCCCAATCAGGTGCAAGCTGGAGCTGTGAGGAGTCCCAGGGGCTGATGCCAAGGGCATGTGAATGAGAACTGAGCCTGCTCTGGGTCAGATCCCCTGGGCTGTGTCCAGCATGCTGCCCATCCGTCTTTCCCCCACTGTGTGGGAATGGCGTGTCCGTACAGCAGTGGTGGCTCTCCCATTGTCCCTGCTCCCACAGGTGGGTGCTGTGCAGCAAGGCACAATGTGCAGCTTGCACCTCCTGGTTTGCATACGTTAAAGTCACGTTGACACCCAGCTTGGTCGGTTATGTTCCTGTCTTAAGTTTTAGAGTGCAAAGCCTGTACTGTGGGACAGGAATAAGGTGGTGCTTCTCTGTCTCAAAGCAGTGTTCTGGATGGGTTTTTGCATGAGAACTTCAGATGGAGAACTGTGTCCTTGAGCAATCATGTAGTCTAAATCAGGACATACTTGAACATAAGAAAATTCTGAGAAGATGTTTTCTTTAGGCAGTACATTCCTGAATGATAGAAGCAGTAACATACCTGAATAAGTGTATCATCTGTTCACTAACTAAAGTTTGTCCCTCTCCGAAAGTTTCCATCCTTCAGAGAAGTATGGAAAAATAGAGGAAGCGCAGTACATATGCAATTGTAGTAACAATTCAGGTTCTGGTTTTGACTTATTGAGAACTGTAAAGGGTCACAAATTATTTTAAAAAGCAGTTGACAAATATAGCACTTGAGTACCAACAGGACGTTAGACTGCTTTCCGTTTGAAGATAACACATTAACATGTTATGTATTTTCTCTGAAGGAAGTAGAAATTCGAAACAAAGACCTGGAAGGACAGCTGTCTGATCTAGAGCAACGTCTGGAGAAAAGTCAGAATGAGCAAGAAGCTTTTCGCAATAACTTGAAGACACTTTTAGAAATTCTTGATGGAAAAATATTTGAACTAACAGAATTACGAGATAACTTGGCCAAGCTAATAGAGTGCAGTTAAAGAAAATGGGATTTCAGTGCCAATCAGCTTAAAGATGCACTGTCTCTCTTCATAGGACTGTGTTGGGCTCCGCATCAAAGTTGCACAAAATTAGAAAACGCTCCTCTGAGAGAGATTGTTCTAAATTTGGTTTGTAATTCAGTGTAAAATTTACAACTCAGCTTGTAGCCAGTTGAAGAAAAAAATAACAAACAAAAAACCCCTTGAATTACAAATTACCTCCTTTTACATTATTGGCCACAGATAACTTAAAAGATGTTAACAATAATTGAACGCAATCCTTTTCTAATTATCAGTGATGGGAGACTTAGCAGTGTCCCAGGACACACCCTGTTCTGTGACTGATACAATATAAGTTATTGGCTGTTTTATTTAAGATATTTAAATGCTGTGTTTTGTGCAAGAACTCAGTGATGACAGCCCTATATTTTGTTGTTCTTAATAATTTCTCAGGATACGTTGCGCTGTTGAGAAGCAGTGCCGGAACCAATTTATTCTTGCCAGGAATGAGAGAGAGTTGCATCTTTAATTGAAACAAATTTACTACAACTGCTTGTATGAACTTCTTCCTTTTTGTTTTTTTTGGGGTTGGTTGGCTGGTTGTTTTTTTGATTTTTTAAATAGCTATACATATATACTGGAAGATACCGTATTTCTTTATGGAGCATACTCTGGTGTTCTACAATACTGTCCAATGTAAGGTTTCGTTTTTCATATGAATTCCATGTAATTACAGTGAGACAGTATCTTCCACATAACTAAATTTTGGAGCCAACCAGTGATGGAAGGTGAGTCCCACAGGAAAAAAACCAGCCCAACCGCCCCCGAGAATTTTAAATGTAAGTTTTAAATTTTAAATTTAACCTGCACAGATAACAAGGAATGGCCAGTTGTTTGTTTTCTGGCCTTGATACTTACATTGAATGTTCAATTTGCTGTCAACCTGTTCTACAGGAGACTTTTTCAGAATGTCACGTGAAATAGAGGTTCTGTGAATAATGGCTTATGGGGAGCACTGTTTTGTTAAAGATTGCATTAAGGGCGTAGAGCTACTGCAAGGGATTGTTCGTACACTGAGCGCGTCTAGCCAAAAAGGCTGTTTCTTGAAGTTTTGTTGTCATAGCAAATTGAACTGAAGACGTGTTTACTCTTTTATGGGTCTTCATATCACATCTTTATCAAAACTACACCAGGCAATATTCTGAACTGTTAACTAAGTGTTTAAAAACAGAAAATTGAATTTGATTATCCTCAGTGAGCAGGTTTTAAAGTTGTTTTGAAGTAATTTTAACAGACTTTTGGCAAACACATATTTCTTTATATAATAGATTTATTTAAAAAAACCCAACTCTTTGAAAGGTAAGCCAATTGTCATGTGTCTTGCATCACAGTGCATTCTTGCCATAAATTGCTTGTAATGCTGAAGAGGGCTTTTTTAAAATGTATGAATGAGTGTCAGACCTCAGAGTTGAAAGATGCACGAACCTTTGTTTGCTCCCCAAATTAATTTGAATGTTAAACATGAAATCTAGCTGCTTATTAAATTTGTACAACACAGTTTTCTTCACTTAGAGGCTGATATTCAGAACTAGAAAAGATAAGTTTGTTTTCATGTATGTACTGTGTGTATATACCATATAATACACACAGGTTGTCATTTATATTGGAAAGATATGCTTTATTTCTAAAATACCTTTTTCTTTTCCCTTAACTGGTGATTTATCAGGTCTCCCCTGACTAGTCAGGGAAGTGGCTTAGGTTAAATGCTGAACTGTCATGTATTATATGGTATGTAATATACACAATGTTTACGCTTTCTCCATATTTTTTAGGGTATTTTCTCACATTTATTAAAGGGGTGGGGGGAGCTTGTTTCATTGTGCTACTGGTTGAAAACTTTGTGGTGAGCTACATGTTTATCATTCAGGGGATTTTAGACAGTGGTGTGTATATCTTCATCAGGTCCATATGAGCAGATACAGCCAGTTTTTTATTTTCCTGGGGATATTTGGGCCTGATTCTCCTGTCACTTGTGCTGCTGTAAACCAGATGTGTCCTTGATGTGATGTCAGCAACATTCTGTTGGCATAACATCCGTGGAAGTGCAAGGAGAATTTGGCCTGTTAATGCTCAGTGGACATAATAAGGATGAAGAAAGAATAAAAAAACATAAAGTTAATGATGGAATAAATGTAATATTATTTTTAATGATATTATTATTGACATTTTTAAAGATATGATGTCATATGTGTGGGAAAAATAGTGGACAGAAATATTTCCACTTAAATTTTGTGAATATGTGTGGTACATGAGCATTTCTATGTATAAGTACACACACATATGTATATATAGAACATGGAAAAATTTAGATGTGCACATTTTTAATATTTTCCTATTGAAATTAAATTTAAAATTGGAAATTGATATTTGAGAATTTCTTTTTCTCATAGAATAGATAAGCTTCATTTCTTTTTTTTAATAATACAATTACTGAGGGCTGCACCTTTGAATTCCCAAATACTTGCCAAACATAAATATGGGATGAGGTGGACATACGTGCACATATAAATAAAATCCTATGTCTAAGACTATTTTTAATGCTTATGTACAGTAGGCAAGTGTTTAGAAATTGTGATCTAAAGTTCGTACTCGAGTGGCTATACCTACTGTAGCCTCTTCACTTCTGTTTAAAGGTAAAGGTTTTCCCATTTGAAACATTACTGTCCCAGAGACAAGTACTGTACATTGTATCTATCTTTAATGAAACTATGGGAATATGTATACAAGAAAACAGTGTTCAGTACTGTAGCCTGAAAACATGACCGTGAACTTGCACTGGAGGGGAGAGCAGTCGCTTTGTGTATAATTTGTTACATGGCAACTACAGTCTTGAAAAAAACCCCAAAAAACAACACGAGAATTACCATAAGCCTCACAGAAATACAGAAATAGAAGAGAAAAAAAAAAAAAAGAGAGAGAAAAAATAAATCAAACCCACAGTTTTTAATTTTGAAATACACTTGCTATTCTCTGGAGAATGTACTACTCTTTTTTTTTTCCTTAAATCTTTCTCAAGTATGTGCAAGTGATAGCAGCAGCTACCTTAATCTTTCAGGTGCTACTGGATTTTGCATTAGTGTGTTATGTTGTGAAATCCTGACTTTGACATAAAAGATTTTTGTAAGTATATCCCCGTCTGGATAGATAGTTTTTGGAGTGTGTTGTTCATAATCCATATGCCTCAATGATCCAGAAATTGCATTTTTCTATGTGGACAAAGTAAAACGTGAATTAAACTGTCCGTTATAGGCTGGGAGTTCCTTTTCCTGGCCAATAAATCCAGGAAAGAGGAGAACAAAATGAACTGATAATGCAGAAATGCTGTTATAAGGTCTCTAAGAAAATACATTTTCAGGTAAAATATAAATAAATAAATAAATAAATAAATAAATAAATAAATAAATAAATAAAGGGCTAAACCAGTTGTTACACAAATAAGTATCATTTAACGCTATCGGTGGCATTCCCAGGATAATTCCTTTAAAAAAGAACCCCTAGAATGAAAAATGCATCAATTAAAAACTAGTATTTTGGGATGTGTCTTTTCAGTTGTCAGTTGTGAAAAGTTTCTGGTTTCTGCTCATTTTTCTACCAGTTGGGGATTAACTTCAGGTTTGCCTTCAATAAGAGGCTAAACCTCATTTCATTCTATCATCTTCTATATTCTGTACTGAAGTGGCTGCTGAACAGCACTCTGCGAACACTGCATTCAAAAGTCAAAATCAAAGCCATTTTTCAGAAACACCGCATGGAGAGAGGAATGGAAAACTGTTGCAGACCTTAATTCTCTGCAGAGCTGTGGATATCAGCAAAAGCACTTAACTTGGTTAATTGCAAAAATCTTGAGGCCAAAGATAAATCTAATTAGAGACTAGGTCTGGATGTCAGAAGACAATTTAAAAAATACCATCAAGAGACTCCATCCTAATGTGCATGGTTCAGTCTCAGTAACTGGACATGCCAGTTAAGTGCACACCTATACGTTGGGGATTCTTTTTCAGAAAATGGACCTGACTCTGCTAAGCAATGTTCAAATTGTCTTGTTTACATTTTCTTAGTAATGCTGCATTTGTGCACTACCTCTGAACAGTGCTAAGCAGAGACCACATCATGAGTAACACACATTATTTGAAATCTCTGGTTTTGCTTAGCAGCCTTAGTTCCTCGTTTTACTACTCCACTTGCTTCAGACAAGTTGGATGAATTTTCCCCATTATGTTAAATGTTTTGGAACAATGAGCAGAGTTTTGTGTTAGATCCCAGAGTCAGTTCAGCTCATGTCCACTCTTCTGGCCATGCCTAGCCAGAAAGCAGGTGTGAATCTGAATGTCACAATACCCCTAGATACTATAGACAGAAATGGGTTTTCACACCGTACAGGGTCTCATAGCTTGCCCACCACAACCTCTCAGGGACCTGTAGTGGCCAGTATTGCTTCTGCACTGCTGGTAGCTCATCCTAGGACCAAAGAAACCCTATATACCTACTTTCTCCCTCATTGCTGGGTCTCACATAAGCAGAGCTCAGATGCAACAATATATCTGGCAATCCTTATCATTTTCAGATAAAGGTATTGGAAGGAGAGTAACTATCAAAGGTGTTTTAAATTCGGGGTGGGTGGGGGAAACACAGATTTCAGAAAGATTCCCTCGTGTGGAACCCTTGTGTAGCTGTAAAATAGATGAGAATGGTTTGCATAGGGAATGACAAACCCCCTGAAAGGGTCTCACTTTCCTTAGGTGCTCACCTCATGCTGACATTGAGCACACCTGGCTTGCCCCAAAACTCCACTCTTGATTGCTATAGGCTTCTCAAGGTCAGCATTGGGGGTGTGTTTCATGAACACAGCTGAAGTCCTGACAGTCTGCAAACCCCATGTACTTCCAGTCTTTTACCTTCACAACTCTAGGGGTTTGGTACCAGTATTAGCCATTGGTGCTCCCTGTTTTCTCCTGCCATCAGTTCCTATCACCTGTGATGTTTGTGTAATGGAATTCTGAGCTGGGTTTGGGGTTTTTTCTTTCTTTTAACTTGGAGGTAGTTTCCAACCTTGTTCCCTGCTTTGGGGATTCTCATCTGCTCTCATCCAAGCCTCATCTCACAGCATGGATCCAGCAGTGTGTCAGCTGCTTTTGTTTCCATTAGATTGAGAGTAGCAACATAGACATTTTCTTGAAGGAGAACTTGCATTTCTGTGACTGTGGTAATTCTTGAAGAAGAAGGATTTTTTCCCAGTAGATCAAGAAGGAGGCAGAACTAAGGACCTTCACAAACAATACCATGCATCCAGGTTCTAAGGGGAGAGGAAGAGCTACACTGACAAGGTATGTGTAAATATAATCTGTGTGTATGGATTTCCTCCTGTTGAATTAAATATGGTCATGCAGACACTTGCAGAGAGGGAACGAGACCTTTGAAATTATCTGAGTCTGGCTTGTATTTTGTTAAATGATCAGTGGAATTGTCTCTAAATAAAACAAAAGAAATGTGAAGCAAAATGACCTTGTACTTGCCTGCAGGAGAAACATCATAGCCCTTACCTGTGGATGGAAATTTAAAAATTAAATGTACTTTCTCCACATCTGAATATATGGTTATTTTTATAATTCCAGCAGGTTTGTTTCTCAGGAGTGTGCAGCAATGGGAACCAGAAATCTATCAGTGTAAGGCACAGCTCTCTTCGACTTTCACTTAGTGAGAGGAGCCAGGGTAGAAGTATGTAGCTGAGTGACTCGAGTAGTATTTCGTGTGAGCATCCTGCATCTAGTCCCTGCTGCACAGCCTCACTGCTACACCCTGACAGCTGCACTTGTTGTTTGTCCCAGAAGCAATCCAGGAGGGCTTGCTGTCCTTTGTTCAGAAGCAGGTGCATCAAAACTGTAGCCCTGTCATTACCTGTCTGGAGCCCTTTTGCTCCAGAGCATTTTGCACATTCCGAGTTTTGCTTGGAGGTGTAGAAGAGGGGAAATTTCATTCTGCATATCTTGAATAAGCAGAGTAATGTGTTGATTTGATATAAGCTGCTTTCCCCCACCTCTTTGAAAAGAAAGCATGAAAGCTTTATTTGAGGTGGTTATTGTTACCATTTGAACCTATGAGTCAAAACTTTTCATTATCCTCTATTTCTTGTATTTTTCCTTTTTTTCTGTGTTCTTTTCTCTTGCATAACATGGAACAACCAAACATGTTTACAATTAATATAGGTCCTAAACTGCTTATGGAATAAGAAACATAGATATTCAGTGTCAAGCTCACCTGGCAGGCAACCCAAAGAGCCCCAAAACCCACCCACAGAAAAGATACCTGTGGGTATGAAGTGCTGACTCTTGTGCAGGAACATCTCACCCTCAGTGAGGAAGCATTGGGGATCTTCTAAACAAACATTACTGAGGCGTGCCACGAGGAAGTACTTTGAATCAGAGCTGTCTAAAAGACAGCAGTGCAAGTATTTTCAGAAGACATGAGTTTTCATGCTCTTCACTGATGATGATGATGACTGTATTGCACAAGTAGAAAATACCTGTAAGGCACATGTAACTCCTCAAGTCAAAATGCAAAAAACCGTGTTAGGATTGGCAACAAAAGTTCCCATCAAGCTAGAGGATTTCTGTTATCAGCTAGGATAGGTGACAGGTCTTTTGCAAAGGAATTATAGCTACACTGGAAACCTTCATGAGAGAACCAGTACAAAGACGAGAGCAGGTCTCTGTGCAACTGCTGCAGTGTGTCTGAGTCAGGCTGGGAAATCCAGCTACAGGACTTAGTCTGGACTGGCAGGTTGGGCAGGTGGCAAGCAGTGCTGTCGTTTCAGAGCGATTTAAGGGAATTTTGACACTTGGGCCAAATTGTAGTGTTGAAGCTGTGACAAGGACATAGGTATCTAAAATACAGAAGGGAATAAAGCCTCACAGAGCAAAGCATTGGTCAGCTCTGTGACTGAGCAAGCAACTGCACCAGGAACTGCTGGTGTGTCCAAACACAGAATCACCTCTCTAAACCTGGCAAGGAGGATGGTTCACTTACAGGGTAAGAACAAACAGATTCACCAGCCTTTGAGGCTGGTTTTGCAGCTCAGTAATAGCTACTAGGTGGCTGTGGAATTTGCCGTAACATTTTAAGTGTCTCTTTTGAGGGGCTGCACCAGAAGAGGGGGCCACTACTAGAGGCCCCCACAAGCACAGTGCTGGGTCTTACGTGTCATAAATGCTGGCATGCAGCTACTTGGAAAATGGTTAGCTGCTTACAGTGGTGTGTCAAGGTTTAAGGCCTTCATCAGCCTTAAATCTTGACAGATTTAAGGGAAGAAATTCTAATTTACAGCATTTCAGGGTAAGGGGTTTTTTAACTGAAACTTCACAGCTTGCTATTGCAATGACATGTTGATTGGTTAACAGGAGACATCATAGTGTCCTCTTGGGGAACAGCCAGGCTCCTTCCACTGAGAAGGGAGCAGAAGCTAAAGTTTGCATTCAGTTACTTAGCCAAGCCGGTACTACTAACAGTACCAAGCATTTCCTTATTCAGAAGCTTCCCTGCAACCTTGAGCATCCACCAAGGACTGCAGCAAATTCATTCATCTGGGCCTCAAAAGGCAGGGAGTCTGTAGTTATCTCAGGCAGCTGATGGCTGGGAGCAGAACCCAGGTTTATCTCAGATGGCTTACAGTGCAGCCTCAACAAATGCTGTCTGGGACACAGAGTTTCTGTTCAAAGTTTCTTACTGCAAATAGAGATTAAAAGCTGAATACTTGAAGGGTTAGGGTTTTCTGCAAAATGGGACATAGCATTGATTTGGAAATGTAACTGCTTTTGAGTATTTTAATATAATACATGTTATTTTGTACCCGAATCTAAGCAAAGCATGCCCTGGTAGGCAATGTGTGGCTCATATTCTCCCTGAAAACATAGCCCAAGTAGACACCCTTCATTTTTAATTTTTTTTTTTTAAGGTGTGACAAACCTGATCTCCTGAACAGAGATTTGCTCTAATGCAACCTTTGACTGAGGATGATTTCTGCACTCCTCCAATCTTTTCCCAGAATGGCTTAACAAGAGTAGGCACCCTCCAAGTATCACTTGGGGTTTTTTGACCCTGTCTGCTGGCCACAGGCACTGGTGAAATGACCCATGAATGGCCAGACCTCGCAAAAGCCAACAGCCTGACCCACTGAGCACAGTTTGACTTAGAGCTGAGTGACAGAGCAAGGTATGGGTGCATCAGGGGACACATAAAACACTCTTGCGAAGAGGGGAAAGTAAATTTGCTCATACAGTGGTGCTGGGCAGGAGGAGAAGTAATAACCTTACGTTTCAACTTATTTTGCTATTAAGAGGAGCCTTTTCAGCAGCAGAAATCTTTAGGAAACCATTACAGGAATTGCAAAGATATATGTACATCATCAACCGAAGTATAGGATGTGTGATTTTTTTTTTTTTGTTACTATAAATTTTATTTTATGCCAATTCAAGACCTTTTTTTTTTTAACATGTCATTAGAAACCAAGAGCAGTGTGCAGTGGTTTCTCTGTCAAATTGTTTTCACAGGACTCTATCCACTCCAACAGTCATTTTATTCACAGCAAGTGCATGTGTGGGGGAAAAAGGCCATCCCTTTATGATGCTTCAAAAGAAGTTGATTCACAAACGTCTGTTATGGTGTTTAAATTGCGCTTTTAATATGCATGGCAGTTTGAGCATGCACTGATGATTTTGTATGCTAAGAACTCAGTTACACTCTTACTGAAATTGAATGCGATTAAAATAAAGTACTGAGGAAGAAAAAGTATAGTTAATATTGAAGTGCTTTGTATGAACCGCATGATTCTTCAATCTTCCTTATTCCTGTGACTTTTAAACAGTAATGTACAGAGGGAATATGATACTAATTAGAAAAGTTGTTAAGATGAAAGAATGAAGTAAACAGTGACTTTTGTTTGAAAGACTGAATGTGCTTAGTCTTATGTAAGCAATATGGGGTGTGGTGAGACATCTCAGAGAAGTCAAGAAGTCTGCTGCATTCTGTGGTGAGCAGAGTGACAAGAAAGCAATACAGACGATTTTGCCTGTGGTATCTGTGTTTGTTTGCTATTTCCAACAAACCTCCCACAGACAGCACACAACTACAGTAGGAATAAAGGGCTAAGACAGCAGATAAAGTGTGAATGTGAATTTAAGTTTTGTTTTAGTTTAGGTTTTTTCCCAGAGTTTTGGTCGATTAATGATGAGTGAACCCCAGCAACAACACAGGCAGGCAGCAGCTTTAGCAGCACAGAGAGTAATCTCTGCCTGTTTTTATCCACCAGCCCTTCCTGTGGAGGCAACATTTCAAGGGAGATGTGCTGTCCTTGAGCTGACGACAATCTGGACAGTGAGCATGACTGTGGTGAAGATTTGCATAAAGTTTAGAGAAAGTAATAGAGACTGAGAATCCTAATGCAAAGGGGGAAAGGGCAGAAAGGCATCTCCGTGGGATCAATTCTGCAGGATGCAGAGTTGGACAGAAACTTGCAGCCTTTCTGTGAGCAAGGTAGGTTATAAGGCAATGATGCTGTAGTTTCCTGGTAACAGCTATGGGACGGTTTTCTGCTGAAAGGCATTTTGTGTAAGCGAAGTGATGCCTGTAACAGTTAAATGGCTGACATGGTACATCTAAGGTTTAAAGACACCATTTTATCCATTTTTGCAGCCATCATAACCTTCCTTTACAAAAGGTAAAAACACAGTGGCACAACTCCAAAACATAAACAGCGACCTGTGACATGAGCATAAAGCGCTGGCTGTGGTGGTGGCAGTGACGCACTGATGGCTTGCTGATCCCAAGAGTCAGAGATAGTGTGGCACTGCAGGATTCCTGTAAGCTCCCTTCTATGGCACAAAGAATGAAGCCTATAAAATGGGCTTCTCCTTAGCAGCAGTAAGAACTGCAAAGAAAAGGAACAGTTCATAGGTTTTGGAAAACAACATCTGCCAAACACACCTTTCATTTTTGCTTCCTTCCCTTGTACCTTTTGCCTCTGTTGAGCATGAAGTGGTGGAACAGAAACAAACCCTGCATGTATTGGTAATTCCCCTGAGAAAGGTGTTTTATTTCAGAGGCACTGTGGGGCCCAGTGAATATTTATTTACGATGTACCTTTGATTTACATCTGACATGTAACAAACAGGAAAAAAAATAAATGATCGTTCTATATATCTTTCATCTTCTGTGTCGTACAAACAAGAGGCCTTATTCTGCATGGCATACTACTGCCTTTCAAGTCTGCCTACAGATATATTCACTCATCTGCAATCCTGATGCATACATGAAATTCACTTCCAACCTGTATGGATGCTGTTGAGTTATACAAAAACATCTACTTACCTACTGAAGCCAACGCCAAAGCACAGAATCAGCTGATGGTGCATCAGTCTGTCCCACAGAGCAGAACCTGTGCAGGCACCCACCTCCAGGTCACACATACTGCCAGAGCTTTAGGAACAGACCTCAGACACAAATGCAACTCTCTTAAGTTGGCAACGATCAAAGAACTGCTGATTTCAAAACACATTTCCTACTTGTTCTACATGTTCCACCATAACCCAAAATTAAAAGTCATTATTATCTGGCACAAAAAACAACACCAGGAAACCAAAGACAGACAGGCCTTGAATTTTGTGTAAGACATGTTGCAAGTAGATATGCACTGCAAATACAAACTTTGTTTCATGCCGCTCTTAGAAATGTCCTTTCCCTTGTTTTCTCAAGATTGTAATGGCACTAAATAGTTCCTGAAATACACCGGTTGCTGGTTTCCTCATGTTAAGGAACCAGCAAGAAACAGAACCTACCTGCACTGCACCGAAATTACAGAAGCAAAAGGGGAAATACAATATAAACATACCTCTTTCACAAGATTTATATCTACGTAAATAACACAAAATGTCTAGAGGAATAAAAAGAAAAACTTACCCACAGATATCTAGGAACTCTAGTTAGGGACATGGTAAGTGTAATAAGGGTGCTAAGCTCTTAACATTTCTGTATTTAAACTTCCACCCTTTTTCATAGACTGTTTCTGTCTCTGGATTAAGAGATGAAAAGTGCGTGTGATTTTTAATTAAGCACAACTACCCTGCATCATTTAAGAACAAGGTTCTTCTATAATACCATAACTGTTTATGTGGCTTCATTTACAAAGATGTTACCTAAATACAAATATTCCATGCTGCAACATGGCTTAGATGCAACCACCTACCATTAAACCACAACAGGAAATTTGAGGAGTTGTAAGAGTAACAATAGGGACTGAAATGAATTAGATCTGAAAATTTTTTTGTGGGAACCAAACTGTACCAAAAAAAAAAAAATTAATGCTAGTACATAATCAAAGTTAAAACAGAGACAGTGGTCAAATAAATATCCTTTAATAAAGAAAAGAGGAATAATTTTAAAGCACCAAAACTGTGAGTATGATGTTACATCGCATGTACAATATGGTGAATGCAGTACTTTGCGTACAGGTTTAAATTTCTGAATCATGATAATAAAACCCCATGAAATACACAGCAATAAACTTGCACTGCAGAAAAGCTGCACTAAAGAAAAAAGACCAAGAAGCAGACAATTAAATTTTTTTAGTTTCTAGGTATTGCTAGAAATGTTTGTTTAGTTCTTAACCTTTTTTTTTTAAACATACTTGTGCTTAATACTAATAACTTTGAGCATTTTCAGGCGTAGTAAATTTGCAGAACTGTTTACAGTAAAATATGCATTTAATATGTCCTTTTGAATATAATGGCGTTAAAGAACTTTCTTAAAGCCAAGCACAATGTGCTAGTAATGTCTGAGTCTAATGATAATATTGCACAAAGCTAGTGAATGGAAAAATTGTTTTCATTATTTCTTATTTATTCAACAGGCTTAACAAAGAAGTTAGTTTCATTAAGCTTCACTGGCTTCATTCATGTAAGACAACTTGCAGCCATCTGTATTTCTTCAGCTTTCCTTTTATGATGATGCATTTGTATACACTTAAAATGAAGTTCAAAACATATAGCAACAACACACTGGAAGATGTTAAGTGAATATCCCCAATGCCCAACACCTATTTACCAATTCAGAAGTCAAAACTACATTTATACTCTGAAAATCAAGCCAGTTTATGGCAAACTAATTCCTGGATAGGTGACAGTCTCTGGAATAAAGTCTCTGCAGCGTTTGGACAATACGCACCAGAAGAGTCTTCATCCTTCCTACTAGTTTCCTATGGACACACTACTGGTTAATGAGCTTTAGATAATGCTCTACACATTAATATTAAAAACTCAGCAGAATGAAATTCATTGCCTGGTCATTTTCCATATTAGAGGTACAGAGCATTCACACTTGAGAATGGAAAGATGACCTTTTCTGTCAAATTCTGAAGCTCTGAGCCACAGAATACAAAAGACCTGAATCACAATAAAAATACATAAATGTCAGGTTGCAGATTCACCACAGCCAGAGCTGTGAGTTTTGGATTAACAGTCAAACTGAATGGGAAGTACAAAGACCCATATATGCAACAGCCCCTCCCACAAATATACTGGCATGCCTGCCCTCCCCCTCCCTTGACCCTCCTAAAAATTCTAAGTATTTACGTATTAGGCAGCAATTAAATATAAATTCACTTTGTAGGAAAACTTAAATTACAGTATATTTATAGGTTAAAAATAGCCATTGTGTTGATAGCATTGATAGCAGTATGTTGATGTGCTTATTACACCAAAGAGCAATTTGCAGTCGTTTAGGATGACCTACTGTCTGTCAGCTCCAAGAGCACAGAAATCATGCAACATGCTCTCCCAGTAAGGTGCTTCTGTTACTCCTTTTCTTTGCAAGAAGCTTTGCTTGTTCTTAGCATTAATTCTGTAGTGCGGAACATCAACAACATATTGTCCATGCTTATGGAATCATTACCAGAAATACATCCGGGTAATTTAATTACATAAGCATTAAAATGAAAATAACATCTGATTACAAGCATGAGCAAACTTGATTTACAAATTACACTCTTGAAATTCAGTGCAACAAATGGAATAAGGGTAACATTAACCAATAGTGTTTCTGTCTCCTCAATAAGCTGCATCTCCAATAATGCATCTATCATTACTTTATTATTAAACAGTACAGAATATAGTGCTTATACTCACAATGATTCTTTACAAATAATGTAGTGAAGTATGTTGAGTTCTATCCCCAATTCAGTCACAAAAGAACACAATATATAATGATACTAATTTATTTTACAAGTGTCTGGTGTAGAATGCAGACTGTCAGATTTAAAAAAAAAAAACAGGCAAAACTTAAAAGTGATGTTTGAGAAAAATAAAAAAGCCTTCATCTACCCTAGACAGATAACTAACATGAAAATACAGTAAAGTGAGTAAGATTATTGGTCATTTGTAAAGGATCTGGAACCTCTGTGAGTGAGAACATGAAATTCTTTTTGATACAAATTCCATTTCTGAACAAAAGACTATTGCTCTTTACCTTACATTTTGGTTATTTTAGTAGAAACTGAGTATTTAGTTTCTTGCTCCCACTCATGAAAGATTTTTCAGTCTTTACATAAGCATTTGTACAATAAATGTTATGCATTCCAAATCTTTACCTCACTGGATCAGTTATGCCATAGTAAAATTTTTAATTTGAAAAAAGAAAGAAGTTTCTAAAAATGTAAAAAGCTCAAAAGCTGACGAACTACTTAAGATAAATAACTAGCAACAGAACAACACAGCCACAACAATAAAATGAAAAATATCAATAGGCAGGTCTTTTCATGGAGGCTCTCTTTCCTTGCGCATGTTTACGTGTTTTTCCTCAGTGATGCTTGCCAAGATTTCTCAAGGACCAACACAATTATTACAGCTTTTCTCAGCTGTGGAGGAACTGACCTCAATGCAGGACTGTCATAATTTCCCTATGTTTCTTGTAAATATACTGAACTTTCCTCATTTTCTGCTGTAGCCATCCGACTGGAAAATCCCACATGACAGAGGATGGTACATTTTATGCATTAGCCTGTGTACACTACATATGCACAATTTTTATACCAAAGCGAAAATTATGTGAAATTGTGACATCTAGTGACTCATGGAGATTTAAATTCAGGATTTTTTTTTTAAAGTAGGATGCGGAAAAAAAACCCCATTCACTTTCCACACAGAAGATGGCAGTTTTGAACTGATATATACTGCTATGCTCAGCGTAACAACTACTTTTTGTGTGCCCATAAAATACATGCTCATATGACAACTCCATTTCTATTCAGACTAAGCTACTACAGAAATCTAAGATTTCAGCTAAATATGAAACAGATTAAGGAGAGTAATTTTTATCAATCATGCACACATTTTTCAAGGCAAAGATGACATCACATGGCAAACATATCTGAAAACTGTAGTACAGTACAGCATGGAGCTACTTAGATAACAACACAGTGGTAAACTGCAGACAAACGTGTTGTGCAAGGGAACCACTGCACAAATACTTTAAAATTACACTTTCCTTGGCTTGAAATTTTGCTAGTGTTCTGTATGTATACTCCAAGGAATAAAACTGCAGGCTGAAAAATAGGAAATAATGGACATTAAGGTTGCTTGTCCACCACTGTTAATTTAGCACTAAGTTTCAGATGAAATGTATAATGTCAATTACCATTCTACATCATAGTTCTGCTTTGTGCTACAGCCAAAAATTTATTTGATTACCTTGGTTTTAATGTGTGGTGTGACTGAAAGTACAAACAAATGTAGAGGAAAACAGTTTATGGTATAGGCAGTGTCGAATGATTATGATGAACCTTGAAACTGCAGCTATTGCTACATGAACACAGCATCAGACAGCTTGCAACCATACCATATAACTCAGAATTGAGAGAGTAAGTTTAAGAAAAAAGCATCATGTAGTTTTAGGCCTGTGGAAAGCCAGTATCAGGTGTTTCACACAGCTGAAAAATAGAGACCTGGCAACTAATACAGCAAAATCAATACAACTACAGTAACACTGCTCGCAGGTGCTTTGAAAATCAATGTTCACTAACTTTATAAGTAAGGCAACATGGTTAAGAAAATCCTTTCAAGATGTTTGACAGAGCTTTAGTTTTCAGACAGCCACAGCAAAACATCTTCAATAGACTGAAGGGTCCCAGAGCTGAGGTTCCTTTAGATCACACAGCCTATTGCTAAGGTAAGGTCTCCTGCTCCTCTCTCTGTAAGTAAACGGCAAGACGTGAAATCCCCTGTTATAAATGTTAACACAGTACGTGTTCCATTACACGACAGCAGCAATGAGTAACTCCACTTAAAAGAACCCAGATCCCCATATAGTAGTTTATCTGTCAAAAGAGGAACAGTGAATGGACCACACAACACAAAAGACAGGGACTGTGTATTTCTCAAACACAATGTATGTCACGCTAGTAAAAACAAAATGCTAGTGAAAATTCAGCTTTCCTAGAAGTGTAATGGGCTGATTTTTAATACCACATGAGGTTTCTAGGTGGTACAAGGCTACTTCTATCTCTGTATTGACATACCTCTTGGTACTGTGGTATCGTAAGAGTAGCTGCCTGCAGCCATTAGTCACGAGGTTTAGGACTACTCCTAAGTATTCACTGCAGAGGAAGTTGTAACTCTCCTTTAAAAATAAAACAGTCAGAATCAAAAGAAACTTTTTTCAGCCAGTAGGCTTTTGGGTATGAAATACAAACATTTTTGCAGCCACTAAAGGGAATAATGAAAACCAGCAAGAAGAGCATGATTTTCACAACTGAATTATCAGTATGCTTAAGTGCTTTGATCTTTTTTAAAGAAGGCTGCTTAGACTTAATCAAAAGCCATTTTAAACCAAAAGAGAAAAATATTTTTAAGTATGAAATTACAAAATATTGCTTCTTATAACAAATGATAAAAGTATAACTAACTTGGTTCAGCATAGCTAAATATTATTTTAAAAAAGCATGAAAATGTCTACTTTAAAAAGATGTCAGACTACAAATGACCTTCTAAAAAGGTGCTGCGGTATGTCTTGCTAAATGTATCATGATGGAAACAAACACATTCTTGAATATGTACTGAATTCAACTCCTAATTCTCATTGTGCTGTGGTCACTTGTTGCTTTTCAGACTGACATATGCTTCTTCAAGCTAAGAAGAAAAAAAGTCTTAGTTGCATGTTACTGAATTTCAGCTACTGTAGTGCAACTAGGAGTTCTCCTCTTTCTGGAATATCAGACTGCTACACAGCAAGCTTCTCTGCAGGGAGCCATTTAGTTGAATTTTCAAGCACATGAGATATTCAGTGCAGTGAAGGGGACATTTTATAGCTGGTTTGGAACCCCAAAGTTACTCTAATAGCAAGTAGTCTCCCAACTCAAAATGCCCCCCTCACTTGACTGGCCATACATTACTAACGCAAATATAAAAAGTGCTTAAGAATCGGGCATTCTTGATAGTATAAAATGCACATCTAAACAACTTAGCTTTCTGCCCAAACCAGAATTTGTTTGAACAAATAAAGAAAAAAGTGACCTGAAATTAACATTTCAGGCCATTTTTTTCCATGTATTGAGTTATTTGCCAAAGAAAGACTATTTCTTTGCCAAAGAAAGCCTCCTGTGGAATTGATGGTCATAACTGCTGGCTCTGAATTCTCAGAAATGCAGAAGAAAAGTGATCTTCAACTGGAGTTTCTTTTCACACGTTGGTGGCTGTCAAGCACCTGTTTGGGAAGAAAGAAAAAGGAAAATCTGAAAAGCTAAATAGCTTTTCTCTATATTCTCTAGAATATTCTATAAATATTCTCTGATCAACGTATTAGGCAATTCTAACATGCAATATACTGACCAGTGTGTACTAAGCAAAGATTCTCTTTGCTCCCAAGGTAATGACACGGTAACTCCGGAGCCAGAACACATATATGACCAGGTCTTTTTTTTTTGCCCTCTGGTATTACTGACACTTAACACAGTGTTTGTGTGGCCCAAAATACTGGATTAGGAGACGAGGGAGAACAAAAGCTCCCTTGTTATCTTTGTCCACCACTGACAGGAACTCAGGCTCTGCATTACTTACAGTACTCTTGGTGTACTATTGTGATTGAAGTGCACTATTATGTACACATACGCAGATATTCTCAGGATACTTTCGATAACCAGTAATCTCTTTGATTTTTCATACAGAAACTACTACATATCTACACCTACTTGTTCAGCTACTTCAATATACAGAATGCCGCAGTATCTTTTTACATGGTTCAGAGTGTCTGTCCGGAAAGAACTGGTCTTAAAAAGGTTAGTCGTAACTTTATGTAGAAGTTAACTCACAGAGCAGGCAATACATGAGATGACTAGATCTCCTGCAGGAATTAGTTACTATTAGTTTGTCTTCAAACTTCAATAATTAATGAAACCACTTCACTGAGTACTGCTAATACTCCCTTCACATATATCATTACACTTTTTGGCACTTGATAAATATACATCACTATATCAGATTTAGCCTTCATTTTGTAAGGCAAATAATTGCATTACATTTAGCCTATACAGATACATGTATAATTAAGCATAGTTCATATACAATGTGTGCCAATACACTTTTGTGTACATGCTTTCAACCTAAAATCTCTATGCTACTGGTTTTGGCACATGTAGAGCTTACAAGTTAAAAACCAGTAGGTCAGTCTTAAAGCATGATATTAAGTGGTTAACCTTACAGCAAGAAATACTAGCCTGCTATTTCTACAACAGATTTTCATTATTTTATTTTTGTAGAATGAATGCTGGTAAACCAGTCTGTATCTTCAAGCAAGTATGCTCATCTATATGGAAAGTATTTATTCAGCTGAAGTTTTCATGGGCTTTGTCTCAATCTCTGTTCTCCCAAATTATTTCATGTGCTTGGATAGCAAGGGCCTGCACTTTTTTTCTGTACAGCTATTTCTGAGCTATTTTCTGAGCTATTCCATACAACCATTTTTCAATCTAAACTATTACCTGTTAAATAATCTCACCTAATGAAAACAGCGTTGTTTTCATAATAAAGTACAACACTGGTAAGAGAAAACAGGTCCCAGACACATGAAGAACAACGAGCACATACTCCTGACACTGAACTCTGACACTGAATCCTGCTTTTAGGTCCAAGTGATTTCACGGGACTTCAGCAGGATGTAGACTGGTAAAAAGGAGACAACAACCAGGGATTGTGTGGCAGTCATTTTCAGCCTGCATTCTGAACTGCTTTTATGAGGATGCACATAGCAGAGGAAAACAAATATTTGTATTGTGTGGCAACGACCACAGAAGATTTCTAAGACGCATTTCCAACACAAAATGCTTAGGAGGTCAACCAATTCAATTTAAAAAAATAAAATTAAAAATGAATTTCCCAAGACTGACTTATCTTGCCAAAAAAATGCAAACAAAATCCTGAAAAGTCAAACAGATTTACTAAAATCAAAGTCAAATCACAAAGTTTAAATTTGATCTGTTATCTAGGAAATTAGAGTAATTGCACTAAGAAAGCCAAGTTACTTCCAAGACATGTCTTTTCTTATAGCTGTCACTTGATTTCTGAAGAGCTGTGGTAGTGGGAGTTTTCAGTATGCAAGGATATAAAGAAGTTACATGAAAGCTAAATTATTGTCTCTTGGAGCTTCAGCAAGAGTTAAGCACAACTCCTGGAGCTTCAACTCCAAAACTAGCAGTACATTTGGTATGGAATAGAAGGAGCAAGCCATAATTAAACAGTGTGAAATTATTAGGGTGGCCAATGGCTAGTTCATGAGGAAATAAAGGCAACATTTATTCTTCTTTTCAAAAACTTAAAATACTATCATTTGAAAATACCATACCAATGGAACAGCTGGAGACAGTACTTCATAATCACAAGAACATTCATCAGATGATGTGCTAAGTCAGAATCAGCTTTAAAACAGCTGTAGCACTTTACCAACAGTCACTCTCTAGCTATGGTAACAACTAACCGGTAGAAATGATGGACTGTGAACTGTTCAAAAAGCTTATCTTCTTTCTACTGCTAACTGTGATGCAAGGATTACAAATATTTGTCTCCCATTCTGTTGAAATAGCTTTTCTAACCAGATTTTTAATTTCTTTACAGATTGTCATACCTCTGGTTTCTCAAATTTTAGGTTTAGTGGGAACCTTCATTGATACTCAAGTTCATTCATGTGTCAATAACAGAAGAGAATCACCACAGAGAAGTGCTCTATGCTGCTGCTGCAGTCACAAATCTTTGTGCTACTGATGCAGCGATCGTTTTGAAAACTGGTCTCTTGCCAATTTTTGGTTTGTTTCAAAATCATTAACTTCATCTGCTGAAGTCTGGTATCTGCACTTTTGGGCACTGTAGCTTAGTATTAATCCAAGTTCATGGAATTCATATGAACAGCAGAAGTATAAATTATATTTGTATATTTACTGTTTATAGACTGGAAATTCAATTAAGTCAGAGATTTTAGAGACTGAAACCAAGCCGTCATGAAGTCAGCCACACAGGGTAACCCATGAGATTTCTATGTGCTCAGTATTCAAACCTAACCGTCCTCCACTTAAAAGTTATTCAGTCTGAAATGGTAAGACATGCCCAATTTTTACAAGGCTAGAAATAATTAGAAAGTAAGTATTAGGTGTGTCCAAGAGTGATTTTGCTGTTTTAAAATATTTTTGGTAAACTGGGAACTGTCCCTTCAAATTTACTCAATAAAATAGAGGTTTTTTCAGAAGCAGTGCTGTCAATAGCCAGCAGAAGTACTGGAACAGTAAAACGCTAACATACAGTCTAAAAAAAATTCTCCTTATTATAAACGTTAAATTCTTTACTAAGTCTCCTACAATGCATAACCTGAGGCTTAGCTGCTACCATTATAAAAAAACTGTTTCAGAAATATTTTCTTTAAATGTAGCTTAATTACAGGTTAGTTTTCCCAGTCTGTGCAAGGCAAACTCTCCTCTTCATCCTCTGACTCAGGTGATGCTTCCTTAATCCTTCGCAATGCTTCATGGATGCTCCTTGTCAGAGGGTCAGTATCAGGCAGAATTGTGAAGGATTCTCTCAAAACATCTTTCTGTACTTTCTTCAGTTTCACCCCTTTCCTGATCTGTGCCAAGATGTTATTGCTATCATCTTCATCAGGAAAAGGAGGGAGACTTCTCTGCTCAACTTTTCTTAAGTGAAAGCTGCCACGTTTCAAGGAAGCCAGCACTTCATCCATTGGGGAACTCACTGCAGTAAATCAAAAGACCTTCAGCATTATTTTCACTAAATTTTATCAGTCTTAATTTTTATTTCCTACAGACAAAAAAAGTACCTGCATACTATTAATGTGACAGTCCCATACCATAAGAGTAATGGTAGCTCCAATACTGTTTTAGCCTCTAAATAATCTTACTTATTACCAGGTCAAAACTGGTTTATACAGACAACAGTAATTTTTGTAACCACTTAACTTCCTGTCTGGAAGTAAAAATTCTTGAACAATGCGGCCTTTCTGTTTGCAGTCAGGAAAACCAAATAAGCCACAAGGAATTCAACATAACGAAAGCGTTTACTGAATTATCTTTTTTACTTTAAAACTCAGGTAATGAGTACATGTCTTAGGTACTGGACCGTGCAATCCATTCTTACCACCTGCATTTTATAGCTAATCTTATCTACTGCATGACTATTTCTACATGCCAGTGAGGGAAGCAGCAATATAATCAATTGCAAGTGTATACTTCTCTGGGTTCATGTATTTGCTAGCACATAGTCCCAGTACAGTTATAAAAATTCTTTTCCTTTACAATTAATGAAAACAAAGAAATCAGAAATAGTTATCTATGGCAAATCCTTCCTTTATCACTAATTTTGAAACTAGTTTTTCTGCAAAAATAAAAACCAGGCTTTGGCACTTTGAAGAGCCCCGAATGGGCAAGATCTTCATCCCAGAGAATGCATTATAATAAAGTACAATGGTTTAAACACCTCACATACAATAGCACATAATTTGTGCACTTGTCATTCAATACATATCCATCTCCAGTTCTTTTTTGTACATTGTAGAATATGTTTTTTAAAACCTATTTTGAATTTGTGAACAGCCTTTGTCCATCCCACTAAGGGCCCAGACAGAACCGATCCAAGGAAAAGAGAGATACAAAAGAATAAAGGATTGCACATTTGAAGGAGGAAGGAAGGCCTGTAAAGCACCTGTCTGTCACACAGAAACAAATTTCTGAAGCCACTCAGAAACTTGGAACATCTCAGGGGATATGAAGCAGCAGGTAGAGTGCTGCTGCAGACATGAACAATATCCTTAGGAGAGATGATTAATTTGAATTTATATTTGTCATAATATGATGTATATAAAACTGCACACAAAATAGGTGTTTCATAAAAAATTGCAAGATAAAATATGAATCAGTAAAATAAACAATAGGACTACATAAAAATGATTGTTATCCTGTTATTAAATAAAACACTACATCCTCAGATGAACCATAGAGTATTTGCAGGGCTGGCAGTAAGTAGGTATGTAAATATTATTTTAAACAGCATTTAGGTCCATTTTCTATCTAGTCTAACATGGTACAGTGTAGAGTCAGTTTCACAAGAGTTTTCCCACTGAACAAGTATGTCACACTCTGTCGTAAAAGCCCTAGTGTTCGAGTTGTCAGCATCTGTCAGCTAAAAAGGATTTAACAACTTTCCGACTAATAATAAATTAATCACAGTATACACTTTCCTACAGAGCAATTCTAAAGATGAACTGATGTGAATTACCATTTTTAAATTAATAACAATAAATTTTAATTAAATGTGAAGAAATTAGAACATTACCTCTCCTCCTCTGTAAACCCTCTAGATCACCGGTCTTCTTAAGCTTCTTCTTGGCACTGACTAATTGACTGCTATCAAACAGATGTGCTGGTGGGACACCAGAAGAGTGCTGGACTCCCTTCTCCACACTCTGACGTTTAACAAAGCTGTCACTTTTCTCTACGGGTTTGGTGGCATCTTCCTTGGAGGGCAAAGGTGGAGGCGGAGGTGGAGGTGGGGGAGGCAAAGGGGGTGGAAGCTGTATTCCAGTAGCAGTCTCTGGCTGTAGCTGGTCACTGGTGAGTGGAGAAGTGCTTACATGGGGCAGTTCAGAGGTAACACCATTAGGAGGCAAGGAGACATCCTGAAGTTGTTTCAGGCTTGTGGATTCCTGCACTTGCAAAGGCTGAACTGCTTTTTCCAATTCCACCTCCTCACTCTTCTCTTGGATTTGTATGGTTGCTGGCAAAGATTGAGGCTGCTCGACATAGGGCACTGAGCTGGCTGCACATTTTCTTCTTGCATGAGCCAGCCGTAGCCTGGTTGATTTAAGAATTACTTGTCCAGGGTACCGCTAAAGTGAATAAGGTATTGACAATTACATAAGCATGTGCAATGAACTATTTTAGATTTTACATACCTGTCATTTCTGACAACAACTTTCATTTTTGCACATTCAAAACTGGGTTTTTTTCTGGAAACTAAAACTCAAAATTCCCTCTTGCTTTCCTCTTCTAAAACTGGTCAATGGCTCCCTCTGCAAGCACAGACCAGTCAAAGTCTCTCTGACTTAATACACTAGCCATATATGTGAATCATACTGTTTTAAAAGGTGTATCTCGAGAACATCAAAGGTTTTCAGACCTAATTTAGTTCTTAAATTTGCTGCCTTATTGTCAGTCATTTCATATTAGTTTCATCCTTAGCCTTTTTAAAGCAAAAAATTAAGCTGCTTCTGAAAGACAGGTCTAATACATTTTGCACAACTGTGGTAGGCCTACAGCAATAACATGCAACAATATTTGTATGTTAACAGAAAAAGTCAGCTCATGAACAGTTGCTGGTTAAAATAAGTAAATTTGCTTCAATTTACAGAAGTTACAGAATTCAAGAGCCTTGCAAACAACACAGACATGAAGAGTGAACTGCTGAAGAAGACAACTTTCCAGCAAAGAAACTTCTCGTACCTTTGTTAATTAATGTATTCAACAAAAATTCTTCACCAATTAATACAGTCTGTTTTCTTGCACTTTCAGCCCTTTCCTTATTCTTTCCCCTTCATTCCACCTTCTATGCATTTTCTGATGGCTCCATTGTAATAAGGAGGGGCAGGTATTGGCAGGCATTCTAGCAGTCAGTGGTAGTGGGGCATGTCAGGTGACAATGCTCGTTGTGGGAAATATGGTTTAGACGATACTTTTAGGAACATTTGCCAAGTGTCTTGTCACAAGGTATAGGCGTAAGGGTGAATAGAAACTTATTATGGCACTCGGAATGCAATAGCCAGAGGAATCTGTTAGTACCGATGCCACATTTGGTCGTGAATTTTCCAAACACCAGTTAACTATACAATGAAAGAGAATCACTAATAGCATAGTGTAGTCCTGGAATGAGCAAAAATTTCTTTGGGAAAGGAAACTGCCAATAAAGAATAACTCTTCTTCTGTTACCTGCTTAAACGTACGAAGTCTGTCCAGGGTTTTCTGCCGTTCCTGACTAACCCAGGAGCTCTTTCTTTCCTCTTCGTCTTGCAACTGATCTCGTTTCTGAGAAAATACATGAAAAACATGTTAATGTTACATCCAGTGCTCTATATGGCTTCATTAGAAAAAACTCTTCTCCTAAATGTGAAGAGTTACTTTAAAAGATACTTCTCAAATAAACACAACTTCAAAACTTGGCCTTTGGCTTTCCCTTAAAAAATAGTACACATTTCCTGGTTTGTTTTCTCAAAGAAACACCAAGCTCAGTAAAAAATTATTTCAATCTTGAACAGTAACACTTCGAAGACTTGTTACTTCGAGAGATGAGAAATATCAAGTAACAGAATGCTATACTGAAAGAAGCCCCCTTGTATTAAAATTGCATAAATTAGCCAGAGAGCAAACCAGTGTCCATTTTCCCCTCATTCCAAGAACAAAGTGACAGTCCAAACTGCAGGCCGCTCATTGAAACAAGTCACATTACTATTTGCAAAGTACAAGAATTCACAGAAGTCAGCATCACAAAGTTTCAAATCCAATGGTGAGCAAATTAAGTAAATGTTTTCACACTTACATTTACAAGAGTAAATATAAGGTTTGTATTTACTCAAGCTTTTGTTATTTAATCCAGCTTGATTTTATGTAATTGTACTTAAGTAAATGTCTGAAGCTCTTCCTTGCACCTAGGACAGTTGTGTTTTTTCTTGTACAGCAATTTTACCTTACGGAAAACACATTTTTGGATACATCTCCTTTAACCAATCATCCTTTCTCACAGAACTGCAGCAAAGTTACTATACCTTTGAAACAAATACTAAATCCTCAGTCAAATTTGAGGGAAATGGAAGCTAATTACCAGAAGGTCAAATTCACTCCCTGCAAGTTCAGAAGCTATCAGGAAAAGTGATGTAACAGCTGACCACAAAGCAAAAACCCTGAGCAGAAACAGCAGCTTTAATTCTTAAGATGACTCACAGCATTTAATATTACTTTTGAAAGCGCATCTTCATAATCAAAAATTCTGATCACTTTTGTGAACCTTTTACTCTCATTCAGTCACCACAAAAGCAGTGTCTGCCTGCCATTTTCGTAAGTCAGCTAGTGGCCTGGTGTCCTCATAAAAAGCGAACTCCTGTGATTTGGAAGGAAGGAAGTACAGATGCGTTAGGGAGAGAAAGAGGAGAATATGTCTGAAAAATAGTAAGGACAGAAAACAGAAAAAGGTGAAGAGGAAGAGAAGCATGTGGTAAAAGAAAATAAGAGGGCAATGGGCAAAGAAGTTAGAACATAAAGAAAAGAAGGAAAGTAGTTCTATGACTGTACCTGAATGTTACATATGCATTCAGATCAAACTTTTCCTGAAGCAGTCTCAAACTCAAGGGTTTTTTTTGTTTTGGGGGATTTGTTTATTTGGATTTGTTTCACTTTTAAGTAAAATAGTAAAATTGCAATTCTTATTTGGTTTCGAATTTGGACTCTCCTTTTTTGAAAGCTTTCCAAGAAAGTTATCTTTTCAAAATTCTTAATGAAAACCAGTAACTTAAAACCTATTCTACCGTAATACTAGAATTTTTCAGTCACATTTTTACCAGAAAAACCCCATACAAACCCAAAAAATTAGCATAAGGTTCTTCATACAATTCAAGCAGGCAACTCCATAATATAAAGTTCTGCAGTACTTGAGAGACAAGGAAGTCCTTTGGCTTTAACAAGTCTTATTCGTAAGAGTGATAAATGGGCTACAGTCCACACAGTAACTTCCTATGCCTTATTGTAAGAACTGATGAAAAACAATACTTTTTTTTTAATTCCTAAGAGAATATTCCAATACATATTGCCTTTGACAAGTAGCCTTTTCATAAAATAAATTATGCAGCTGACTTCCTGGACAAATACATCAATGTTAAAAATGTATAAGGATGAAATAGAATCACTTTCACTAATCTAATTGAAGCCTGAATTAAAGAGACTTGGATTTCAATGCATCTTTGTCAGTGATCTTTATTAAATATTGATACTATATCAGCTCCCAAGACCTAGTCCAAAATTTGAATATTCTTTAAGATAAGTCTGTTAGATACAACCTAAGAGTTAGACCAGTTGGTGTATTCTCTGCCATGACTGTGAAAAAGATCGTGGAGCATACATCTGGAACTACAAGTTTATACAACAGAACTCGAGTAATTGCTTTAGCAGAAAGAAGCAAAGTAGCAACCAAGTTTATTAAGATTCAAGAAAAAAATGTGTGTGATTTCCTTACTCCTATCAGCACACCGGACATGGTACTCAGAGATGTTCAGAATCATCTATCTGTACATGATAACAAACAGCAATCACTCAGACTGTCCACCTAGCATAAAGAACCGTTCTACTTGCTTGGTTCCAATGTCATCCTAACACAACTGTATACTCCCCTTACCAGCACAATATGACACAGAAATCCATGGTACAAAGGTCAGGGATACACACCATCTTTTTGAAAGAGCTATCACTCTGAATGCTCCCCTAATTAATGTATAATGAGTGGGTTAGCAAGCTATTAATGACAGGCTAAGCTCAACAGCAGAAAACTCAAACTTACTAGTTGAACAGTATGGTGCATTTTGTACTCCTCCTCACTCTGGTGACGCTGCTGGATCTTCTCATTATGCTTTGCAATACAGATCTCCTGCAAGGACATAAATTGTAACCTATAAAGCATGTAATTTCAATACAGATTTACATAATGTCATATTTAGCAAATGGCACCTAGAAAAATAGAAACTGCAAAGCCTATTTCAGACAAGCTCATTTAACTTACAATGAATTGTAACTGAAAAAAAACCCAAGCCAGATAACCCCAAATCTATGACTTTTAACTATCAAAAGAATAGATCCAAATGACAGCTGCTTGGAAAGTCTATTCTACAGCACCAGTACAAGAGTGGCAAAAACCACCAATATGTCAACACTTCATAAAGACCTCATTAACCACTTCATTAACCCCATGTATTTGCATACATGGAGAATAACTAACTCTCGAATATATCACATATTTCTGTTTATGCAAATAGACAGCTTCCCATTTACAGGTGTAAGTTCATCTTTTCCATGTACAATCTGCAAGCACAGACAGGAATAAAGTTGTTACAATTCATCATGTTCATGTATAACACTGAGTTCACATCTCTGACATCTGGTTTAAAGACAGGAATTTATTACATTGTCTGCAAATAAGAACAGATTAAAAGGAAAAAAAAAAAGAAAACCAGGACAAAACAAAAAACCAGGCCATGTTACAACAGGTGACAAAGAAGAGGATAACAGTCAAACTTCCGGTAGATAGATTACCTCATTGGACAATACTGAGGGCCAGGAAATTGGAGAGTATGAGCAATGGAATTAGACCCGGTACAAGCACCACACAGAACTAGAACAAAGTCAGATGTACATTCATAAACAAATCTCACAGTTGTGCAAAAGGTGCAGCATTAGCAGTATGGAGTGTAGTGCAGACAGAGAATGAAGCTGATGGGTTTCCCAAATATCATTCAGTATGACTTTCTGGGTAGATCCAGAAAAGAGCTTTGCCATTGAAAACATTGCTTGAGGGAGCTGATGGAGTAAAGCACAAATATAAGGAGGGAAGGGATTAAAAAGCCTCACTATTTTGGAAGCTTAAAAAAGCAGAAAAAAGCTGTTCTACAAGCTGTCTGTAGACATGCATTGATCTCATAACAAAGTAGCCAGTGTTCCCGTACAGGACAGTAAAACCATCAGTGTTGGTACTGTATACAGGTAACTGACAAAAGCAAAGACTTCCGTGCAAATACCATCCCACCTTCATCAGAGTTATATCACAGAATGGCTCCGGTGGGAAGAGATCTTAAAGCTCATCTAGTGCCAACCTCCCTACCACAGACAGGGAACCTTCCACTAAACCAGGCTGCTCAGGACCCCATTCAACCTGGCCTTGAACATTTCCAGGGATGGGGCATCCACAACTTCTTGGGGCAACCTGTGGCAGCAGCCCACCACCCCTAGACTAAAGAACTTCTTTCTAACAGCTATTTAAATCTCTCCTGGTTTAAAACTGTTCCCCCTTGTCCATGTAAAATATCTGTCCATGTAAAAAGGCACTCTCTCTCTTTTTTATAAGCTCCCTTTATGTTCTGAAAAGCTGCAGTGAGGTCACCCCAGAGCCTTCACTTCTCCAGGCTGAACAACCCCAGCCCATCCTCATAGGAGAGGCGCTCCAACCCTCTGATCATCTTCGTGGACCTACTCTGGACTTGCTCTAACAGGTCCACATATATATACAGCCAAACATTGCTGAGTTTTGTGTTTGTTTCTGGAGGTTTTTTCCCCCCAGTGAAAAGAGTTAATCCTGGAACAGTCAATCAATTTAATTTGTAGCTGCAAAAGTACAAAATACTTCATCTCTGCGTTTCAAAGATGCAGTAAGCTACATAATACCAATAGAGAATCTGAGCAACTTTCTGTAATACGACTACTAATTTATAGTTCATTCTCTGTTTAGGTTTTAAATATTATAAAATAATTAGAAAATGTAAGTCAAGTGTGATTTGGGTTTTTTGACATGTCTCAAATACTCAAGGGACATAATTTTATGTAATGTTTTCACTTTAGCATCAGTATTCAAACCTTTCTGGTTAAATGCAATAATGAAAGATATTTTAAGTATGTAAAGAGGACAAACCTGACCAAAATGTATTTGGTGCTGACTTTGTATTAATAAACAACCTACTTCAATGTAATTAGATCTCTTTGACATGAAATAATAAAAACTACTAGGAGAGGCTGAAAACATGTTGCAGGACAGGATTAGAAATCTGAATCATCTTAACTAATTACAGAAATGGTCTAAGAAAAAAAGGAAAGGTTGCAGTTTCATAGGGACAAACCCAGGGTTCTACTTGTAGACAAGATTAAGTGACTTCAAACAAAGGATGAAATAAAAAACACCCAGATGGGAGCATTAAAGAAATTATCTGGATGATTAAGGCAGATGACAAGTTGAATATAAACGAAAGAATTCTGGTAAAAAAAACCCAACAATCAACAAAACCCAACACAATAATTGGGCGTACAAACAGGAATACACAGCTTGTTGCATGCAAGGTAGTCCTTCATTCTCAGCACTAGGAAGCAAGAGCATTATCATAGATTCATCAAGATTGGAAGAGACCTTTAGTTCATTCACTCCAACCGTCCACCCAGCACTACCACTGTAACCATTAAACCATCACCCAGCACCAGATCCAGACACCTCTCAAACACCTCCAGGGATCATGACTTTACCACCTCCCTCTGAAATTATGTCCAGTGAGAGCCACACCTCAAGAAATATGTTGATCAACTGTATGGAACTGAGAAAGCAACAAGAAATAATGCCCATTCTTCTTTCAATCACTTGACTAATTTCACACTATCAAACTGTACTTCTATTAAAGAGATAAAGAGGGAGAGCTGAGAAACCATTTCAACCTTTGTTACTGGATAAACTACGATGTTTAAGACTAGTAACATGTAATACACGTAAAAGAGACCTGCATTAGTATTATATCTAACTAGTTCTAGTGAGTGTTGCTTTCAGCTTAAAAAACATCCCAATTAAAAGGTTAGCTTTTCATGTGCAGAAACCATATTTTACTATAAGCATTCAGTGTAGTTATGCTCTTACACTGCTGTTGTTGTACTACTACTACTACTACTACTACTACTACCAATAATCCTATGCCAGCTGTTACTGCATCTACGTTAACACCCCTTTTGGCACGGGCTGTGCTTTAAAATGTGGGATTGCAAAATTCTAAAGGTGTCCTATTAAATGAACACAAAAGCATGTGAGGAAGTTTCCTAGATGAAAGCACACATTATGAACATACTCCAAACAGCTTCACCAACCAGTTGCTTCTCCCAGTCTGCTCGTGATAAGGAATACTCTTCCTGGGTGCAAAATAATTCGATTTCATCACAGCTCTGATTTTTCAAAGATATTCTTCTAGATACTTTCTCTCCTTTTTTTTCACCTTTACTCCTTGTTATAAATTTAGCTCCCTAATAAATCATCTGCTTGTTCCATATGATATTCTAATTAGTACTAATGTGCAGCCAGCAGGGGGTAGACTGGCATAACAACAGCAATTTCCTGAATGCAAAATCTATAACTAGCTCTATAGAAGTAAGCAAAAAAAAGTGGAACTGCTATTAAAAATTTATTTTTTAATAACTCACTGTCGTCAACACAAAGGAACATCAGGAAATGATAGCTTAACAAATGCAAATAGATTTGTATTAAAAAAAAGAAAATAAAAAGTCTATACCGATGGCAATACAGTGAAAAGATATCAAGCTCTGTAAAACCATGAATTTTTAAAATGCCAATTCAGGTATTCTAACTCACAACTGAATTATGTTTCTAACACATCTTTAGCAAAAGTTTCTAAATAAAGGCTTGGCACAATTATTTGACAACATCACTGAAAAACTGATACATCATCTGCAAAATCTGGGAAGGAATTTCTGAAAAAAAAATAGAGACAATAGTCACTGAAGTTTATATTTAAATTACAAATTGTCTTACACTATAAAGAGCAATTTATTTCCTTTTACTGTGTTATCTCCTCAACAAAAAAGACTTTCAGATACCCGGATGATGAAATTACCTTCTTTCAAAAAATAAAACCGATGATAGAGAAAAAATTTCCCACTGTTTCCTTACACCTGATATCTGCTGCTAGAAAGGAGACATTCCCCAAGGGCATCTTCAGTTGCCAAAAACTTGATAATGAGCAAGGACTGTAATTTCTGAATATATCACAAGACTGTGCTATACACCACTTAAAAAGCAAGCTATGGATTGTTTCCAACTACAGAACTGACAAGGTTAAAAAAACCCAAACCAAATACCAACAAAAAAGAAGAAAAAAACCCCATCAATCCACCACCAAAATCTCACCAACCCAATCCAGAACAGAACACCTGTTTAAAAGTCTGTTTTAAGACGCTCTGCTGAAACATGCAAGGCCATGAACACAGTCTGAAAAGCATTAAGTACACTCTCATCTCAGCTCAACAATAAATGTTTCTTAATTGAGACAGATGCAGAGATTTACCACACAGTATGTACTTTCCATATTCACCCTCAAAAAGTCACTTTTCTTCACATATCATTCAGTCATCACTGCCCTCATTCTCACCATCTAGAGTGTGCTTTTGTATCCCATCTGTATCTTAGTTCTGCATGCTTGACTTAACCTGCAAACACTTCAGACCAAGAACCCTTTTTTTCTCCCATAAATACAACTACTCACATCAGGCACCTTAAATAGTGTTCACTAACAAGGTTTTGCAGTATCACCAGAAAGGTCATTTGAAAATACAAAGCTTGCTTCAGATGAGACAAAGCAATGAGCTTTGATTTTCAGGTAATTGCCAGTCAGCTTAGTAGGACTCTGTGTTATCCAGAAGTAAGAAGAGAAGCTACAAAACGGCCATATTCTTTTCTGCCCAACAAGTGCCACACAATGGCACACAACAACAGATTCTGCTCTTTCTTTTTTGTTTAAATAAAGATGATTGATTTTCCCTTGCAGGTTTAAACACACATTGTTCTACTCTGATTTTTCTAAAAGCTGAAAGCTAAGTATCTCCCTGCACCCAACTGCAGAGAATGCTATGCTGGGAAATGAAATAAGTAAGAGAGCTAGAACTAGTTCTGAGAGCGATGTGATATCCAAGTCCCACATGAACACACTACCTCAGGTCCTGAAAACAATACAGCCACAGCTGTCCCAGCAAAATGCTGAGAAGACGTAACTACCTCACTCCTGCACACAGATGCAAACAAGCAATGCTACCATACCCAGCTCTGCATCTTGTTACAGTGCACAACCAGGCATGCTGCTACTCCTGCTACAGCCAAAACCAACTCCTTCAACCTAAACAAGGTACCCTATCACAGCATAACCTTGAAACAAATGAGCCACTGGACATGACTAGCTCATTATACAGATAAATAGCATACTAAAAAATCTCTACTCCTTCTTCAGGGCTTCTTCTTGACCTGTTAACTCCAATGTGTTAAGCAAAGAACAGCAACCAGGCTGTCGCTTTTGAACAAGTCTGTCTACTTCGTAAGGTGCCAGCAGTTTCTTCTCCTATTCAGGAGAAAATATCATATTATAATGTAGCCTGTGTAAATTAGCAAAACGTGACAGATAAGTTCTCTTACTTAAAATATAACAGGTCCAGGTTCCTAATACTTTTTCTCTTTATGAACTCATATAAAACAAACACAGCGCCTAAGCAAGCTGCTTCATATAATCAGGTAACAGGAGACCTTTCTTCTAATACTTCATTTGCGGCCTTCTCCATATTGGGTTAACCAGAGACCAGGCAGTGGCTGATGAAATATAAAAATCCTAATATATAAAATGTATCAACAACTTTTCATTTGCCCTGTTATGCTTCAGATTTAGGTACAGAAATAGATACATTAATTATGAAGTGGAGGCAAGACCTGAAGGGTTTACCGCGAATCTGCTAGAACTCTTTACATGAAAGGGTCATCTCTCACATAAAGGGACATGACTGGGAACACACAGCCAAACCGACCGCTGACCCTAACCCAGAATGAGGCCTCAAGTGACATTTCTGCATAGCCTTATAGTACATAGCGTGGGGTGGAATATATTTTCTAACAAGTACCACAATGGTCTCTCAAAACTTTGACCTAAATAGCACACCTAGAATTACAAATTAAGAATATAGACTGGATTTCATATAGATCTGCCAAATACAGAGTATCAACAACACATGACCCAAGTTTAAAAGGGATGGGTAAGAGAATGAAAATAGAACTCACTAGTGAGAAAACATACTTGAAGATTCTCTTCTGCAAACATATACAGAACTACTCTCTGAAAAAACATTCATTCCGGCACGTATTTCCCACATTAAAGTATTCTGATTAGTTAATAGAAATAAGTTTATTTGTTGACTTCAAAGTAATTAAATGTTCCTTTAAAGCTAGAAGAAAGGTAAACAGATTCTTAAATGTATCAACTTAATAATACATGCTATTGTATTTAGTCTTCTGCAAAACAACTTTTAGCAAACAATAAATATAATCCACAAAAATTCTGGGAGACTTGCATCTGAAAGGAAACCTTTTGAAGTTTTATTAAATTTCCTAATTATGTCCAAAATAAAGGCAATTAAACAGTACCTTCTTATTTCTGAGGTAGGCTTTCTTGGCTGAAATACGTCCACGCCTTGCTTCCAGCTGGCGGATTTTCTGCTGTAACTTTTGCAGCTCCTCTTTTTGCAAGTGTACAGATGTTGCCATATCCTCTTTTTCAAGCATGGCTTCCATACTTTCATAAGTGTCATAATACACCACTTCATCTCTCTTCTCTGTTTTAAAGACGTCAGCAATGAAAAAAGCAAATCAATAGTTCATATTTCATTAAAATTTTTTTTTCCTCAACAACAACCCTCCCACTGAGTTGCAAGATGTAATGCCACAGAAGAATACCACAGCCCTTTCAGAGGACTACCAAAAATCAAAAGGTCAGAGGAAAAAAGCATTAAACAGCAATGCACTATAGGGCTTCAAAGTCTGTATGAGGAACAGAAATTAATATCAATGAAGTTATGCCTGCTATTCAAGGCAAGCTCAAGAGTACTAAAACACAAATGCAATTCTAAATGTACACTTATTATGTGTAGCCTAATATGAACACAATGCCTATGTATGTCTTTGGGTCTCACAAGGGACCCACAGTGTGTAGCTATTTTCTCTGGTCTTCAGCATGAAGTTCGGGATAGACAAGACTATCTGAAGTCTTCGGCATGAGATTCTTCCGTTACAACCAGCTGGTAATTTCATGTAAGGGGAATCAGACAACAGGACACCAAAAATCCTCTCATAGGTTTTTGATGTCCCAGTCACTGCTCCTGGAAGGGAGGGAGGGAAAACTTCAAGGCAATCCTTCAAAGCATTACAGGCCTGAAAAGGAGGTAATTACTAATAGTTTTATCAACACTCATGATTTTTAGCTTCCTGAGTGAAGCATTAGGAATAACACTGAGCTCATCTTTGAATGCTGCCTTCTCATCTCTTGCCAAGAAGGAAAGAGTGGTGATTATAAATCCTTGAAGAATGTTGGGATGAAGAAGCAGCAAAGCCCTCTTGTTCTTTATTCCACTGGCATATAAAGCAGGATAAATTTATAATACACCAAGCAGGAAGTGCATTACTGCTGCCTGTAACAGGGAGACGCAACTGGCATGTCTGTCAAGTATCTCTTGCACAGCACCACCAAACTTTCTTATTTCAACTTTACCACCTACTTTCAGAAAGACTGTAATTTCTCCCACTTCAGCTACGTGATTATTTGGGGACAGGCAGAGGGCTTTCCTCAGTACATAGTCCATTTTAAAAGCTGTTGTCACTTCATGTTATTTGTGTGTACAGTCTCTGCTGCAACCAAAATTCTGACTGCCATGCTAATTTCAGCTCAGTAGAAGTCATGGCAGGACCAGACAAGAAAGCACAGCAAGACATTCACCTTAAAATGAAAGCTAATAAAACATACCAGTTTCTTTACTTCAGTGCTCAGTTTAAAAAATAAAAACACTGTAAAACTTCATCAATATGTAAAAACTGCCAAGCCACTAGAACTCCCTTTGAGATATCACTGAGTAAAAAGAAGACTCATGGCTAACAATTATATTTTACCATATAGTTATAAAATGGGAGAATTTACATGTGAATTTTGCTTTAGAAGACTTTCATGCCAAGTTAAAGACAGAAATATACAAGTTCATCCACCACAAAACCATTTTAACAAGAATGCACTAATACTCAGTATGAATAAGATAAAACCCTTGTAAATTCTAACAATAAAATCACGTTTTGTGAACTTCAATGCAGGTATTTGCTTAATGACAGTGAAAAAACCCTAGTGTTGCTCATAATATGACAATCTATTATCACTTGATCCTTTTCAGATCCTTTGCTGAATTTGCAAAGATGTTCTTCTTCTAGGTCACAACCAACTGCAGTCAATTCAAATAATTTCTCATTAGCTGAGAACTCTCTGAGCTACCTCTGCAGAACCAATACAGTCAAAGACTAAAGAAAGAAAAGCAACAGCATCTACTAGGCTTACACACATGAATTTCAAATCATACAGATGTGCAAAGTCAAAAGTCTGTTACATTACTATCAGAACACTTTAAAAGGAAAGAGTAGCAGACCATGCTTTTCTTCCGACATCATACAAAACAACACAAATTAAAGGACCACTAAATGCTTTAGATGCTTGAATTCAGATTTGGTGCTGAATAGTCTTGAATACATGTAGTCACTTCTGCACCACATTATTTTTCAAATTAATTGTTCTATACACCTAAGCAAAGTCTGAGAGAGTAATTTCATGCTTTGAGCAAGTCCCACACATTTATGGAACTGTATTTTTCATTTTCTGTCCTATGGATAGTTTTGGATTTATTATTAAACAATATCTTACAAATTTAAAACAGCAAAGGAAGCCAGAACAGTGAACTGTTTTGTTGCCATGAGGGAAGGAACAGGGTGATGGTTTAGCTGACTGAGGGTTTTGTTTTATTTTGGATTAGGTTGTGGGTTGAGGCTTTTTTGAGATTTCTGGAGAAAATTTTAATGACAAGTTGTAATGACCTATGATGTTTTTACAGCTTAGTCTCTGACAGCCCAGAGGTTTTACTATCACTACACCAAAGGATTTTGATACACATTTCTTCTTGGTCTCCCGTTCAGGGGATTTCTTTCAGTTCATAAGTAAGCAGATCATACCATGTCTTCAGTACCAAAACTACATGTGTGATTTCCCAAACACAAAATCTATCTCAAAATCACTACTTCTCCACAGAAGCACCCAATCAAAGCTGCCACATTTCTGTCAGTCATTTACAAAGCTTCCAACCATTTTGTTCCATACATACAGTTGTTTCTATCATAAGCCATAAAGGCGAAGATTCATCACAGATTTGTCACAGGGAGACAAATCTGTGACACCTATGTTTTCTCCTTTTCCAGAGGCAACTCACAACACAATCCAGCTTCAAATTTCCCTTAAGAGAATTTTCTATCCATAGCAAAATATGTTATGCAAGCCCTACACACTAAAAACAATAAAACAAAGCTTGCGTAAATACAAACATTAAAGATAGAAGGGTCTAAAGGATAGAACTGGAATGAAAAATGCTGAATGATTTACATGTATTGTTTCCACAGTTTATAAGTACATGAGGTATAGTAGGACAGTCGGTTCTGGAAGCATAAGTTTTGCATTGCTGCTCTAAATCTGAAATAACAATATGAGCTCCAAAACTTAGCAGAAGGAATCCAATTTGCAGATATAGCTTTTGAAAACCAATACGTTTCAAGAAATGAGTAATAACAACACATATATTTAGTCAGAGAAGTCCAGTAATTAATATATTTCCTTCTCCCTAATCTTTACTCCTCAAAATTTACATCGTTTGCATATCTTACATGCAAACTTCCAAATACAACAGGCAATGAGAACCATACCAGAACTTCTGCATGTGTATGTATACGCCTTATGAACAGGTGTAAGTATTAATTTAACTGTACTTTTGCAGCTCTTCACATGGCAAAGAATCTCTTCTCATTTCATTCCCACAGGCTTCACTGGACTCTTAGGAAGAAAATTATCTTTCACAGATTATGCATTAATTGAAATAAATAAAGCACCTGACATCAATCTTCTGATGCTTTCAAGCTGTGCTGTCAGCAGCAGCTCTTCGCATTTCAAGATCTCGAACTGCACTTCATATAATTGAAGCTGTAGATCATAGTAATCAGCTTCTAAGTGGTCCAAGTGGGCTAAGGCTTCTGTACCACCTTTCAGGCTCTGCATCTAAACAAAAAGAGAAAAAACCAAACAAACAAAACCCATACAACTCCAGGATAATGATGAGAACAAACCCACAGATTCTATGATTACAGCTAGATACTGTCTGGTACAGTAAATGTAACATGTTAACATTGAACACATCAAGTCCATAAGATAGGTTCTGATCAGCCACACACTTTAAGATGCCTTTAATATGACATTTTTTTCTACATAGCAATGAAATAAATCCGTGACATTGAATTACACTGTGCAACTGTGAAGTCATGCAATGCATAGTTTGAAACACCCCTCACACTCTTTTACTCTACTACTTGATTCTCTCAAGGTACATAATGAAATTAGAACTCTCCTATCTCCAATCCCAGAAGTCTGAAAGTAGGCATCTAGAAAGCTACAGTTAAAACTTGTTAGAGTGGAACTGAGGAAAAAATGTGAAAGGATGTGGAAACGGGGATAAATACATGCACTGATCCTCTTGTAATGTCAACTTAGCTGTTCCATTCTTTCTGGAGTCCTTCACAGGAGAATAAATACAGGGATTAAAATACTTATATATATTTCAGTGCTCATTTGTATTAAATGTTTGAATAGAAAACAACCAAAATGAACTGCAACCATTCTTTTTCATTCAGTCAAACAAGATTCATCTGCTCAATACGGTCAGCCATTCAGACCATATTTAAGAAATACAAATATGTAAGGGGATCTTATGTGCTCTCTCAGCTTGGAGGGAATTCATGCACCTCTACAACCTCCATGCAGAAAGAGTTAGGGAGACATCCAAATTCTCCAACTGCTCAAAATATGTATATCTGACAGTTTCTCTCAGAAAATGGATGAAAGTAATGGTAAATTTTAATGGAGATTTGTGATCTGTCTACCTTACTATTCAGAAGAAATGTCCAGTTCCATATTACAGTCAATCATTAAAAAGGGATGTCTATCAAGCAAACATACAGGACCTAGTCAACTATACATTCAAAAAATATTTGCTAGTATGTCCTCTACATTATGGTGTTATCTTCAAGTTGCAAATCTGAATCTGTAATAAACAGCCACAAATAGGTTCCCTGAGCTTCATTTATCACACATATTTAAATATGACTATACTAAACTAGAATGGTATCTGTACTGAATTAAATCAATCCATTTTACTCAATACCCTGTTTCAGGAAAATGTGAACTGCAAAAATCCAGGAAGATGAAACATAGCAGGCAGTGCAGCGATACCTTCCCAAAATGCTTCACCAGCCTCTAGCACAGCTTGCAGTACAACTTAAACCACAGTGCTGCCTTTTATACAAAACAGACTTACTGGATTTAATTAATAAATTTGTCCTATCCCTTTTTTTTTTAAAGCATGTGTGCTTTTAGCACCTGCATCATGACCCATTGACAGGAATTTCACAGCTCAATTAAACACAAATAGTTCTGTATACTATACTTATTTCTATATAAGACTGCTAGACAGAAGACCTGTGAATCAATTCTTGTAACTCCTATTTTAAGTTTCTTCTGCTATATTTTGCACTTCCTGTACGCAATTTTGCATATCAACTATTAGTGTGAAAAGCTCAGTAAGTCCTTAAGGGAACACCATAAACCTTACAATCATTAATGTATAATGTATATGTTACAGTCCAGTGTTACTCAAAAATGTCTTGTTATGCCATTTTATTACTTGGTATCCATATTAAGTTACTAATTTGACCAGAACAGTAAATGACATAATGATGGCGTCTTTGGAGTGAATTAGAGGCTACTTTTCAAGACAAAAGTTCTCTTGAACTCCTCATTTTTTTCCACATAAGAGGGATAAGGTTCATTTTTCCGGCAGGATATTGGAATTTTTCAAGGGGTTTGGCATTTTTCAAAGATTTCTTCACTGTAAAAATGCAGCAAAATTTGGTGGGTTTGGGGATGAGGGAAGTGGGTGTGGGAAATGTTTGTTTGCTTTTTAAATTAAGCTAATATCATTCAAACTTGACCACACCTAAGAACTTCCCTTTTTCTGTGAACGGTGAAATTGACTCAAACCTTCACAATCTTTTTCTTAAAAACAGACATTCCCAAATTTAAATCCACAGTCTATATAAAAACTGAATAAAGACATAAAGACACATAGAAACCATCTTCAAAAGTACCAACTCACCAAGTTACAGCAGCTGAGTATTTTATTCACTTGCACTGGTGTCTGCCTGATAAAGGACCTGACAACTGTACCTTAGCCCCACATACAGCATACACCACAGATGCTGTTAGTTATCTGCCCTGTTTTAGCGGTACACCACCACTATATTCAGCTTCCAGGTGCAACAAAAGTCGGAAATCAGTACTGTTTGTATGGTTCATGGGCAGATATCCTAGCTACATAATAGCACTTCACGAAAAACTAAAATGAAGACCCTGAATTTCAACTATTTATGTTAAAACTTCATGTAAGATACTAATAATATGTGATAATTCAAAACAGTATCATCACTTTTGGGCATATTTCAGCAACTGTTAAAAATTTCTCTTCTTAGTTGAGAACAATTCCTAGGAGTTTTTACCTAATCTGTACCACTAATTTGCTGCATCATTGGTAGCTCTCAGGCTGGTTAACACAGTAAAGAAACACAAAGAAATTTAACATGAGAATGGTACAGGAAACATTCTGCAGTCATGCTAGTTTTGGATGAGGCTGTGTTTTGGATTTGTGCTGAACACTGGGTTGATAATACAGAGACTTTTCATTATTGCTGAGCAGGGGTTACACAGAGCCAAGGCCTTTTCTGCTTTTTTTACGGCCACTCTGGCAGGGAAGATGGGAGTGCTTGGGAGGTTGGGAGGAGATATGGCCAGGACAAGTGACCCAAACTGACCAAAGAGATACTCCAGACCATGTCACATCATGCCCAGTATATAAAATGGGGGAAAGAAAGAGGAAGGGAGGGATGCTTGGAGGGATGGAGTTTTGTCTTCCCCAGTCACAGTTACCTATGATGGGGCCCTGCATTCCTGGAGATGGCTGAACACCTGCCTGCTCATGGGAAACTGTGAATTAATTCCTTGATTTGCTTTGCTCATGTGTGTGGCTTTTACTTTCCCTACTAAACTGCCTTTATCTCAACCCATGAATTTTCTGGCTTTTAACCCTTCCCTGATTCCACTTGTGAGGGAGCAAGTGAGCAGCTACATGGGTCTTGGTTGCTGGCTGGGGTTAAAACACCACAGCAGTGGAACAAAAAACTGAGGAGAGTCAAGTTCAATTTCCTGTAATGCCACAACTTCCTGCGTTAATGAAAGCAAATAATTTAATCTCTACAGTCTCTGTTGTTGCATTCATACCAATTAGAGAATGGTTGCATTCACCGAATCACAGAGTGGTTTGGGCTGGAAGGGACTTGAAAACTCATCAAGTTCCAACCCCCCCACCAAGGGCAGGGACACCTGTCACTAGGTCAGGTTGCTCAGAGCTCCATCCAACCTGGCCTTGAACACTTGTCAGGATGTTGATCCACAACTTCTCTGGGCAACCTGTTCCAGTGTTGCTCCCTCAAAGTAAAGAATTTCTTCCTAATACATCATTTAAACCTATCCACTTTCAGTTTAAAGCCATTCCCCCTTGTCCTACCACAATATGCCCTTGCAAAAACTTTCTTCTCCAAGACTAAATGCTAAAAAATCCATAGATAACCTGACGAACACCAACAGTGTCCTTATAAAAAGTCATATGGTGTTTTTGCTCTCAATTGTCTTTTTTTCTCCAGCTAAAATCCAGATATACTAATTTCTTGAGCATTTAAGTATTTTCAAATGAATATCCTGTTTTTATCTTCTAGAATATAGTAGCTAAATGGTTTGCCAGATGAGGTATTTCAGTTCTACAAATATTTTCTTTATTAGACTGCCACCACTCTTCGCCAAGATGGGATTCTCAGCCACATTTCTCACATTCAGCTCTATATACTTAAGGTTTTTACATTCTCAGAACACAAGATGTGTTTCAGAGCAGAAGCTGGTTGATCCTCGTATCTCCCTATCACTGTACTCAGACCCAGAGCTCTCTATACCTTGTAATAAATCATCCCAAAGAAGCACGCCCATTAGCTGTTCCTTATTTCTCTGTCCCCAAAAGCCCCAAAATCACAGCTCAGCATTTTCATCCCAATGTATACTACAACAAACCTTCCCTTTTCCTGTGCAGTCCCTAATACTTTAGCATATCAAAACACTCACTCATTTACCAGACTGAGATATCATTCAACAAAAATTCACAGGTTTCCTCAGGGAGAAAAATAAGATGCGCTATGAAAAGAAGACGTACAGTTACTCTAAGTAAGTGAACATATTCAATATATTTCCAATTTGTACTGCTGGACTGTCTCATCAGCTCTTGGCTAAGGATGACAACAGCCTGACAAACTCATGTTTTCAGACAACTCTTAGATTTCTAAATGTGAAGAGCATTGAAATGCAGTAAACCTATTTTTGTGCTCTGGATCTTGCATGTACTCTCTCTTCCCTGAAGATCAAGCTGTCTTCTACAGAGGCTCCTAAAATAGACGCATAGTCTATCAGTCTTACAAACCTACCAGCCTATGCAGTGCTAAAGTCATGAGTTCTCTGGATAACCTCTTCATAACACTGCCATCAGTTTAGTCCAATTTTGCTGAAACGTTTGAAAAGTTCTCTTAAAATGATCATCTAATTGCTAGAACACACATTAACATTAGTATGACAGAAAGTTCTTCGCACTTGTCCATATGATAGCAAGGTTTAAAAGAGAATTTGTAGCATTGTTCCTTTTGAGGAGGTGTCATAAAACTCAATAAATGGGGACTTTTTCCTGCTAAGGCATTTAAACACAGTTTCATGCATGAACTATCTCCTCAGGAAACCTGTAGCTAGAACAGCCCCCTCTGGAAGACTGCCTTAATCAAGGTAAGCAGCGAAAGAGAGTGCAACACAACCATACAGTTACCCATATATTTACTAATGGTCAGATACCTTCCATCTAGAATGTCAGAGCTATTCTGAAAAGGTGATCATGCCTCTGAGAGGTAAACTGCAGAGCTTACATAGCAGCAGATTTCTTTCCTATCCTTTCTCTTCTTTTTTACTTATCCCAGTGGACAGCTGTAAACATCAACAGTAAAAACTGTCTTTCTGGTTGACTAACCAGGAAAAGGTGAACAGAAAACATACGTAAGTGGCACAAAACTCACCACACCTACATTGCAACATCATTTGTCTAACACTGCATGCTTTAGTTTTCTACTTACTGGCATGAAAACTTACCTCCTCTTTCAGCGCATGTTTCTTCTGCTCCAAACAGATTTCTTTAGCACGCATCAACTGCAAAGTCTCCTTAGAAACTGCATACTGAAGCTTTTCCATACGTTCCACTGCTGCTGCCCATGCTGCCTTACCAAATTTTTTCTGGTCTGCTCGCATTCGATCATACACAGCTACAAAAAGGAAAAAAAAGGCAGGCATCTTACTAGTCTATTCTTTAGACAACTAGTGATCCTACTGCAAAGAAAATGCACACATTTGTACTCAATAAAAATCTCATTAATGCAACCATTTGGTCTTAAGCTGCATCCCAAATTTTCCCCAATTCTGTAACCAATTATCAGCTACTAAAGTCTCCAGCTTACCTTAATAACATTTATAGTACAGTCATAAATTTAAATAAATCTGAAGAGTGAAAAATATTACAATTTAAAACAAAAATTTCAGCTTAACTTCAAGTGCAATTCTTTAAAAACACTGCATTAAATTAAAATAACATCTATATTTTACCTCAAAATGCAGGAGTCCCTTGCCTGATTCAGATTTACTATTATTGGGCCCCAGATAACATCTAGGCCAACACATACAAGATTATCACCATTGTTAATATATAGATCACATGATACTGTACTTAGCTTTGCGAAGCAAAAGCCACAAAAGTAATGGAATTAAAGGGGTGGCATTCAGTCACCACATGCTATTACATGCTGTTCTTAGGTAATAAGAAATACCTTTATGTTCTCATGTGTTTCTCCTCTGCCATCTGTTAATATTTAGGTATGTAAGACTACCCTGCGATCAGCAGAAGGCCAAGAAAAACCCCAAACACAAAAACCAGGCAAATAACTTGTATATTAAAGGTCTATGGCTGTAATCAGCCTTCGGGTGTGTCACTTTCCACCAGTTTTCCCCCAAATCCTGATGGCTGTACATAAAAAAAGCATGTGAACAAAACAAGTGATAATCTATGAATATGCATTACTAACTAGTAGTGTATCTTATTGGCTGCCTTTCCCATACTAGAAAAGGAGGGAAGCTGATTAGTGCATTTAGAATTTGCTCTAATTAAATTTAGTCCAACATGCTTTAACCTTTTAAGTCACCCTTTCAGAATAAGGTGAAATTTCACATTTTTTTTAACTTGGGTTGTCACTGAAAAGAGTAAATTTGCAGGGCCTGCTTCTCTTGAGTCAGACGTAGCAGTCATGTATACAGATAACAGGAAATCTATCAGTCAAAAAAGGATTTCTTCTACGTCTCATTTATCTGTTTGCACAATCACTGTCACCCAGGGCAAAGAAAGAAACAGGGACCCGCAGTCAGGCAGGGGAGGACAGCAGTACAAACTTTTTCAGTGAGCTAAAAAAAGGCCTGTCTGCCCTATTAAACTGGTTATTTAAGTCAAAATGGTACAAGGATGGGAGCACAGATGTACATGCCAAGTCATTTGACCTCGCTTTACTGCACCACTTTTTAGTAAAACCATCACATTCTTCAAACACAGAACAGCCAAGGTTATATCCATGAAGGCTTCTGAACAACAGAGCAGCTTTCACTGAGTAGTTAAACTGAGCTGTTGCTTAATATTTAGAGCTATGAAAAAAATTACTGAAAGACAAGGAAAACTAGAAAAGGAAATTAACTGAGACAATTAACACTTACTATGGGGGTCTGCCATATCCAGTACAGAAAACAGAATCCACCAGGGATTCTGTGCTCCCTAAATCCTTTTCAAATACACAGTACTGCTAATACAATTACACTGAGAAAGTGGCTGTAAAACTTCTACCTAAAATTTCTATTCTGTTCACCTCTGATGATGTTCTGAAAAGGTTTTTAGGTGAAAGATTCCAACACACACAGAAGAAAAAACAAACAGGAATGACAACTGCATTTTCCTCATGAAGGGTTGATGAAAAAAATAATTCACAGTACAATGCAGAACATGGTAAACATTAAATAACTTAATTTTTTATGTGATGGATAGGATGGCAGAAAATAACTACCTTTTTGTGTTTTAGCTGTTATTTCAAAATATTTAACTGTAAGATCTTGAATAGAAAGCACAGCCATGTGGGCTTTTTTCTGCCAATCAGCATCTTCTTTTTGAAGACTCTCAATTCTTCTGGGGCCTAGGTAGTCATTCTCTATTGAGATCTGAAAATAAATCAGCCCATAATTAAAACCACAATTAATTGCAGCTATTCTGCCAACAGCAAATAGTTTCAGGGCTAAGAAAGAAAGTGAAGCAAAAAGGAGATAAAACTCCCACCACATTTTCTATTCAACAGTAAAAAACTCTTCGGAAGTCCTCCCTCCTCTTGAAAAAGTACATCCACCTTTCATAACTATTCTTCTTATTGGAAGCATAAAACCCACATATATAAGTTTGATTTGTCAGCATCTTTTTATTATGTATCATATTACCTACAGATAACAAGCATGCTTCATCCAGGCTTTCTTCCAGCGTGGACTATTTCATTCTGAAGTAAATAAATGCTCTTCAATCAGAATGAAGCTGAAAACCAAGGCTGTGTTTGGGATAGTGGTAAGTGACCATCATTATTTTAAAAGGTTTTTCTTTGTTATAGATGACTTAAAAAAATTTATTTTGCTTGTGCCTGGGAGCTCAAACATCCCTTCATTGCCAAGATCAAGGCAATTTTATTCTGAAGTGACAACAGTCTAAAGCAGTAAAAGACTTAGAGTTTGTTTTAAAATTAATGTAAACGTAGCTTTCTCTCCCAAAGCAAAGAATTTTTACACACTTGTCACTCTACATCAACAAACTACATGTCTTATACCTTAATTAAAAATTTAAGCCTGCTCATGCAATACTGAAGCATTAATTTTGAATATTTTTCATATCTATCAGTCAAGAACAGACCTTACTAGTACAGACAAAACTTCCCAAAACTTCTCATAAACTTCTATGTCCCCAAATATTTCAACCTGAAGTTCTAATGCCTCAAGTGTTAATACTGATTTCACAAAGCTTCAATTTGGTCTAAAAGAGCCATTCCACTCTAAAGTTCAATTGCAAATGAAGGGTTTTTAAGTGACTTTTTAAGTGACTGCTCAGGACCTACTTCTGCATATCTACTTGTCCTGTCTCTTAGAGGGATGACTCTTACAACTAAAAACAAATAGATGCCTTCTCAATACTTGTCCATTTCTTGAAAAACATTTAGAGTACATTAATAAGCTATTTGAATCTGCTTCTTAGGTATTTCCAAAACTCTTAGAAACGCAACGGATGAAGTATAATGTGGACAAGTGGTAAGTGAATAATACTTTTACTAGATAGACTGTAACATGTCACTCTATGGAGCATGTATGTACCATGTTTCCCATAGGCAATATTTATGAGTGGACAGACTGGTTTCCAAATAAATATCGAACTGTAGATATATATACCCACGCCAGCTAAATTAATCCTTTCCATTTACACAGAACTTTGAAACAGCAAATTCATTTATGAAGCTGGATAAAAACCAACACAGTTAAAAGTCTTCCTTTTCTGCTCCTTGGTAGAGATGAGGTAACTTGACACTGAATTGACACAGGATCACTGAGTAATGTGAGTAACGTTCTTATTAGGCCTGAGTTCTAGGAGGGTAAGCCTCAAAGTAACATTTTTTCATTAAGTTTTGCCTGCCAAAACATTATTCACACATGGTGCAAGCTAAAGAGTTTTATGATTGCATAATACAATTGTATCTTTGTTCCCTAGGGCAAGTATTTACAAGTAACAAAAAAGGGAAGCATGTTTTCATTATCCACAATCCCATGCACGTCATCCACATACCATCATTCACATTAAAGGTACCCATACAGGAACACATAGAAAACCCAAGAAGCCTTGGCTTTAGCAACTGCATGAACAAGAACAGATCAACAACTTGCCTTAAGGCTGCAGGGACGGTGGCATGCTTAACAGAAGTGTGAAAGGAGCCCGAGAAAGATAAAAAGGATAGAAGCATTTCCCTAACGCTGCTTGACCTGCCCTCATGTGTAGCCCACACCTACACATCTAGCCAGATAGTCAAACTCTTAGAACATGGTTCTTAAGTGTCGTGAAGTGCAATCAAAAAACCAGAGGTACAGCTAATGTTCATGTCTGGACTTTGCATTCTGTACCTTGCATAAGGGACACACACACACACACACGGTGTTAACTTTCTGGCTCTGAAGCCACGAAATAATGGAGGATTGATGTGCTGGTCGTCATATTAGCTGGTATGGACTCTGTCTTGGAATTGTGCTGCAAACAGTCTTAATAATACAGGGATAGTTTAGCTATTGCTAAGCAGGGCTGACACAGAGCCAAGGCCTTTTCTGCTTCTCACCCCACTCCACCAGTGAGGAGACTGGGGGTCACAAGAAGTTGGAAGGGGACACAGCTGAGAAAGCTGACCCCAACTGACCAACACAGACATTCCAAACCATAGAGCACTGTGCTCAGCAATAAATCTGGGGGAAGTGGAGAATGTTCAGAGTGACGGGCGTTTGTCTTTCGAAGTCACTGTTACCCTGCTCTCTTGGAGATGGCTGAACACCTGCCTGCCCATGGGTATCAGTGAATGAATTCTGTGTTTTGCTTTGCTTCATGTGCACAGCTTTTTCTCTGCCTATTAAACTGTTTTTATCTCAACTCATGAATTCTTTCAGTTTTACTCTTCCGATTCTCTATCCCCCCACCCCACTGAGTTGGAGCAAGCAAGCAGCCATGTGGGGCTTAGATGATGGTCACAGTAAACTATGACACGAAATGAAGCTCTCACTGTTACAAAGGGAGCATCCAATTTACAAGTGAAGACAGAATCTAGGTGCCAGTGGGGAACAGTCTTTGACAGGTGAAAAATCCCACATACTTTCTTTAAAAAGCTGAATAGCTAGAAGCTAAGGATGAACCTTAAACTGAAAAGCTTGTTCCCTTCACTTCTGAAGCTGCTGGACCAAAGTATCACAGCCACAACCTCTCCACAGCTATGCTAGCCTGAGAGAACTGAGGTTCAAGCTGACAAATTCAGAATGAGAAAGCCCAAAAACAAGCAAGAGCAGCACAGGCGCAGAAGAGACAAGCTTCCAGGCTAGAGTAACAATCCTTAGTAACAGAGATCGTTGATATTCTTTGGATACGCAAAAGACAAGAACTAATTTTGGGAAAAGCAGACTTGCCAGAAGGAGACTCCAGAATGGTATTCAATGAATCGAGTCTGCAGTGCCTCCTTGAAGACAGCTCCCACCTGTGTTTCTATTAGGTCAATGACTTTCTGAGTGGCAGCAAACTTTTAAGAGTCACTTTGGTGCCTCAGGCCTAGCTGTCTGCTACTCTCCGCTTCTCACTGCAGGCTTGTTATGTTCCTGCCCAAGCTTGCTTTGCTGGGTTTGCCTGACATACACGCCCTGTGGCCCCTGAGAGCCACTCCATTCACCTGAAGGTGCTTTCATGCTCCCTGTGGAAAAAACCAACCTCTTCCCATCCAGCCAGTTCATTCCACCTGATTCAATTTCTCCATCAAAAAAGTAGAAATGAAAAATAGTTATTAAAAAAAAAAAAAAAGCGTAAAAGAAAATACTGATTGCAACCTTTTCAAAGGTAATTACAGTCATTCTTCATAATCAAAACCACCTAACTATGACAAACTAGAAAATAGAGGGCATACAAAAAGCCATTTCTGGCTATGGACCTGGCACACTTTGGGAAAACGCATTAAAAAGAGATAGCCATATTGTGAGAGCAAATACTGACCTGCACCAACCTCTTAAGAGAAGAATTACCAGTTCTCAAGTGCAACTTAGGTAGAGAATTATTATAATCTATTGGTCATTAATTAAATTTATGCTAGTTATTCTTTCAGGGCAGGACAGACAATCCCCAGAGAAAAAGAGGGATGAACAACTGAGACACAGGGATAAAATACATATGGTCCCCTTGCCAAATGGCTGTCTGGGCATTATATCCCAGTAGAACAAAGTGCCAGTAGAGCAAATATATATATACAAATATATTTTAATTAATAATATTCAATTTAATTGATATAGTTGGGGTACATTTATATAGAAGATAGAAATTATTTACAGTATATGTTATCACAGGAACTAAAAAGTAAGCCCATGGGGGGAAAAGGTAGTTTAAGTGAAGACCACAACTGTAATAGGAGGAAAAGTTGGGGAGTAAAGATAAGGAACATGCCTCTGGAGCTTGCAGCTTATGAAAAGGCAGGTTTCCTCTCCACCTACAAACACCTTCATGACAGAAGTGACCACTCCCTCAATTTATCCTAGCTAAGAATTTAAAAAGGAAAAGGGAGTAACACACAGACCATTAAATATCAACATTAACAGGCTTGTGAGTTTTGAATACTTTGTTTTCTATTTTCTCTTCAATAATTAATCACCTTGATATAAGGCAATAACTCTCATTATGGAATTAATGGAAGCTCTTACGTGCTTCTGCATTCCATTACTGTTTGCAATATATGAATAACCTGTTTATGCTTTATTTTGCTCACCTTTATGATGCAAGCAGCTTCAGTTTTTATAGCTCATAAAAGAGCAGATGTCATTTTAGAGACTAAACAAATAATTTTTAAATTACTATTGTCCATGCTAGATATGACTAAAAGAAGGCAACAAAGAATTGAAATGGACAGAATGAGCAAAGAATAACTAAAAAGTGCTGTCATCTAATGACATTTCCTGTAAACTTGTGTATCTGCTTTTGATGTAATAAAAATTTTAGTTAAAAATTAAGAAACTGTAATGTAGTTGAAGTTTCTTCCTAACCTAAAAGGCTTTTCAGTTATGTAACATTTTTTCAAAGTGAGCTTTTGGTCTGGAATTGTTCATTTGGACTCAAAAGTTTTGGAGAAAGCCTGGTCTAACAGAAAGGCCTCTCATCTCACAACTAGAGCGAAGCCAAATCTACTGTTTCTCTTCTACTCATCACTTTCTCAATAAAACATTCCGGCTACCTTCTCATCACTTTCTCAATAAAACATTCCAGCTACCTTCCTTTAAAAACCCTATATTCTCCTTGAGAGGAATCCAAGCTTCACAGTAAAATTTGCTACGATTTTTTCCCCCGATGATGCAACTTGCTTTTGTAGACTTTCATGTTTTACAAATTTTACTTCAAATGATGCCTTGAAGCTAAGAAAATTATGACAGCTTTCACTAAAGCGGTTGTTGCAAAACACCCAAGAAGTGATAGAAACAGCAGAAGCCATTAACTTTAACGCATCACACAAACACCTATTTTCATCAGCTATTGCTTCAGACTAATGGAACACAAGAGAACACATTTCAACACCATATTGATATATTTCTGAAGGAGAACAAATGAATTCTTCAGAGAAAACAAACTGAAAGGAGGTTCCTAAACTAGCCCATAAGCAAACGAGGATGGATCAACAGAGACAACGCTGTACTGGAAACATCCTTCTCTGGAACACTTGGCAAACTATGGTTGAGTTCTGAAGAGAGTAAAGTAAGCGTATTGTGAGGAAATATGAGAAATAGGCCTGAAACGATGGGATACACATATATCATGCATCTATTAAGTGAAGGTCTTTAATACTTTCCATGTTCTTTTCTGGCAAATGGACAAGACTGACAGAAGTAAGACTTGGCCCAGGCCATGTAATAACTTAGGCAGGGACATGTCACATCTCTCCAGCTCCCTTTGTTATCCTTCTCCTAGATGGACTTGTAATAGGTAGAAAAGGAGGAAAATGTGAGATGTAACAGCAGGTCAGTTAATTGTAAGAACAAAAAAAAAAGTAAGTTGAGCGAGTAGTGCAGATGACAGTGGCAAAACACAAAATGGAAATGGCTTTATACATAAAAGCATGTTTCAGATCAAAGGCTCAGCTATCTCTGTTCTCCAGGAGGTCAAACAAGCAGTTCCAACCACAGCCTGATAGACACAGTAGCCAGAGAGCACACATTTCAGCTTCATCTGGTCTCCAAGTTAGTCTTACTCTTTTTTTGTTGTTTTTAATTTAACTGTGCTCCCAGCTATTAAAACAAATCCAGCACCACTTCCCCAAATATGTCATAATTCCATGCATACACCCCTGAATATATTAAGTGAAAGCACTCAGCTTTAAAAAGGGCTTTACGGTTTCTTAGTTTTATCCTAAAGAATATGGACATGGACTTCAATGTTAAAACATAAAAATTCATTTAGTTTGCATGGTCTAGATTCCTCAAAATACCTGGCACCTGGGACTAAAAATATAGGAGTTTTGATTATCTTAAAACATAGGAGAACAACATACACAATTCACTCAGGACTGTAAAGGAAGCAACAAACTGAAAGGAAACAAGATGTTAGGACATATAGAAAGAAGACTGAATAATGTCATCATACTGAGAATTGCAGTGCTGAATGTTTTCCCAGAACTATGAAGAATGCTGAAAAACTATGAAGTAGTCAGAAGAGAAAAATCATGGAAGATACAGGTCATGGCAAGCATAAGAGGAAAGACTGGGTTTATTTAACTGGTGGTTTTTGCCAGACACATAAGAATTTATGTAAAGAGTGTTAAAAACACTAAGTTACAGTATTTTATATTGGCAATTGACAGAATTAAGGCTAAACAGTGTACCCTGTATTACACCTTCCTTATTTATTCATCTGTATATCATAAAACCTTTACATATATTTCAGCTTCATTGACTGAGCCCTAGACTAAAAGAGAATTCACCTTCAAAAAGAAAGCTTTTATGTTTTAAAAAAAATCTTTTTAAGAAGACATATTCTACTAATTATTTGAAAATGTTGTTTAGGCCAAATAAACTCAAAGGCTAACGCAAGTGGTCTTGAGTGTTTCCAGACATTCTAGATTCTGTTTGTGCATGAAACGGATTGGATGGATTTTTAAATCTTCAATTAAAAAAACCTTAATTTATACAATAGACAAAATGTTAAGTATATCTATCAAGAATTCATCAAAATAAGGTTGACAATTTTTATATACAGATATACTGAAAAAAGAAAAATAATGACACAAGTATTAGCCAGAAGAAATCAGATTAAAGATATATAAATAACCATGAACATGGATACTGAAAATAACAGGAACAACTAGCAAATAAAGCCCTGTAAGTTTCAGCCTGAAGATAAAAACTTACGAAAAGGTTTTTTTTCAGAGCACTACTGAAAAAAAAAGTACTAAAAAGTATTAGATTTCAAACACTTTAGAGATTTAGGTAAAAAATCTTTTTGCAAAATTTATACTCTCAGCAAGTTTTTCAAGCTCTGAAGGCCTTCAGCCCCTTTCCTTGACTTCCACCACCTGAATAACATTGCACCAAGGTCTCCTCAAAGTCTCCTCCTTTTTTCTCTTTCCCTATCTCCAACACTGCAAAGGAAAAAAAAATCACACATTTCTAGGTTCCACCCTCCTTGACTCTAGTCCTCAGGGACATATAATTTTGAATTTTCTGCATATTTATCACCCTTTCAAAGTTTCATCAAGAAGCCTTTTTGAATGGATACACTGATTCTGCATTTTTCTGCACTATTTCCTCCTTTACCAGCACTTGAGAAAAACAAAAATTAAGACAAGGTATGGTTACACGGTTAACTCCCAGCTTCTGTTACAGGCTTCCTGAGCTAATGATTAATCTGAATCATTAATAGCCACTGATGACTCTCTTTCTGAACACATACATATTTGTTGTCCACAGTTAAACTGTGGAAATTATTGCCACAGAGCACGTAAGCTGTACTAAGAGCTTGTTTTCACTTTATTTGTAGGTTATTTAAAGCACCACAGGTTCATGCAGGTGATATAATACCCCTATTTTCTATACTTTCTACCCCTTAACATTCATGATTCATAGATCTTTCTTATCTTAGATGAATCACATGCTTTCCAAACTAAGGCAATCCAATGCTTTCACTCTGGTCTTGCATTGAGGATGTTTAGTAGGGAAACACCCTTACTTTCCATTTCGTAACTACTCTTATACTGTGTTACGTTTTTGAGAGGAAGAAAACAAAACTGTGACTTTCAAGATGCAAGTATACCATGGATGTATACCAAAGTGTGATGTTTTCTATTTCGTGCTTGTTTTTTTTATCTCCCTAATAATTCAAAACCTTTTTCTTTCCTCTTCCAAAATGCTGAATAGCAAGCTGTTTTTAGCAAACTCAAGATAACTCTTATACATTTTTCCTTGAGAGTAGCAGTTAGTTAATTAGATGCATATGAATATGCATATATGCTTTTGGAGGTTGTTATCAACCTTCTGCACATACACTACTTTTTATTTAGTGAAATTTCACCTACCATTTTATTATCCAGCCCAGCTTTTTGTACAGCAACATTTTAAAAAACAAAACAATAAACCTTTCAGCATTCAAATATAATCAAATTTTTCTACAAGTCTTATTAATCAGTTTTATAGCTGAACACCCAGAGCAGTCTTGTACTCTACTCAGTTTGCAGACAGGCAGATTTAAGCAATCAGATACACACCAGAGTTTTGCAATCAGCTACCTCTTACCAGGAACTAAGTTTCATTAAATGATTTAGAGTACCAGCCTGCTTTCTATCAGATTGCCTCTTTGGAACATTATTTTTTTTTTTTTGCAAGTCCATAAACTCCTGACTTTAAGTCAGCAAAATATTCTGTTATGAGTTCATACAATAGTCTAGAGGATTTATAGGTCAGATTGTAAACAGAGACTGACATACAACCCTTTTGAATCAGACTATAAAGACAATCAGCATAATTCACCATATTGCATCAGCTTCACAAACAAGCAAGCAGTATTTTCCATGAAGTTTCTGACCATTTGCATAAACTAAGATTTCTTCCTTAGTCTATAGGTTTTTCAAAAGTTAAGTTTATTTAAGTATTATTCCTGATGATGTGAGGACACACCTTCAGCTACAAATAGATTAAAAAAAAAAGTTAAAAATCCTTTGAAGTTTTACAGTTTCTCCACTAAATACTACCTTACGAGTTTTTTACCAGACATTTTTCACCAACATGTTGTCAGCAAGTCACTAATCTTAACTACTGGAGGCTCTGGTTCACAAAAGTACAGGACCAAAATTTAGCTGAATGCCATGCAAATAATCTATATGTTTTAACCACTGCTGCTTTAGTGGCCTCCATCATGCCTTCTGTAGCTTTGTTTTCACGTTCTTCACCTCATGAAGACCATGATGTACTACAAAATATATGAGGCTTAAGAAAAAATGGCTTCAAAAACCAGCTCACCAAGATATCAGTTATTCAAGAGCCAATAATAAAAATGTGGATTTAATAATACAGAATTTATCTGCTTGAGGTATGGGAGCAACACACCAAATTAAGAGTCTGAAGTACTGATAATCCACTCGCTTCTCCAAAACATCTTTAGGTGATTGTGAGACTTTTTAAAAAGGATATTCTATAAGTACTTTTAAAAATAAATCTTCTCAGTTTTGCTAGCTATTCTCATCACTAAATTTCTTCTTCCTTGGACTTGTTTCATACTTTGTGAAATTATTTTTAACCAAAATTTTACATATTCAACAAAATGTAATTTATTTCTAAGTATTTAATTTTGCATAAATCAAAGTCAAATTTGTTATAAAGTTCACTACTGCAATTCACCATCATGTATTAAACAAAGAAATCCACATACAGTTGAGCCAGAGTTGTATTTTTAATATACCAGAATCTGTGTAAGCAAGTTTGAAAAGGAAGCAAACCAGACTAATAAAAGATTCCAAAATTTTTAAAAGCAGGATATTATGAATTATCAATTTATATGCTGATCTAGTCTCCAGCCTCCAGTGCTAGACCTCAATATTAATGTATTTAAAGTCCTTAAAAATCTCCCCACATTCATGTAAGTGAAAATAATTATCATGTAAGCAATGAAGCTAAGAGTGTGTTTAATATATTTAACATATGGTAAGTTTTCAATGTTCTTATTTCCTGGAGATGAGCTGAGAGGTAATGGTGGCTCTAGGCTTTCACCCGTAATGAGATATTATCAGTTCCCAGCTAAGCAAAACCAGTTCAACTCAGACCTTCAAGAACACGTGTTTTGAAGTTTTGCCGGCATCTACAGGTAGATTGTAAAGCAATTTGTTACATTTTATCTTTAGTCCAATACCAAGAACATTAAAAAAACCCTCAAGCATGAAAAAAGAAGGCCTGCCACTGATTTCACTTGGCATTTGATCAAACCCGGTGCCTATTCATCATGCCTGCGAAGTATTGTCCACAAGTACAAGGCCATAAAAATTCTAAGTAGCAAGGTAGTTTCTTTGTCTGTGTGAAGATTGGTGAACACAGCTCTACAGACACAAAAGGCTTTGGGGTTCCGCCCCTGAAGTTATTCTTTGAAATACATTTTTTTTCTTTTCTAAATAACCAGATTTGGTATCCTGTATTAAAGAACACTTCATATTTCAGTCTTAAAGGACTTAAAGCTTGATCACAGTAACCTGTCAGTAGTTCTGTAGCCAAGTATCAACTGCTAAGCGGTCACTCCTTTCCATACTTTCTGAAGAACTTGACACTGTATATGGAGGATCTCACAAAGTTTACATTTAACTTTCTGAAATCAAAGGCACCAGAGCAGAGATATCTACTCTGATTTTTCCAAATTTCAGAAGCACTTAGCCTTTGTATTTCCAGCTACTGATGCCTACTAACTCCCACTTTTCTGCTATGGCAATATGTGTTCTGCACATACAAAAAATAAGCAAAATTTTCACAGGGAAATTATTTATTTTGGTTAAAGAAAAATTTGTGGGCATAAATGTGAAAATTTTAGAATCAAAAATATAACACTTTTTCTTAGCTCCGAAGCAGTCTGATTCTTAGCAAAAAGAGTATCTTAAATTCCATTTAGAGTTCAACACTAATGCTAGATAAAATAATCTATGAACATTGTTTGTCCTCTGGTTTTACATTCACAGTTGTCTTTCCAGTTCTTGGAAGAATATATAGACAGCCCAAAACATGTAACACAGCATTTGAATATCTATATATAGCTTCCCTTGCCTAGTGCCTATATAATATGCGAGAGTCCGAAATCGGAAGAAAAGGTCCAGTAACCCATATAGTAAAATTAACATGCTAAAACTCAAGGGTTGAATGTCTTTACATATTATTACAACTAAACCAGCAACAGTCCATAATTAAATCAGAAAATGCCTATACAAATTCAGCCCAGCTTTTATGCATATATAAATTATAATACTGTCTTCAATTCCTTTATTATGCCTTCTTCAGCATTCAGTGAACATAAGGACTGTTTGGCTGGCTTATCAATACAACTTTTCACATTTACCTTACAAAATACAGTCAGACTAAATCAGACTAAACACAGAGTGTGTCTACTAAGCGGATCTTAGATTTTAATCTTGAAATGAGTACAGGCTTGCTTCTTTGATAGGCATTTCTCAATTTGATAATACCATTCATTACAAGTTGGCTTTTACTTGTGCGTCACTCAGAGGCCTTGAAGCAAGCAAGGGTTGTTCCCATTTCATACATATAAAGATTTAAGTCCAAAACACAGCTGTGCTGTGCTTGCAGTGCTCAGCTCTTTCAAGAATGCATGGTATCTGGTAAGCATCTTGACATGCTTGGGGAGAAGTCCCTATGGATTTGAGCAGCACTTACAAATAGAGAGCATTTATATAAACAAAACCAGGTTTCTGATGCTGGAAGCCCAAAAAAAGAGAAGCATATCACTTACTGAACAGATTGTTCTAGGGTCAGATGACTAGTCCATAATTAAGCAGAAATGTCATCAGAAGTTACTTTTCCACAGTGACATTGCATTTCATAACAACCCACCCTTTTCTCCTTTCGTGATCGTATACCTTTTTCATTATGTTTTTCAAATCCAGAAATACTTAAGTACTTTACAAAACAGCTTTGACTCCTCACACACCTAAATGTTCCATCCTTTACACTAAATGAAGCAAATACACCTGAAAAATTAGTGTATAATCAAATGAAAATATAAAACAAAATGAGATTCTATCATGTCTATAATGGGCAACAGTTACCTACATTTCCAAGCTTCAACATGTTTTTTAACTTTTTTATGTACTTTCATTCTGGGTTGTTTGGTTTGTGGTGCGTTGTTTGGTGGGGTTTTTTTCCAAAAAAAGGAATCTGGATGCAATACAGATGTCCTTCTCTAACAGCTTCCACTGATCAGGCAGAACTTAGTGTTTGTTTGTTTCTCCCTTGCCTCCTGCAGGCTTGTATCTTCCTCAAAATTTCACAGGAACAGCAGAAATTTACCACCATATGACATATATTCCAATTCTTATGTCTTGCTTCAAAAGGAGAAAACACTCTTCCCAAAGATTACAGGTGATGTAAATAACTTCCTTCTAAACTCAGTGTGAAAACTGACAAAATTAAGCTGACTGAAATACTTAAAACCTCCCAAATTATTTTAAAAAACCCCAAAAAACTCAAACCATACAAAAAACAACTTCCCCACAAATCAGAAACAGATACCTAATACAGAAAACGTCTAAAACATTAAAGCCTGCCAGAAAAACATATGCAGCAAGTTAATACAAACCATTTCATGCACAAGTTCTATTTATAAAGCATTTCTTCAACCCTAGCTACCCAGTATAATATATGTTTTGTCATCATAGATACAAGTACTGCTTTCTCTCAAACGATGAAAGGAAAAACAAGAGATGGCATCTTTCTCTACTGCGTTATAGAGATGACCAAGTTTTTTAACTCAAAAATTGCCAAGTTAGGAAGACGACACAATGGACATTAGAAGAAATTACGTACAACTAAAATAATCAACACCGCAACACATCTCTGCAGTTTACCAACATTACTCTTTCAGGAAGAATATGTTAAAACCAGAATTCAAGACATTACTGAGGTTTAAAAAAATCAAAACAGAGCAAAACACAACTCTTAATACGTATTTCTACTCATTATAATATCTACCTTCTCTTATTTGAAAAAGAACAAACAAATCATCTTTTTCTCTACTACAAATTTAAATAAAATGGGAATTATTTCACCATGCTTTGAAGAAAGCTTTTTAATAAATGTAGTGTTTATGGTCTTCAACCGTATAATATATCTGAAAACAATATCCATGACAATTCTCTGTGCAGCAACAGTTTTCATTCAGGAGAAAAAAAAAACACTTTTAGTTAAAACATCATCACATTACAAAACCGAGTTCATTTAAGATTGCTGAGCTTTCTGAAAAATTGCTTTAGGCACACAGCAGTATGTCAAAATAAAACTAGTACACCGTAACTCCTTTTGCCTTCCTCCCTCATTCTTTCTCAAAATCAGAGATAAATACTATTTTTAAGCTGCAAGCAGTAAAAATAATGTTGGCTAATTGAACAAGGTGTCAAGCTGAGACAAAATGACATTTACAATACAGGTTAAGTGAAACAAAATTTTAGCTTAGAATCAGAAGGCTGCAGTCTCAATAATCTGCATAGGAACTAGTAATTTTATCAAAAGTACTTCTAAAATGCAATAAAGATAACATTCGTTAATTCTGGCTAAGCATTCAAGATTAGAATTACTTTCAAGTATAACAAACATACTCATTCTAGAACAATTTTACCAAAAAGCGGTATTCTTCAGATGGCTTTTTTAGCTCTTAAGAAAATACACTGTTCAAGTGTTACAACAAATTATATATTTTAATATGGTTCCATGTGTTTAAGTCTTTTGCAACATCAGATAAAAAGCTACTGACTTCCCACAGTTCACCAGATTATCTCAGGAAAAATGAAAAGTAACTTCCTAAGTAATCTTCTAGAATTAACAATAGTATAAATACTGCACATCTCTTTGTATTTTATATACTACTCAATATTCCCAGTAACCACAAAATTTTAAGTTTGACCTATTTAATTCAGACATGCATTTGAAGGGTAAGACAGTAAGATAAACAGGTGGTGTTTAGCTGCATATGCCAGACGTTCCCACTCTTCAAAAGCACTCACCTGAGTGAAGAGCCCAGAAAAATAGGGTCAGCATCTAGTGGAAAAATAACACTTCATATACTGCATAATGGAATTAGTAAATAGGAACTAAAAAGCAGAACTTCCCAATTGATAAGAATCTCAGCTGCTTTTACCCTACCTTTATCTGCTGTCTTCTAAGCATCGCAAGTTCCCTCATATCTCGGAATGGCTGCAGTAAGTACTGGTAGAGCTCCGTGGTCGCTTCTGCAAGACTACTGTAGGCTTCATCTTCCATTTGGTACAGTTCAAGCAGCTCTACCATACTTTCTGTATTTTTATGTTTTTCCAGAAGCTGCAGAAAAAGTACAAGTTTTAATGAAAATATTGGAACATTCCTGCTAAAAGTGAAAGTAATTTAAAAAACATTTTTTAGCCTATCCTCTTGTATCATCTGCTCCTTCCCACAAAATCACCAGACAAACAAACAAACAATCTTAGTCCCCAAAATGCATCTTCAATTCAGTCACTTAAGCATGAGCCCATCTCTGATAACCCTGACTGAGCAGCACCCAGACTGACATTTTCATTTCCAAAAACTTCTGGAAGGTAATGAATATGAGCACAAAGACAGCAGAAAAAGCAACTTAGCACAACAATTTATAATGTAAATTAGGTATGCTACTTCAGATACTTCCCATTTTTGAGTATCAGAACAGGGGGAAAAAGAGTGATAGAAAAGGAGACAAGAGGAGAAGTTGCATTTTGAATTAAGTTTATTTAAACTTAACAAAGATCAGGAACACTGTGGAATAAATACATCCTATCTTCTATCTCTTCGTTCAAGTTGGATGCTAAGCCATCTGTGAATAGTATGTGTAGTACTGTGTATAATACATCTGTGTAGTGAACTGTGTTTCAGTTACCAGAATGGGCAAGAAGAATTTCTTTCTTCATAATGGAAAGTTTGTTTCAGAACATCTCTGTAACTCTACTTTTGAAGCACTAAAGAAGGTTAGGGAGGATGCAGAGCAGAACACAGAGATGCTTTTAGTGGCTTTATTTACTCGTTCAGCATCAAAATAACAGCCAGATTCCACGAAAAGACAGGAAGAGCTTTCCCTTACTAAGGCTTAGCAGAGAAGAAAGGTCTGGGAGAGACGATGTAGAACAGATGTGAAACTCCTCAGTAGCACAATTCAAACTGTTTTGTTACCTGAACAATTTCACACAGAAAATTCCTATCGCAAAGTCATTTTTAAGCTCTTCTACTCTTCCAGTATCACATGGTATTTTGTAGCATTTGAGTTCTCACTGAGAACACTACCACTGGGCTTACAGTCTGTAAAACAAGCATTTTATTAACTTCCAGTGTTAGACACACATAACATGACCTGAAACTATAGAGACCCAGATACTCTTGGATTCGTGTCTTAAGTCCCCACAAATCTCGCACATTGTTCCAACTCACTATTTGTTTTAACCATCTAGTCTAAGAAGACACCATCTTCTTCCACTCCACTTCCATGTGACTAGGCCCTAAATGCAGAGTTGCCATATACCAGCTTTCTCCTACTTTCCCCGGGCACAATCAGAAATCCCTCTGCACTCCCTAGGCTGTAATTATCCCTCCATCAAGCTACTAAATATTTCTTTAGAGGGTACAGTAGCTCTACCAGTACATGACAATTTCCTTTTAGTTGCTTAGGCTATTAGTATCTTACTATTAAATAAATTTACACCTTTGTTTCATCATGAAACCCTACTACTCTACTAGGATACAAATTCTAGAGGGCAACAAAAAATGACAATACGAGAAAATTTAATCGTTTGAATATCATTTAAAGGGGAATCTTAGGTAAATTTATTCCAGGGACAGAACAATACAATGTAGGGGCTTTTTTGGTTTTATTCACAGACCATTCTTAAGGCCTATTTAATAGTTCTGGTGTTTTGGTAGATGGGAACAACTTTGCACAAGCTGGAATGAAAGTGCCAAGAAATGAAGGACCATTTCAATTTTATGACTATCAGTATAGTACAAAGACATCTTAAGGACACTAAAAACTAGTAGCTACTTATAACCAGTTGGCTGTTCAGAAAAAATCATGGCCATCCCTGAAAGCAGTAGGGATAAAATAATGAATTATCAAAACATTCCTGTGTAGACAAAAGATAAGTAAATGGGCATAACTTCATGGTCTTGTCTGTGTCCAGTTCTATCTAGTCTGCTGCTGGGGGTACCCAAAACCTAAATCAAATCCTAATTCTCAACTCCTTCAAAAATACGAAACCTTCAATAAAAAAAACAAACACAGAAGTGAGGGCATGTTATTCATAACCAATTAATAAAAAATTATAGATATATATTCTTTAACTATTAATAAAAGGTAAGCTTCCATTCTTTGTTCCTAAATCAACGATGCATGCAGAATCCATTTCCCGCGACTAATGAGGGTTTTCTGAATGAAAACCATGACAAAATTTCATTTAATCTGCAGTTGCAAAAAAAGACATAACAAAACATGAAAAATTACTTAGAAACCAAAGACTATCATCTTATTTGGTTTAATGCAAAGATCAATGAGGGGGCTATTCAGTAGAGGTATTCTTCTATTCTTCAAAACAGGTAGGAAAGTAACCAGCCTGAGAGTACTTCTAACATATAGCCTCATTACACCCATCCATCTATTCAGACCCCATTTTCACAAAAAGCCACTAACCTTGAACATAAAGCTTGAATACGGTATTCAGCTTTGGGACCCTCACCACAAGAAAGGCATCAAGGTGCCTTTCATGAAACTGGTGAGTTGTCTGGAGAATAAGTTTTGTAAGATTAGCCTAAATAAATCAAAATATCTGACTCCTTCTGGTCAAACACTGCTGCTCGTCCTAGAAGCTACCAGGTAAGCAGGAAGCAGAAAAATTATAGTGTTCTATATGCAATGTGCTGCGTTCTTTTCTTTCCCCAAGAGAAGAAAGATGGAGAGAAAGACCTACAAAAAACTAAATGGTATTTCTAGATACAGCACTTCTCAAAATGGTACAATACCTAACTTAAAACCTCACTCAAAAAGGTGTATTCTCCTTTCAGCAAATATCCAATCTTCCCAAGCTGCGTAGATTAGCTTCTAGGGAAGTTCACCTGAACCGTATGAACTAACTATAAAAATCAACTCTAAGTTTACTAAACAAAGGGAAATAATATGGTATAGCTAATACAGCACTTGGAAATAACACTGCCAACCCTCTTCCCTAATCTTGCCTAATGCAGGCTGGCGGTTGCTGTGGCTAATCATAATGGAGTCCTACTCCTTCACTAAATGTACAGTTTTGTACATTTAGTTTTTAAACGTACATCTTATTGATGACTGTCTTTTTTTAACTGAAGGTTGTAGCCATGTGGGAATTGGTCTCTTCTCCCAAGTAACAACTGATAGAGCAAGATGAAGTAACCTCAAATTGTGGCAGGTTTAGATTGGATAGTAGGAAGAATTTCTTCAGAGGAAGAATTGTCAAGTACTGAAACAGGCTGCCCAGAAAAGTGGCTCAGTCATCAGCCCTGGGGATATTTAAAAGACGTACAGATGTAGCACTTAGGGACTTGGTTTAGTGGTGGGCTTGGCAGTGCTACATTAATGGTTGCACTTGGTGATCTTAAAGGTCTTCTCTGACCTAAATGATTCTATATAAATGGTTTAAAGGAATTCAGAACTATTCTCTCTCACGTTTTAGAACTGGAGTGAGTACCAATTACCAAGTCTTTAACAACCCAGTGTGGTATGAACAGAAGACCAATAGCTTTGATTCTACTTCTAGACAGAGCCTTGTAAGCCTGATGAAGAGTCCGGGTGCTTTATTGCCACCAGTCTGGAAGGGGCACTGACACGGGAAATAGATGGTGCAAAACCGGCTGCACGGAGCACCTCCCATTATAATGCAGTCTGATGGAGCTTTCCTGTTCCAGATCAAAGTAAGCTGAAGTATTTTTTCAGCTGGCTGCCATCCAGATAGTATTCAGACTACTAAACACCTGGGATGCTGGGAGTAGGACAGAATTAATGTCATAATGGAAACCACGGCCTCCACAGACGCACAGGTAGTTTGGTTCCGTATGCTCCCATTTTCATGCAGGCAGTACCTAAATGAGTACCTAGCCAAGTGTCTAGACCAACCTGGAACATTAAAGCCAGGCGGTTTTCAAGATGTTGGCATAAAATATATTAACAACTTTTGTGGCATGTTTTATGCCCCAGTGAAGATTAGTCTCAGCACAGACATTCAGTGTTACTGCTCATTTACTGCAACAGGCTCAGTATGAATTTTTGACTTTCACAATTTTTTAATTATATTATTTAAAGAAGTGGGTGGAGGAGAGTAGAGTAACATCCTGTACAGGCCTGACTAGCTCTATATCCATTGAATGCTGCATTTATTTTAAGAATCATGTTTCACAGATGTTACATTGTTCACAACTAAATGAATCCATATATTTTAGGCAACTATTATGCAGATACACTCTAACCAGCAGGAAACACTTTTTTTTTCAATTTAACAGCACATATATTTGAACTATATAACAAAGATTATTTCTGTCTTCTGTATTTTTTTTTATTTTGTTCAAAAAGCTTTAAAAGCATTACAGCAGACAGTGTAATTATGTGCAGGTTGACCTCAGCTGGGAGCGTAATCCAAAGCTTGATTTAATCACAGAAGAGTCAATTCTTACATTTCCTTTGCTAATACTCCCAAAACTTTCCCTGTTGCTCCTACTGTTTTGGTGCATTTTATAAAAACATTGCAATATGACACATAACCATTTTTAGATAAAATCAGCCATAAAGATATTTTTCAGTATCTTCCTAAACTCCTTGATACTTCTGAAATAACTACAGAATACCCTATTTTCCTACGAATTTAGATTGTCAGACACCTGACAGTATTACCTGCCATTTCCAAGAAGAGTTCTGAAGATTTAAATTGAAGCATACTCAGTCTCACAGGTAAAACTATGGATAGCTCTTGTCAGAGAGAAGTACAGTACTGCAGAGAAGGTTTAGATACTCCATCCTTTGTCCTGAGAACAGCACTCCTAAGAGTAAAATACTCAACCCTCCTGATGATGCACTGGCAATAGTCTGCAATGAGCTTCAGACAATGAGTTATAAAGAAGTAAAGCTACACAGTACATAAAATCTGCATGCAAAATTTTAGCAACTGAACTTAGTAGGCAACCTTTTTTTGCATCAGAATGTGCTTTGAACTGTTTCTCTTTAAACAATCAAAAGAAATCCTCGTTAAAAGCAAACACACTCCCACATGTCCTGACAATAAGCAGGAGTCTCAATTACATGAAATCTTCACTACAGGCAAACTGCTTTTCTCACTCTTACAAACGTGTGGTCCTGTACTTAAATGTCACCCATTATAGTTAAAAGATTAAGACTTGCCAGGATATCCAGCTGTTTGCATGACTGCATTGCCATCAATAATCCTTACCTTTGTAGTAAAAAAAGATCAGTTGCATTACTGTAGCAGTAACAGACCAAAGCCTGACTCTCCCCCACAGATCTAAATTACATTTTACTGCTAGGGCAGAAATCATCTAAGAGAGCACAAAATCTACATAGAGAGGGAGGATGTCATAAATAAATTAGATAATACTGACTAGCATGGGAAGTGCCGGATCCAGCACTACATCTGTCTAACCTCTTAAGATTTACAAAAGATAAAAACAAGTGAATTCCATACTAACTTATTTGGAAACAACAGAGCAATTGACCACCTACTGAGTGCACAAAAAGTGTCCACTTTTTTTCAAAGAGGCTTCTGAAGACAGGGACTTGAAGTGTATGCTGATGCACTGCCAAGGTTATTGTCTGGATTTGGGGAGAGTTTTTTAAATGGCTGTTTAAAGAAGAGCTGAGCTAATTCAACTAATTAGACCAAAAGCACACATAAAACACACATAATGAACAAGCTCGAAGTTCACATGTATTCAAAAAAATGAACAGCAAACAAAAGAAAACCCAACAAAGACACTAGAAAGCAAAACACGGGGTGTTTAAAACACAAAAAAGTAAGAAAGAACATTTTCGTAATATGTGTCATCCAGGCCTCTGAAGAGCTACTAATATAAAATGAGCCACGTTATTCCCCTTTAAACACTACTTAAAACAGTCCTTTACCTGCACAGAGTGAGCCTGCGTACCTCAGCACATGTGTGCAGAGATGTTATGGGTGAGTGGCAAGGGTTTTGTACCAGGGGGCTACAGAAGCGGCATCCGTGAGAAGATGTCAGAAGTGTCCCCCACATCCAACAGAGCTAAAGCCAGTGAGCTCCAAGATGGACCCACCACCGGCCAAGGCCAAATCCATCAGCAACCACAACAGCACCTCTGGGATAACGCATTTAAGATGGGGAAAGATTGCTGGCACGCCAACTGAAGTCCGAGAGAGGAGCAGGAACAGGTGAGAGGAACAACTCTGCACACACCAAGGTCAGTAAAGAAGAAGATAGGGGACCAGTGGAGAGATTCCCTTGCAGCCTGTGGAAAATGCCATACTGGAGCAGACGAATGGGCCCATCATTTCAGAGAGAGCCCATGCTAGAGCAGGCTTCTGGCAACCTGTGGTCCCATGGACAAGAGAGCCCATGCTGGAGAAGTTTTCTGGTAGGACCTATGATCTCAAGGAGGACAGACACTGAAGCAGCCTTTCGCCCAAGGACTGCGCCCCATGAGATGGACTCACACTGCCAGAAGTCCATGGAGGTCTGTCTCCTGGGGGTGGATCCCCACGCCAGAGCAGGGGAAGAGCGTGAAGAGGAAGGAGTGGTAAAGAAAACACATGATTAACTGACCACAATCCAGCTTCCCTTTCCTCCTATGCCATCCAGGGAGAAGACGCAGAGAAATCAGTAGGGAAGTTGAGCCCAAGATGAAGGGAGGGGTGGTGTGACGATGTTTTATGATTTGGTTTTATTTTTCATTATCAAACTCTGATTTACTGGCAATAGATTCAGTCAATTTCCCCAACATGATTCTGGTTTGCCTGTGACAGTAACTGGTGTGGGATTTCTTCCTGTCCTTATCTTGTCCACCTGGTGGACAACATCTACCCACCGCAAGAGCACATCCCAGAAGTGTATGACCAGCACAGATTGCTGGGCCTCTTTTCACGCCAATCAGTTCTCCTCACTTATACTCAGGTTAACAGCTCCTGGACAGTAACAATTACTTTTGTCTACTTCATTTACACTGCCTACCAAAATGCACCTCATTTCAACACACTACCCATAATATAACTCCACAGAAAAGGAAAAGAACTGAACTGAGTAAGTAAAACTGAAGTAGTATTTTAATGCAGCCAAGTGAGCCAAAACATTACTTCCATGTATGCATCATTACTGAACAATGCAACTTCTCTCCTCCCACACAAAATTCTAAATAGAAATCTCAGCAGAACTGTATGTACATATATAACTTGTTGGAAAATCACAAGGCTCAGGCATAAAGCTGTCAGCTCTGACAACAATGTATGGAACACTGGATCTCTTCCGAAAGCTCAAGAGGGAGATGTCAACAATTAAAAACTATGCATCTCCTTCCCTGTAAACAAGACAAACATGTAACACCATGTAGGGCTTTTTTTAAGCTGGTACTTGTCTGGTCATCATACCTTACTGTGTGATGTGGCTGTGCCATTCCTGAGTTAGACTATCATGTCAAATAAGTGTCTATAAATACCAGGTATTTGGATTTAGTATATTACTTAGAGTAGTATAGCATAGAAATGATAGCAAACAAGGGCTAACTGCATCAGAGCACTCACTGTACAGGACTGCTAGGTTTTCCTTTTCCTGTTGGAACACAGAAATAGGTATTTACATTGTAACGTAATTTGATCAATAAAATAGATCTGTTTAGATCTGTATTTCAAAGTTATCATGGCATTTTAGGAGTCCTTTCCTTTGGAAATGGGAAAAATAACTATAAGATAAAGTCAGTAATGAATCACTGGTTGGTTAGAACACGGTAACTCTGAAAAAAAAGACTTCTAGGCAACACCTCACCCTGAAGGCTTGGCAAAGAACTTACTTTACACGTATCCTAATGAGTTCTAAGTAATTTTTTTTTTCTGCAGGTGAGAAGACGGAGAACATACATTACATAAGTGTTTAGGCTGTGCCATAAAATACTTTAACCTTTGGTCCAGAGATTCTCTTCTTCTGTGCTTCTGAACTATGCCATTAGTCAGGAAAATATACTCAAGAGCATCAAAACTGACAACTGTCTAAACAAACTAATATTTGCATAGAACAAACACATTTAGTTACCAGGTATTACAGTGCTAGTCTTAAAACCTTTCTTTCTTATAATGTAAGATTTGCAATGTCAGGACACAGGCCTAACCAAATACCCACCTCCAGTAAAGAGCAAATGTTCTTTTATGAAAACAAAGAAGAACATTTGATGGGAAGAGAAAAAAATAAAAGAGAATTTCAATCAATTTCACTGTGAAGTCAGCTCCCGGGAATTAGATCAGCAGCACTGAATTAGTACTCTTAGGAGTTTTACAATGCATTTGGCATAGTAGCAAGTAATTCTCAAACATCTAATAAGTCTACTGTTAGACTTTTAAAAATCTAATTCAAAGCAGGTAAAGTACTATGACAATACCAGATTCTAAGTACTTGTGTGGGTGAATTTGCTTTTTAAAGCTGACCCAACAGCTAGCTCCCATCAAAAGAAGATTCCACTTCCCATCCCCTCTTGCCTCTCTTCTTCACAGTCTACTCCAGTTCCATGTTCCTTCTACTCTCAGGTGCCCTCTTCTCCACTTTACTGGCTTTAGTATTTCTCAGATCCTTCAACAAACTAACTCAGCATCTGGCAGAAAACTACTCTGTAGTCTCTCTTGGTGTAATTTACTAAGATTTATTGAGTTGAATCAGCATACTGCAAGGACAGAGAAACAGAACAGGAAGGAACACAAAGCTGACGGGGAGAGGACAGAAAGTGATAGCATCCACCCCGCCAACACTAGCAAGCTGATGATCCAGTTCTTCAGCTGCCTGCAACAACATAGCTGATGAACTGCCTCTAAGCCTGGGTGACAGCTGAGAGATAACTCAAATGGCCCTCTGTGTATTCTTTCTATGCTCGTAGAGTTCAGCCTCTACAGCACCTCATACAACGGTGAAATCATGGACAGGCAGGCCTAAGGAAACAGCATTTCACATCCCTAAAGGCAATTTTTAAAGTTTCCAAGCTCAAATAACGGGAATTTTATTTAAAAGTTGAATATGTCCAAAAAAAGTCCAGCAAAAAGAACATATTTACAGTCCACTATTAATAACAAAAGGCTAAATAAGATATCAAGACAATCCTTAGATACCATATCATGCACACTTTTCCTCCTACCTTAACACCAAATACAGTAAATTACAAGCTATTAAATCACTTTCATAACAGAACAGTATATCAGGCAAATGCAATATATATTAACACCAGGGGAACACAGACTTGTATTCTGTGGTGCTAATTATTTGGGTTGGTTTTATTCCTGTTCTTAGGGAGAAATGAATGGGAAAGGATACTCAGTTTAAAAGTTATAGCAAAATAAAATCTATGCGTGATAAAGCAGCATGATAAAACACATTTGAAATCATACATACCATTTACCTACTCATTCAACCCTTCAGAACACCTCCAATATTGCAAGTAGTTTTGGATTTCTTAACCTCCTCCCACATATGAATTTTTTTCTGAATTATACTACTCTGAAGTGACAAAAGGATACAATTTAAAATTTGGACATCTGATGATCATGAACAAATAACACATTACTGAAGGCTAAAGAATTTGGGTTCTGAACCCACAGGGCTATTTACACTGTAGAAAAATTACAAATTTCAAGAAACTTCTGGACCCAATCTATAAATTTTCCCCCTCAAAAGTTTCACAACTTAATTAATACATTAATTTCTTTTTCTTTTAATTTCTTCCTTTTGTCTTCATTTTTAAAATTTCCTTACAACAGATACAAAACACACAGTGCTTTTAAAAGTTCAGGCTGTCTTTAAAAAAAAAAGAAAGCCCTAATCAAAATGAGTTCTATTTTAAGCACGGGGTTCAACTAGAAAACACAGTAAGGTTCCTTCTAACATAATAATCTACGATTCTAAGTTATTGAAAATCTATTACAACACTCTCTCCCTAAAGTAGCTCAAAACAAGTCATGATGCAATACTGGTACGTGAAAAGCTGTGCTACTATTAATTTTAGATGACGCAAGTAAATTGTCTGCAAGTCACCACGAACAAATGCTAATTGTTTATTTAAATAACATTTTTCAGAGAAAAGAACCCCAAAACCACCCAGTTCCGTCACACCAATATCACAGCATTTTTCCAAAAGAAGGTCAGAACCACTTGCCTACAAATGCATTTTGGAAAACATTGTAACAGTAGATAATGAAAATGTTGGGTTGTTTTATGCATTTAAGAAATCAGAAGCACTCAATTTCCTTTAAAACAAATTTAAAGGTTTGCTGAATTAAGTGTTTTTTAACATCTTTCCAGAAGCAAATACATACCAAAAAAGACCACCAAGTGCTCAGATTTGTCTGAATGGACAATGTTTGTCATTAGTACTCCAAAAAACTCACAGCCGTACATTTGATATTACTACAAAAATACCACTTCTAGAAATAAATTGAAAGGAAACCCAGAGATAGGGTCTTACCGATGAAAGGTTTTGAACTGAAAGCTCTATCTGCCAAAATTTTTGTGACTGGTGAGTGGAGTCATGTCAGTATATCACCTGTGTTCTACTTTATTATCTACAGTCAATAGCTCCAGATGATCATGTCCAAAGCCTGGCTTGCCAGGGAAGCTGTCTTCTCATCAAAACAGCTACATACACATATTGACTAACTCAGTGATGCTCTGTATCCTTAGAGCATCATTTTCCGTCTCCTCCTTTCCTATCTTCCTTCTCTCTGTACCGTATTTCTGATGACTAGGTTTCCATCTCTTGCAAAAATGAAGTCTGGTAGATAGATATTTTGCTGGACTAAGCCCTAATTTCAACTGAATTTCTCTCCAGTAACAGCAATATCCTGGTGTATTGCAATGCTATGTTTCTAATGCTACTAAAAAATAAACATTAAAAGCACATCCTCAAAACCAAAAAATGTAGTCATTTCCAAAAATCTCTGCTTCTCAATGCCTTCTTCAGGTTTGTGGTAGCAATATTTACATATTTAAAGCACACCATCCTTCCTGATATTTGTAGACAGTATCTTGTCATGTTACAGAATGAAACGGAGAAAGATTAAAGTATTAGAGTGAATCTGCTTTTAAATTCAAAACCTGCCTGGGTAATAATACTATATCAGGCAGAAAAAGAGAGGAAAAAAACCATTACTGGCTTAAGAAAGCGGTTTTAAACAGCATTTACTTGAAGTGAGGACATTGAATTGAAGAGAAAAAATAATGGTGGAAAAAAATGAGAAAAAATATGCAAGACAAAGGCAAGCATGAAGAAAGTACAATTCAGTATCATCTCTAAAAGCTAAGAAATTAAGGAAGCTGTGAATCTTGAGTAGCACAATGGGTTATAGAACATATATTACATAGGTTGCTCACACCTCTTCAAAATATTCTGTCATATGAAAATGCTGCAGATCGGTACCAACAATTTTAAACAAAAACCAGGAAAATTTATCTCTACATCTCTGGAAACAAGGGGAATATCAAAAAAAATGATCTCAACATCAGAATACCCTCCCAAGTAAAAGACACAAATGGTTCCCCAATCTCACTTTAGGGAGTTAAAAAGACCATGTATTGCATTTTCTTTCTTTTTCTTTTTTTCTCTCCCAGGTATTTGGATAAGGAAATTAATTATGAGACTGGCAAGCTGCTGTCTTCAGTTCCTAAAAATTAGGTCCAGGTTGACTAACTAATATTGCTATACTCTACAGAATGTTCTTTCACTTTTCATCTAAGATTTAAGTTCTGACAAGAAAGATGTAATTTTTCAAGTCAATGCCCTTTTCTTTGTGTACATATAACTTGCCCATGTTTTGAAGAAATGTACATTGTTCTAAGAACTCTGACTTTTGGATACAGCTGCGGTAGCCATTGCCAGCTTGCTCTAGTACTAGCTCGGTACTAGTCAGAGTATCAATATCATGTAGATGCCTCCTAAGAGCTTGGAGGCTACCTGCCTGTTCTACAGAGCATACCCTACAGCTGCTGACATATTTTATTTTGGTTAGTGCTAACTTACAATACTAGTTCAGCACTTAAACAGCTTATTTACAAAGGATTTAGAATCCAAACACTGTTACCGGAAACAAGCGTTAACTCTACAAATAATAAGTACAAAAAAAAAAGCATTCCAACAAAAGCAGCTTGGATTTCCCAAATGCTCAGCATTAGTCTTAACTCTGCTCTCCTCATGTCAATAGAAAAAAAAAAATGCACAGTATTTTATTTTAATCCTCTGTACTCCCAACGTTCAATCCAAAGTATTCTGTTCCCTCCCGAAACACCTTGTGTTTCAAGACTAACTATTGCAGTTCATATACAATATTCAGTCATTCCTTCTTCTTGCATATAAGGATGTCACATTGGTTTCGATGGGAACACTACTGCTGCTAACATTTTTTCTGTGTTACTGGAACACTGAATACTTTTTGTAATGTTTTATATTTACTTTTGCATCATTTTTGAGTCTGATGTTGAAGCTCTCTTTAAATCTCATTGTGCCTAGATGCAGATCACTGAACAGTAACCAGTCATCTCACTTTTGGAAAACTTCCACTTTTGTTACAGTGCCCCACTACCTACCATATAAACATTTACTTTAGAACTGAATGCATATGGCCAAAAACAATGAAATAAAATTCCCCTAGTTACTGAGACAATCCTGAATATTATTTATTACTAATATATTACAACAGCTTCAACAAAACAAAATATTATTGGATATTATTTACCTTTTTTTGACATAAGCAAAAATGAGTGACAATATTGAAGAAATACATGCTGGAAAGTAACAAATGTGAAAATCCATTACATATAACTGAACCAATTCTTCGCCACTTCCCCTAATTTGACAAGCATGTGTCTTTCATTCAAAACAAAAAAACCCCTGCCTACTAAACATGCAAAAGTAATTTAGAAAAAAAAAGTATCTCAATAATGAAGGAAATAAAGTGATCAGATAGCTTTCCATCAAAAAACCCTACATTTTCTTCTCATACAAGTTGTTACTATAACAAAATAGATTTGTTTTTCTTTAGCCTTTCTAGTTCTTTGAATCAAAAGAAAATTAAGCCAAGCAACACAAGATAAAGGTTTTCAGGACTATTCTCATACTTAGCAAACACATCACTATACAGGAGATGGAGATGAAAAATAGTAGTAGGTCCTCACTTTCAAGGCAGTCTTAAGTCAGCCACTGAAGATAAGATGCTTTCAGAATTACTTCAGAGTTTAATCAGGGAGTTAAAAGTGTTTGAACTTTCATATTAAAAAAAAATTCAAAAGAAGACACATAGAGCAGGGATACAAAATGGTCTTTGTCTACCTGCAAACACTAGAATTCATACATTTTATAAAGCAAAAAGAAAACCAAAGCAAGTTTCTGACCAGTTTTATACCTGGCACTCAAGATCCTACAGACTGTCATCCACCAAATTTCAGTCTACCAGGGCAACTAAGAGCTGTACGGAACAGCAACATTCCCGGTGGCTGATAATTCAAAGATGCTGAAGTAGACATGTAACGTACAGATCGGCTTCCCAAACCCTCAACTCTCTATGCAAGAGCACACAAAGAAATGTGTCTGGGGCATGACTAAGCCACCCATCCCTCTTGATCACAATTTACACTAACACCACTTTTTATTCAGGAAAACATGACTACCTTCAGCCTTTTGAGAACATATAATGAACAAAGAGATAGAGCACCATTTTTGGTATTACTAAACTCACAGAAATTTACAAACGTGTACACAATCTAGAGAAACTCTTCTATATGTAGGAAGAACATAGACAGGAAAGTAGCAAGACCAAGAATACAGAGGCAAACATTTTCTGCCTTCTTGACACAAAGTTTAGTGTTTTGGAAATACTGACAAGGAAGCTGGAGTCCCAAATAAGGATTCAGTGGTATACTCTCTGTTGAAATAACATCTTTTTATCTTTTAACTAAGTACCTGAGGACTTTTTTCAACAGGTATAAACTTACTGAACAAGTTTTTACTTTAAATTACTCAACTACTCCAAAATTAATAATTTTATTTGAAAAAAATAAAAGAAGTACTATTTCAAAACTGCAAATCAGGCAGAAGAAAGGAATCCCAGGTCACACAGTTCCTCTACAACTATTTTACTTACTCATCTCGGATCTGTTTCTACTTGCAACATTCTTATGGTTTATTAAAGGCCTAAAATTCGGACTGAGAGAAAAATTACTATTACAAAAAGCAACAATTACTAACTGCTGTGAAAATAAACCGGCTTGTGTGTAACTTATGGAAAGCAAGGAATGTCCAAGCAGGGGATGCTAAAACAATGAACATGAGGTTTGGTTGCTCACTTTGCTTTTCCACCCCAAAGAATACAAATCAACAGAAATTGCAAGCATTTCTCAAGTAACAGTCTAACTGCACAGGGGAATTTGTCTTGGGAAATAGAAGAGATATATGAAATAACTATAAACCACACAGGCACATTTTAAGATGCTAAATCAAGGTCTTGGGAGTTGCGTAATTTTACACAAATGAAGACCCTTCACATTCCCTCCTAGATACCATTCTGGTTACCAGTGCTTCTCAATTACTTCCTTGTTTCCCAAAAAATTCTTGTAAGAGACAAAATTGTTTAAAATTGCTTGGATCCAACATTCCTGCTATCAGCTGACAGAATTTCAGCACAGATGGAAAAGGAAATTAAGTGTGAGATAAAACATGGATTCAGTAGGTTTTCTTCAAACTACAAAAACCTTTACTTCAGAAACACCAAGCAGCACCCATCATCCATTGCTTCATTTGCTTAGAATTGCAATGACAAAGAGTATCAGTATTTGCTTAAAAGAAAGACATTTCCTGTAGACCAAGTAAACCCGTAGCAGGTAAGGAAAAGAGAAACCTGAGAACCAAGAGGGAAAGAGCAGGTCATTCCATTGGTTCCTTTTCTTAAACATGAACTACCTTTAATTAAAGAAGGATCGACTTACAAAACTGACAGAAGTACAGCTGTATTGACTTTAGGTACACTACCAGACTGGTTACCATGGGAAAGGAAGGTAGCACTGTAGTCAAATATACACAAGCCGTGCCATTTTGTCTGCACCAAGTTCGGAACACTAACAGAGAATAAAATAATGTAGCTTAGAGAACCAATTTATTTTTTGCCAATAGTACCGGTACTAACAAAATAGAAATTGAGATTCTCCAAGAAACAAATAGTTCTTGCTCAGTAATTCCTAACTAGTGTTTCCTCAAAAACACCACATCCCTCGACTGAGGTATCCAATTCCAAAATTCCACATGTTTAACAGGAACTTCTCTTATCCTGCACGGCTCTTCGCAAAAACGGCTCAATTGAAGGTTAAATCTAATCTAAGCATACACTCCCAAGCATTCATGCAGTCAAAAAAACCAGTGAAAGATGATATCTTTTCATATTCTGTGGACTAAAACTACTGATGAATCTTATCAGACTAATTACTAATTGTACACCACACAGCAAGATTTAATTAAGTCCTTTAAATAGACATAAAAGAAAAAAATTATATACCCTAACACAACAGATCTGAAATAAACTTTTACCTGGCAATGCTATACTTGGACGTTCTTACCGTGATTACATCATTGATACTACAGTTTTCTCATACTCTGTAACTCCAGTCACCAAGGAAATGCTTGGCCTGAGCTCTACAGACTCAAAACCACGCCATCAGAGAGCAAGAAGATATGCTCACACTCCAACAAGGAAAAAACAATCATCCCCACACATTTTTTAAAAGAATATTGGCAGGATATATGTGGTGGCTGAAGGAGCCAAACTTGACCGATATCCACAACAGAATTAAGATGGTGTTTGCAAAAATAAAGAACAGTGTAACTGGATTCATACTCATAGTCACACCTTGACAGATCCGGGTACATTCTGGACCAAGACCACTGAAGCACAAAAACACGTGTAGAATTCTCATTTTATACCGCGGAAATCTGGGTCCTCATACAACCCAGTCCATGAAGACTGAGAAGGTATAAAAATTCTCACACACTGAAGCTAGAAGTTAGTTAGACGGACATCCTCAACTACTCCGTCTAAAACAGTATCTGGTGTAAGAAAGACATGAAGTGTCCCGAAACATCCAAGTCTTGACACACAATACCAAGAACAACACAGCAAATTCGCACTGGGACCAGACGGCTTGCTTTTTTTTAAAGTCCCAACTCTAGGAACTTCTCAGCTGAACAAAAGTTGTACTTATTCCAACGCCACTGGAAAACTTAATCTCGCTATATAAATACCAGATTCAACACCCAGAGCCTGTATGAATCTCTAATTTTTTGGTCTCAAATGCCTAAACTGTACAGTCAAAATAAACACCACATGTTGCTGCTCTCATTTAACAGACCCCAATATATCCTGGTGCAAGGCAATGCAAGAACAAATACATGGGAGCAAGACCTTGTCAAACTCATCGGATATTTATTCACAAACATCTATATTTGATTGCACAGAAAAAAGTATTGAGCCACACTCAGATGAGTAGGGAAATCTGCATCTCCTTAAATCCTGGCCCTAGAGACCTTGGAAAGGTTAAGCCTCATTTTCTCACTAAGGAACACGACAGCAAGAACAAGGAAAAGAATGACTAAAAAAGATGTCACAGATTAAACTAAATACGACACTAAAGTGGGGGAATCTGGACCACACAGTAGCCTCACCTCCTGGATGCGCCTGCGGGCCCTCTGGAGCACCTCCTCGTACCCCTTCTGTCGCAGCTCACTCAGGCTCTCGTAATACTCTTCGGGGTCGTCGGTCTCGGTGAAGAGCACCTGCGAAAGGATCTTCCAGCCACAGGTATCCAAGCTGTGAACCAAGTAAACTTGCAGCTTGTAGCAGAGAGCGTCCATCTCCTGTTCGGACAGTTCCGGCGCTCCGAAGAGCACCGTCCACATGCCCGAGGGCTCCTCGGGGAAGGCAGGCAGGTAGGGCTCCAGCTCCGAGTTCACCGAGCACAGCTGCTGGTGCACGGCCCGCAAGTCTTGGAAGGAGAAGAGGCCGGCCCAGCTACACTCATCCCCCGCGGGCTCCGCGTCGGGAGCGCCCAGCTCGCCCGCCCGCGGCGGCGAGGGCGGCAGCGACAGCGCGGCGGCCACGTCCTCCTTCCCCAGCTCCAGCACTTCGATCTCCTCGGCGGCACCTGCCGCCTCCGGGCCGCGCTGCGGCCTCCGAGCCGGGCTGCCCTTGGCTCGCAGCGGGCTCTTGGGCAGCGCCTCGGCCCGGGGATGGGCGCAGCCCCGGGGCGGCCCCGGGTCCCTGCGCACCGCGGGGCCGCCAGCCTTGGGGGTGGCTCCGGCCTCGGGGCCGCCGCGGCGCAGCTCGCGGGATCCGCTGCGCTGGCGCTGCGCCGTGCGGTTGTGGCAGGTGATGGCGAACTTGCCCTCGATCTCATTCCAGGCCACGATGAAGGCGAACTTGTGCTTCTCCCGCTCCTGGAAGGCGTGCGGCCTGACGGCCACCCAGTCGGCCTCCAGCGTCTCCTCCAGGGCGAAGGCGGACATGGCGCTGCGCGGCTCCGCACACGGGCCCACGCCGCCCGCCCTCCG
>VZRV01006657.1:274884-498969 GCA_013398115.1 Falcunculus frontatus
AGGAGGGGCGGACGGGAATCGCCTCCTCCCGCTCCCCGCGCGGGCCCCGCCGGTCACCAAAGCGGACAATGCGCGCCGCCCCCGCGCAAGCACCGCGCGCGTCACGTGGGGCGGGATCTGTTTACAAGCGGCGGCGCTGCGGCAACTCCGCGCCGGCCCCGCCCCCCGCGCGGCCTGCGGCAGCCCCGCCCCCCGCGGCGCCGNCTTACCGCCCACCACCAGCCATCTTAACGGCCGGGATACGAGGGAGGGTGCGCTGCTTCCCCACCGGAGCGACGAGGGAGGAAGGGCGGACGGGAATCGCCTCCTCCCGCTCCCCGCGCGGGACCCGCCGGTCACCAAAGCGGACAATGCGCGCCGCCCCCGCGCAAGCACCGCGCGCGTCACGTGGGGCGGGATCTGTTTACAAGCGGCGGCGCTGCGGCAACTCCGCGCCGGCCCCGCCCCCCGCGCGGCCTGCGGCAGCCCCGCCCCCCGCGGCGCCGTCCCCCATTGGTGGAGGGAGGCGGGCGGAGCCTCGCGCTCCGGCCACGCCGCGGGGCCGCCACGCTCGCTCTCCCTCGGTGGGCGTGGCAGGGCGGCGCCCCGCCCCTTCCCTCGGAACTCCGACGCGGCCTTCGGGTGCCCCAGCGCTGCGCCGTGCGCAGGGGCCGCTAGGGGGCGTTGCGGAGGGGGCTGTGTGGGGGCGGTGCAAAGGGGGCGGTGAGAGGCAGGCGGCGCGGAGTGGGAATGGTTCGATGGCTGTTGGTGCGTCTTAATTCTGACTGCGGATTGAAGCAAAATACTTAAAAGATTAGTTGTCAGGAGCGCCTACCGGCACTCTGTGCAACAGGAGTTTGCACTCCTGGTTAGCCTGCAAAAGAGAGAAGCTTCTGTGGTGAGTCCTAGGAACAAGGGCATGTTCCGAAATAGTTATCTGAGGTAGTTGCGTACTTTAAAACTGAAGGAAACTGCAGTGAGACCTCGCCTTTTGTGCTCACACTGGCCAGTCCTTCTTGGGAATTTTCAGTGCCTGCGGTGCTTTCCCAGGCTGCCAATTTTATTGCAAAGCACATAGATTTCTGTGAGGTTAGACAGACAACTCTCACAGGCTTGTCTGAAAGGAATGATCAATCCCCTATGATTCCCTCAAGGGAATCTCTTTCCTGGTGCCCTTTGGGATATCCCATTTCTTCTCATGTACAAATGAACAAAAGTATTTCTTACTAGAACAAACCCAAAATATCTGCATCAAAAATAAGATTGGTGCACAATATACATTGGCTCATATGGTGGGTTGACCTTGGCTGGATGCCACTTTGTCAGTCCCACTTTTCAGCTTTTCTCACCACTGAAAAAGGAGAAAAAGTAAGATGGAAAACAACCGGTAGATTGAGATAAGGTAGTTTACAGAAACAAAAGCGAAAGGTTGCATGCAAGCTAAGGAAAAAGACAAAGATTTTATTCTCTACTTACCAGCAGCAACTGATGTCTGGCCATTTCCTGGGAAGCAGGGCTTCAGCACATGTAACTGTTGCATCTTCTGTTTTCCCTTACATCAGGACAACACCAGATTACACAAATCCCATAACATGCTAGCTGTTATTAAACAGCTCACTGTAAGGATGAACAAGGACTGCAGAAGCCTGCATAATAAAAACATCCTTTCTCTGGGCAGAGACAGGGAGATGTATTCCCTCATCATCTCCACAAGATAGCTCCCCCAGCATGACAAAGCTGTCAGTGTAAGGGCAAAGGAGTCACTGTTTGCATTAATGTGTTCCCAAACTTGGCAAAATAAAGAGATAAGCAGCTGACAAACTTAATGTCCTGCAGGGGAGCTTGCTACTCAATAACCACTATAATGATAGCATGCATGATAGAAAACTGCCATTGTCTTGCCCCATATTGGGAGCAAAAAAGAACTGTGGTGGCTTGACCTTGGCTGGACACCAGGTGCCCACTAAGCCATTTTTCACTCCCCCTCCTCAGCTGGGCAGGAGACAGAGAATAAGATGGAAGACAACTCGTGGGTTGAGAGCATTTTAATAAAGCAAAAGCAAAAGATTGCATGCACAGAAGCCAAGGAAAAAGAGGTTTTATTCCCTGGGTCACATCAGCAAGTGATATCAGGCCACTTCCTGGAAAGCAGGACTTCAGCACAAGTAGCCCTTGCTCTGTAAGGCAAACGTACATAACAAATGCCTGCTCCTTCTTCCTCCTTTTCCTGGCTTTTAAGTCTTTTATGTTATATGATATTTATATATCATATGGTATGGAATACCCCTTTGGTCTGTTTGGATCAGCTGGCCTATTTGTGTCCCCTCCCAAGATCTTTCTCACCCCCAGCCTACTGATGGCAGGGCAGAATGTTGGGGAGACAGCGCTGGTGCTGTGCCAGTGTTGTCCAGCAGTAGCCAAACACTGGTGTGTTACCAGCACCTCTAGCCACCAGTGCAGTGCACAGCACTGTGAGGGCTGCTGTAAGGAAAATTAACTTCATCTCAGCTAGACCAAATACAGCCCATCAGTGATATTGTTGTCCTGCTCCAAATTAGAGGAAGCATCAAGGAAATAAAAAATTTTCATTAGAATTTGCCAGGCAAGCCGGAGTGAGTCACAATCTTTTCCTAAAGTTACTGTATTGACTAGCATCCTGTCTTTGGAGGCTGAAGTATTTGAGAAGGGCCTCTGGCAGTCCAAACATTCTCTGGGCATTAACCAAGCAACCTCATGTGTGCAGGAGAATGGAGGTTACATCTGGGAGTCCTAGCTGTTAGAAAAAAGAAAGGAATTATGGCTCAGGATCCCAAAGATGTACCATATCTCTGTTCTTCAGGTGACGTATTCTGTACATCTTGGATTGCAGCATTCTTTCCTATTACTGTGAATGTAGGCATCAGATCAAAGCACCTATGAAATGGTGTGAAGAAGATTTGATTATACCCCATGCAGAAGTGGCGAAGCAAGCAAGCAGAGAATATATTGGTGGAGGAAGTATGGTATCTTTCTGTTAAGTATTCAGGGTGCTCGCGGAGTCTCCCTCTATGGAGACATTCAAAACCCACCAGGACGTGTTGCTTCCAACCCTAACTATTCTGTGATTATGTTATTCTGTTAAACAATTTTTTTACAGATGAATGTAAGCAGGAGGCCGATTTTGTCTTTTTAATGCGTCTAAGAAAGTACCATGAAGATGCAGCAATACATATCTCTCCATGTATCTCCAGACTTAAGAAAATTTAACATGGATCAAATATTCTTTCCTCAGGCAAAGGATGAGAGTCCTGGTATTTCAGGTACATTAGTGTAGAGGCTGAGGTCTTCTGGCTGTTCTCAGACTGCAGAGGGACAAACGTATGATTTAAAGCCAGAATTAGGTAAATGTAACATTTAGGAGCTGGCTGAAAACTAGTCTGAAATAACTTGGCTACAATCAAGTTTCTGATAGGCCTCTTTTCAGGCACAGGAAAGCCATACCATCAGCTCTCAATAGCTGTCATACTTTGCTAAAATTGTACCCTTACAGAAAAATCCACAAGGAAATAACAACTTCTTAAAATTACGTTACCAGTAAGTACCGAGTAGACTTCATAGTAGGTTCTGTATCGGGGGACATCCATAACTCTTCATTCATAAAAATACAGAGTAGTCTTTTCAGATGTTAGTGAATTATTTTAAGGGTGGTTAAAGGAAATACATCACTGGTTGTTCCTGAATAAACCAGCAAAAAATTAAAATTTCATTTTAAAAGACCTAGATTGCCTTCTGTTTGTGGTGGGGTATGCTGGACCCTTCATCACTAAAAAAAAGTGGGCTATGTAGCACTCAATCCACCTGAGTTGTTGATTCACATGCCTTAAAAAGATGACAAGTTTGCAGCAACTGAAAGAACTACAGGGGAGTGTCTCTGAAAAAACCCCAAAGCTTTCTGGAGAGAAGGGAACTGCTGCCGTGCTGCTGCTGAGGGCATGATGCTTCATCATGTGGGGATCCTGCCACTGTCATCGAAACTGCATGCCTGAGAGGCCTGGTTACCTTACCAAGAGGGCTGTTGGAAGTAGCAACAAACTGGATTATTATGTTTATGGAGCCAAAGCTTTCTGAGAGCCACAAGAGTCCTGTCACTAGTGTGCTGAAATGTAAGGTTAGGAATTCAACTGGTGTCCTACTTCTTTTAAGAAGTGGGTCAAGTGCCAGAACTTTTAAGGCAGGAAGTACTTTGAGTCATTGCTATCCCTGGGCAGTCTCCAAGCAGTGATATTTAATAAGATCTTGAACTAGTAATCCAGCAAAGGGTAGGTTTGCAAATTCCTGGAGTCTTCTGCTTTTTCTGCCTAGCAGTATCATCTCCCTGAGCCTCTATTTGCTGATTCTATCAGCGTGATCTCAGTTCAGGCCAGTGTTGGGAGAACAGGGAAACTATAGAATCCAAGTCTGGCAGAAAAGGTGACCTGCCTAGGCAGATCCACACATAATATATGCAGAACTGAGCTGGCAGTGGGATGAAATCTTATGGAACTGCGCATATACATTTACTTGCACATGTGTGAGATAGATTAGTAATTGCTGGGTGTAAAAGGTTTGAATAACCTGAACCATTGCAAAGTGATCTCACCTGATGCTGCCTAATTTGTCTTTTGCATGGTGATGTTGTGAACAGGAATAGAAATATTCCTGTGAGTGTTTATCCAAGCTTTCCATCACCTAGGCTGTGCTTCCTGCAGCATGCTGCAGTCTGAACTGAAATTATACCCATCTGGATCTGAATCCTTGAACACCTCAGATAAAGTTGCTTTAGTACAAAATGTTCATGAGAAACCAGGCCTCATCTGGGAAGCCTGGTTTAAGGTTTGATCAATTCCAAACACCTGCTGTGGCAGTATGATTTCTGCCCGAATACAAGACTATAGAGTCTCAGTTAACCAGTTAACTTAGTTAATGGAATGTCTTTTGGCAATTGAGATGAAAGGGGGAGGTAATTCAATATTGTGCTTCAAAGTACTGTAGCATCAGTACTCGGTTTCGGTGTCCTGAAATTGCTGTTAAGTATTGTGCTTAACATAGCTATGCTGGACAAGCATTTTTAATAGTTTTCTATTGATAATATGATTCAAATTTTAGTGTGGGCAAGCCAAATAGCACCGTCTATTTGTTGTTATTTGAAGCCCTTTTTTTATCTGGCAAAAGTTTTAATAGTGTTTCTGTGATTCTGTTTGTGTGAAGTGAGACAAGGAGCTGGCTGCATACAAGCACTGTTGGTTTTGTGATGTCTTAGTAGCAGTTAAACACTCACCCAAGAGCATACTTTCTAGTAATAGTTGTATCTGCACTTGAAATTCTGGAAGTGCCCATCCTTAACAGCTTTGATAGAAGAGATTTCAGGTAGTTTCCAAGGACAAGGAATTGCATTGTACAGCAGAACCAGTATAGCTACAGTGTGATAGCCCATGCATTTTATGGAGAACAACTGTATACTTTGGGTATTTATGCCGGCTCTAAACTGAAGAACCTTCTGCAACCAAATATTATTGCAGTTGTAGAACATGTAGAGTTATTACTGTATGGTAAGCTTTACAAATGTGTGATAAACTGAATATGTAATGCAATCTCTTGCTTACTGCTGAGAGGGTGCAGTAGTTTAAGTATAAATCAATTCCTTTCCTTTCAAAGAATGGTTCATAAAAGTTAATCTTGTCCTTTCTAGTCAAACAAATAAGTACACTGGCAAGGTCAGTTTGTCCGTTCAAATAAAAGGCAGAATTAACTTAATATAATGTTGATAATACTCAAGAATCCCTCTTTGTAAGATCAGATGATGCAAAACCCCAAGTTACCAACTTAAATGTGCCATTTAACTAATTTTTACTCTAAGTAATAAGAATTTTACTAAATTGCATTAAAGATATCAGTAATCTTTGTGGTAAATAGAAAACATTTTTCAACAAGAGAGACAAATAAAACACTCCTTTCTTGGAAACTGGATGATTTGGGAGTGGCGGTTCTTGCAGCTCTTTTAGCGGTTTACAAAGCAATCTGTCAACTTGTTTGTTTAACCAAAACGTTTTTCTTACATGGTCTATGCAAGTACATGGTGATATGGAAAATTATCCTGATGACAGAAAGAACAATTTGGACCTTTGATAAATACAAAATTTTCTTTGAAAAATTTTCTTTTGTCGTAAGTGTAAAAATGCAAAAAATATTTCTGGCATTTAAAAAAATACTTTTTGTCATGCTTAATATCTCATTATTAAAAAAAGATAATTTTATTTTAAGTTTTCCGAAAATCTTTTTTCTTTGAGGGCAAGAGTGAAAAACTCCAGTCATAAGTCATTTCTGAGGAATCTCAAAATATTTATCTATAAAGAAGATGCCTTCTTGGCTCTGAATACAGCATATTGATCTTTGCAGCAATATCAAGACTGTAGTGAAGCCTTCAAAGAGATTGCTCAAGGAAAGAGGAAGCAATATGCTTAGCCACACCGACAATTCAACTCAATCAAGAACATTTGGAACTAGGAAGGGTAGCCACAAACCACGGAACAACCATCAAGTTACAACAGATAAAATACCTACACAAATCTTTAAAAAGGAAATTATAGCTCCCATGGAAGTTAATACAGTCCACTTTTTGATTAATCAGTGGAACATATGACAAGAGAATAATTCAGATGTTTCCAAGGTGTGATCTCTATCCCTGATACACTGATAGAGAGATCAATCTCTCCATCTACAAGATCATACCAGGCCTGTGCTAAAATAATTCGCATATATGGAAAAACATACATTTATCTGAACAAACATTTATCTGAAGAATTCTGGATTGTCTTTAGGATTAAAAGAGTGCATTCAAGACCACTTAGCTTTTGGTCTCTGTTTTGGGTTTATGTGAGGTTTGGTAGTGGGAGCACTGCGGGGGTTGGCCTCAGTGAGAAGCTGTGTCTGATGGAGCAAGTGCAGGTTCCTCTGAGATGGACCTGTCCATGGCCAAGGCCAAGCCCATCAGAGACGGTGGCAGCACCTCTGGGATAACGTATTCAAGAAGGGGGAAAAAACTATGCAATAGCAACAGCGGCCCAAGAGAGGAGTGAGAAGATGTGAGAGGAAAAGCTCTGCAGACACCAAGGCCAGTGAAAAAGAAGGGTCAGGAGGTGCTCCCAGCATTGGAGCAGAGATTCCCCTGCGGCCTGTGGTAAAGACGATGGTGTGTGACAGGCTGTCCCCCTGTATTCCATGGAGGTCCATTGTGGATCAGAGATCCACCTGCCTCCTGTGGAGGATCCCATGCTGGAGCAGGTGGATGCCCGAAAGAGGCTGTAACCCCCGTGGGAAGCCCACAGTGTTGCAGGTTCTCGCCGAACCTGTGGACCCATGGACAGAGGAGCCCACACTGGAACAGGTTTCCTGGCAAGACTTGTGACCCCATTGAGAACCCAGTGATTCCTGAAGTACTTCACCTGGTGGGAGGGAACCACACTAGGGCGGTTCGAGAGCTGCAGCCTTTGGGAATGATTTCTGTTAGAGAAGTTCATGAAGGACTGTCTCCCGTAGGAGGGACCACCACACTGGAGCAGGGGAAGAGTGTGAGGAGGAAGAAGTGGCAAAGCAATATGTGTTGAACTGACTGCAGACCCATTCCACGTTCCCCTGTGCTGCTGAAGGTAAAGAGGTAGAAAAAGTTAGAGTGAAGTTGAGCCCAGTAATTAGGGAGGGGTGAGGGGAAGGTGTCTTTAGTTTTGTTCTTATTTCTTATTGTCCTGCTATCATCTGATTGGCAATAAATCAAATTAATCTCCCCAAGCTGAGTCTGTTTTATCCATGATGGTAATGGGTGAGTGATCTCTCCCTGTCTGTACCTTGCCCCACAAGTCTTTCCATATTTTCTTTCTCTCCATCAAGGTGAGGAGGGGGAGTGAAAGAGCAACTTTGGTGGCCATCTGGCAGCCAAGATCAACCCACGGCAACCTCTTATCTTTCTCATGTGCAATCTCTGTCATATCCCATAAATGTTTAAGCTGTTCTTTCTTTGGTGTGAGGGAGGAAAATTGAGCACTGATGAGTCACTCATATTTCCAGTACATTTCCAGGCCATCTGACCTATGCAAGATTCTGCAGGGTTTATGCCATTGCACTGTATGTTGGCTGAGATGAGCCTAATAGACTATTGTAAGCACAGCCAATGCTGTCCTTGGGTCACAGTTTGGATTGTAAAATTTCTAAATACTTTTCTCTAAGAGGCCAAGAATATATTGAGTAATGGACCTAAATTGCTCAATTACATGATTAAGGGGTAAGTGTGACATTACTAGCCAATACTCAAGAGGTCTTAGCTCAAACCTGGTAAATTTAATGTATTAAGGCGATGAAAATCTGCATTGATCCAAGAAAGCGTTAGGATTTGTTTGCAATGTTTGTGACTTCAAAGGTGTTTTACCAGACAAGGAATTTTATGTCAATCAAGGCAATACCTTCAGGAAATGACAGGGAATTTGTCTTTTCCTGTTCCTTTATTGCTTTCTTTATTTTGCTTACGATTCTAAGCAGTATCAATTATAAAATGTGATTTATATTTACAAGAACACTATTTTTTTTTCACCAAGATATTATGATGTGTATAATTCTGCCGAGCTTTCATACAGGTCAAGGAAGACCATGAAGAATTAGTCGTCTTCATTATTATTTGTTCACCCTCCCAAGGATGTCCAATGCCTTTTAAGTCACTTTCTAGCCTCATCACAGGAACTAGAGTATCTCCAGCCCGTATGTAATATCCCTGCTATTTCAGCTTTATTCATCTGGATATCCAACGTGCTTCTGTTAGAGCTGCCTTTTATGTGTTTGTGCAGGGATCAGTCACAGCTCTCACTGCAGTATAGACATACTTCAAGCCTTTGAGGAGGAACATCTTAGGAAATTTGGGTTTGGTTACCACAAGAGCAACCGAGTATGCTAAAATAGAGGCAGAGTTGGGACAGAAGCTAAAACACGAAGTAAACACCAATACTGACAGATTTTGGAACGTAAAAAATACTAGACTTCTATGATATTTACTAAACACAGATATTTTCCTAGGCATTTGGAAATTCTGTTTCCTTGTAAAGCACAAGTCAGCAGGTTAGAGTAAAGTTTGAATCTTACCAGCTTTTGAGCAGAAATAGCTACTGTTAGCCATAATAGTTTGGCAGATACGTGTTCCAGCATTTTGGGATCCAGTGAGATTGGAGACAGTTCAAGGCAGACAACAACCTGCTGGGTAAAGAAGTACACATGAGTGAGAAACTCTTGCAACAAAATTCTCCAGACTACTGTGGGAACACTCCACACAACAGCACAAACTCATCTTATGGAGGGAAAGGTCACAGTAATGCTGCTGATGTTGCAGGCAAGACTTCCTCCCCATTGTTCATATCAAAGCATGTCAAGATGAGACACCTACATCTAGGAGAACAACTATCTCTAAGGTCTTCTCCTCTATGCAGCAGTAGAAGGCCTGACATTTAACTTGACTTACCAAAGAAGTTCTCATCCTGATTAAACTTTTCTGGAGAAGTACTGGATAGCATCAGCTGCTGTCTATAGAGATAGCTACACCCGCAGCTGCTACATACTTGAGTCTGATCCGGTTACACAGTACAGGAGAAACAGATGGTATCTTCATCTGGTTCCATCTTCAGAGAAATTGCCATGTGATCCCACTGCCTGCACTGAGGAAAGCAGAATAGTCCTGCTAAAAAGAAGTACAGATCTTCTGCTGAGGAGCCTCCATGCTTCCCAACAGAGGGATAAAATCCCTCCTTAAACTCAGATGACCAGATTTTGAAAAGTAGTAAAGTCTGAGAGAGATCATACAGAGCTGTAATTTGTGGTTTAAATGCAAGTGGTGGAGGGGGGAGAGGAGTCTTGATCAACAGTTTGAATAATGTTCAGCATTTGTAGAGGGTGGTTGTTTCTTTGACTCTATTACTTTCATGTAATTGCTGGTGAATACATGGTTTGAAAGAAAATCAACCTTGCAAAGAAGAAGAAGAAGATTTTAGTTTTGGAAAGAAATATTTTTCTTTTCAAGCAGTATCTCAAACTCTGCACAAAAGTTCACCTTCTGATTGTGGGCTCTTCAGAACAGAAACAATGTGCATATCATTACTTTATAAAGTAAATTAAACATGGCCTTTTAAACTGAAATTAGAAGGTTGTCAGATGTTATGCTACTGTTCTCTAGCCCATTTAATAAATCTTACTATTTTCAGTTCTTACATTTATGCCTCAGGCAAACAATTTAGTTCTGTGTGCAATAGAATGTTCAAAGCTATTTTCTTACAGATTTACGTTCTGTATCCTCAATTCAATGTCCTAACTCACCCTACACTCCCCAGGGTGCCATCCCATCTGGGCAAGCATAAGTATGTGCTATGACTCACCTAGAGCAATGTTAACACAGGTACGTGTGTCTTAGTTGGTCAGTCAGCTGATACACAGCATAAGCTGTGCATATAAATATGTATGGTAATGGATTTTTTTTTTTTTTTTGAAACTTAGAAAAAATGCCTGTACCCATTGACACTTCATCAGTTGGACCAGATGACCTCTTGAGGTCTAATCCAATCCAAATAGTTTTTTAACTCAAATTGCTAAAATTAATTTACCTTTGGGTTCTTCAGCACTTAGACTCATCCAATATGAATTATTTTGCAATTCAAGTGAAAGAATTGGCCAGCACATTCAATTATTATTAGGTGTGGAGTGGCAGGGACACAGAGTAATGGCTGATGATTGTGTAAGCCTTGTTTTCTCAGACACCCAGCAGTGGGGTGCAAGACTGGCATTTCAGTGTTGCTAGCTCAGACTCTGCATCTCGTATTACCAAGACTTACTTTCAGCATCTGTTTGATAAATTTGCTCCATACCTGACTTTACTGAAATGAAACCTAATGACTCTATAAGCTATTATACATTCTAACAGTCACTTCTTTGCTTTTAACATAATATAGCCTACGTATTTTAACATGATATAGCATACATAAAAGAATTACGTAAAACCCCAATTATTATCATGGTATTGTATATTTGGTTTATGACTGTGGTATTGTTTCCTTTTGCAGGGAAACTGGTCATCCATAGGAACAGCTTTTATTAAAGATTTGTCATGTGCTTGTCATTAATTACCTGCTGACACCTTTTCCAGTCAGTCTTTATTCCTAGAATTACATCATATGACAAACACATCTTAGCATCCTTTGCTGTTGATGCAAGATCTAAAGAATTTAGAGTTGTTATTCAGGTTCCTGTTGGTAATTTCTTGTCATCGTATCATGGCAAATCTTTTATGTTTAATTGTATCAAAGCTGTATTCTGTATGTTTATTCCTTTCAGAGATATTCAAATCGTTATAACCATACCTGTAAAAAAATTAGGCTAACTATGGTTAAAATGAGTGAGGTATGTCTTTTATTAGACAGATATAGTTGGAGAAAAACATGGTTTTTAAAAATATTGTTGACTAATACTATCAGTAGCTGTTAAATTCTGTTACTTTCCCTTTACACTGTCTACAGGATCCTGTTTAGCAGTACAGACTTTGGGTTTTTATGATTATGTAATTTTCTATTTGTTGAGTACTGAAAGATGGCCCTGTTTATTTTTCTTGGTAATTTCTTGTTTGTTTGCCAACACGGAAAACTCATTTATGCATTGCATTAATCACTCTGCTTCTGCTTATTTAAAATATCCCTGGTTCCACTGTAATTAACAACTGCATTTTTTGTAGTGGCTTCCTGTTTTCTGTAAGACTTGATGGACTTTAACCTATTCTGTATTTTGAAAGTTTTCAATCAAAGTTTTTAATTCATCTGCTGGCAGAAATGGGCCAACTGAAGAACCTCACCAGTTCTAATTCAAGTCAGCTGCATTGTATTCTTATTTTATTGGATATGTCAGGGGATTTTAACATCTTGAATCAAGAATTTCTATCACCTCATCTTTTTTTTACCTTTGCTCCAGTGAGATACTGATCATTTCTTTCTGGGAGCTAATGTTTCCCTTGTGATCTCATCAGTAACAGGAGACTCCCCATTTGGTGCTTTTGTTTAGCACCCTTCATTTTGATGTCACAAATTGCATTTGGAATTTTCCTGAGTAATCTGAATACTACCAAATCTATTTTATATGGCAATGAAAATGATTTTTTACTGAAGGACCCTATTTTTAATTTGTGCGACTTCACAAACTTCAATGCCATTTTCCTCACTGAAAATTTACCTTCAGTGTAGTTGATTTGTAATTCCTTATTACATCTATTTAAGTGTGAGTCTCCACAGTCTCTCAAATCTTCATTGTTATTACAATAATGTTTTGCAGAAATTACATGCTTACCTTTACTACTCTGAATTGACTCACAGATTTGAAAGGAATATTATCCATTCCAAGTGTTATGGCAAATATTCCTGCTATTTCTCTTGGCATGTTTGCAGTCAGAGCGGGCACTACAAAGCAGGGGAAGGGACCTGGGAAAAGGGTGGTGTTGAAAAGGCAACCTGCAACAGGACTATAGGTGGTGGCAACATACTTCTTTTGTTAAACAACCGCCAAGAGCTTAGCTCTGGTGCAATTTGACCACAGCTTTTAAGTGGCTGCTTGAACAGAACTCGGCTCTCGCCACTCTTATTGCAGGATCAGGAACTATGTCTGGGAAGGGTCTCAACAGATCAGGCAGAACATGCATTCTCCCAGAACATAATCCACTGCAGATAACTTGCTCCTCACCCCATAACTCACCAGAAGCCCCTGCCATCTCTTACATGATGTGTCCAAACAAGAGACTTCTCAGTCGTGTTAGGTAAACTTTTACACCAACAATTTTTCTTTGTGATGGGAAAATGTTTCCTTGTGTCTGACTTATTTACCTTCTGCCATTTCAATACTGGGTGAAGTGCTTTGACTCTATATTTGGCTGGAATCTGTGATGGGGAATAGTAAATGGAGAGAATGGATGCCTGGGAGCCCGGCACGTATAGAGAGTCTTTCCAAGGAAAGTGTCTACTCAAAAGACAATGTAGAAGGGTGCTGTCAAAAGGATTGGAGATGCTGCAATGGCTGCTGAGGCCAAAAGTGAAGGGTAGAGCTGCAGTGTAACAAATTAAATACCTTAGTTGTAAACCAGAATCTCGAAGGCAAGAGTATGAACAACTTGAGCTGTAAAAAGGCCCTCAGGCCTCATTTTGTGTTGTCTCAGGTTTATATAATCAAAAGTAAAGACTCTGAGTTTTAGCATAAAGGACTGCTTTTCAATTCAGTAACAGATTTCAGGATTAGAGCAGCTTCTTGCCTGGGGAGAGCAGAGATGGTTGAGGCTCCTAAAGCAGTAAGAACAGGGGGGTAACCTGGGGAATGGCAGCTAAGCTGTGAGAGAAAGAGTGCTAGGATGAAGAAAATAATGACGAAACAATGGCACAGTGTTTATAGAGTCCTCTCTGAGGGATGGAGACATGATAGTGGCATCCTGTATTAATTAGAAACTTTAAGCTTGTTTTACTGGAACAAATGAGTCAGGAGGGTCAAAGGTATTTATTTATATGATCCACTGCACATACTAAGTAATTAAAGTCTGGCCATTCAGAGACACCCAAACATCTGTCAACAAACACCCACATGTAAAAAAAAATGAACCAGAAGTTTAAACCTTTATTAGCCACATAGAAAAAAAAAAAAGTGGGGAAAGCAGTTGAGGGAGATTTTAACCACATTTCTAAATTCCCTTCTCCATAGCTGCAGTAGTGGATGTTAATTTTGTTTTGTATTTTATAATAATGGAAACTATTGTATTTGGCAGCCTTTTAGGTGGTATTGAAGATGGTAGTAACCGTTCTTTTTGGATGAAGAAGTAGCTGGAGTTGATGTTATTACTTTTGTGGTAAAAGCCTAAATCTGCCTCCTCAATGATAAATTAGGAGATGCACACACAAAGAGGAAAGGGGGGGAAAAAAGCCAAGTTAGAAAATACATCTTCTGTTTCTGCTTTGACTTTCATTTACAGCATTGTTGTTAGAGTAGACATAGTGACTTTAAGATTTGGCTTTTACGAGTGTTGGGCTGTTCAAAAGCGTTGTTTTACTTTGCCTGTTTTCAACTTGCATCAGTGCAGCCAAAAAGAGTGATCTAGCCAACTAAGACATAGGATGAAGGCATAGCAAAAAGACCAGAATGAAGAAGGTGTTGGGGAAGAAAAGAGGCACCAGTGAAAAGATGGCAGGAATGCAAGTTGTCTTCTCGCAGCTGCATTTTCTGAAGCTGGAGGAAGAGTCAGCATCATGTACACACCAGGCACTGCTCTAGTCAGGGTGTTTCTTAGGACTAAGTAAAGAAGACCCAGAGGGGTCACAGTACTTTTTTGCCACACAGTCTTTTCATGGTGCATGGACCATTAGCTTTAATCTTCTCTGTCTTGTGTAGATAACGCTGTTTGACAGTTTGCTGAACACTGATGTTTCCTGGCTATTATTTCCCTGTCTGAGCTTCTCTCAGAGTAAATGCCTTTCAATATCAGATAATCAGGTAATCTGAGCTGCTATTCCTATTACAGTTTGAGAGCCACTCGTAACTATTTGAATACCATGATTTGCTATTCCACTGACTGGTTTTTTTTTAAAGAACCATAACACTTTTATTTGAGCTGGAATGGATACCAGGTAAACATCAACCAGTCCTTATGAACCATTGTCTTCCTTACCTTGGGAGGAAACATTAATTTATAACACAGCTGTAGAATGGTTTAGGTTGGAGGGGACCTTCAAGACCATCTAGTTCCAACCTCCCTCTGTCATGGACAAGGACACCTTCCTCTAGACCAGGTTGCTTGAAGTCCCATCCAACCTTGGCTTAAACATTTAAAGGGATGGGGAATCTACAACTTCTCTGGGAAACCTGTTCCAGTGCCTCACTAATCTGGCTGTAAAAAAAAAAAAAAAGGAAAATCAAGAAAGTTTATTCAGTTTTCTTTTGTTGCATCTCTTTTAGGACCAAATGACATCTCAACCTTCCTTTTTTTCCCCCCAGTGTTTAAAACAATTGCTCTGGCTGGACTTCCACGCAGGATGCCAATCCCTGCATTTCTCTTAAGCCGGTAGCAAATGTGCTCTTCACCTACATTTAATTATATTTGATTTCCAATCGTACAGTCTACTAAGTAGTTCCAACAGATTGATTGCCTATCTTCTTCATACCAACTGAGCTGGACTTTTGTACTTCAAACAACTTGAGAGATGTTTCTGCTCCTGAGGCCAGGGCCTTGGTGGGAAGCTCAGCCTCTTCACTCTCTTGGGTTTGTAGGAAAAGCCAGATGATTTGGCATAAAAATATTTGAAAAAAACCCCAAAGACTTTTTTCAATTTTGTTAAAATTTTTTCTTTCAGCTGGAAATAGATGATGTTTCAGTGACATTACATAGAAATGCAATGAAAATAGGTTTTGTGGTTTTGTTTCTTTTCTTTCTCAGAGGTTAGAGGAAAATATTTTTATTTCATTTTGAAAATTAAATTTTGGAGTCTTTTAAATAATATAAACATTTTTCTTGTGGAATACTGAGCACCTTCAAACTTATTTGGCTGCAATACTATGACTTGTAAAGTGCGAAGAAGCGATGGGCGTTATTATGCCTTCAGTGCAGAAGACAAAAGAGTTTTGGGGCCCAAGAGGAATTAATTGATGTCTAACTATGGGCTAGGGGTTGTTTTGTAGTTAGTTTTTCCACTGCCATGAAAGAAGCAGTTTCTCCAATTTAGATACCTGAATACATTTTACCACCTCTGAACTCTATCAACAAGAGCAGCTGCAGCCTGGAAGGAAATGGAAGGTGAAGTCGTAGAAGAGCAGGAGACTGCTGAGTGGGAGTCTGTGGTGATGGATTTGTTGGAGACAGATTGGTGCTCAGGAAAGCACTCTAAATAATTTTAGCAGACTGTAGTCAATGACGGAGGTGTGAAGCAAGTTAAGAAAAATGAAGGTTGAAAAATGGATACTCTGTGATGCAAATGTGCTTTTGTGGTGCTTCATCTCTTCAGTTGTGAAACACAGAGATCCTTGGGAGGTCACAGTAAATGTGAAAGAGATGTGGAACACAAAAGCTTTCAGAGGCTGCAGCAAGAGGTAAATAGTTTGTTTCACTCCTTGCTCCTGTTCTAATTTTCCTGCTTTTCTTCTCATCCAGATTTGGTTAGTTTTCTTCTTTGCAGTCCATCTCCATCATTTGTCACTTGGCTTCCTTTGAGTGCCCCAATTGAAATCTAACTACGCTTTTGGATTAAAAAAAAAAGATTTTCCCTATTACATTTTCCTTAGACAGTAATTTGGCTTAAAATGTTTTTGGTCTATGACAAAATTGAATTGTAATGTTGACCTTATCATGTATTAATAGTTCCAAATTGTCTTCCCACTTGCTTCTGAGTATATACATCATAGAGGTAAAGTTATTTTATTTTCTCATCTTCTCCCTTCAAAAATCACTAACGTTTAAATCAAAACAACAGTTTCTGTGCCTTCATTTTGATCAGCTCTTTTCTGCATGCTTTTTACTTCCATTTTTTTTCCATTTTGCAACTAGCACTGCTCATTAGAGGGGTTGTTTTTGATTTCTAGTTACAATTCCCAGTTTCCATGAGATATTTTGATGCCAATGTGGAGTGTCATCTTTGTGAAAGGGGCATAGTTTAAAACTTCTGTAAGCTCTTGCAATTACAACAGGGAGGAGAGCAATCTTTTGAGTATGCATTTCAGTATTCAGCACGTACGTAACTTTGGGCCTCCATCAAAGTGGTGTTTGGAGCAACACAGATACTCTGAAATATAGTGTAATACATCTGTTAAATCACTGAATTGTTTCTTTCTTCTTTTGAAATTGTGGTTGGTTTGGTTGGTTGGTTTGTTTATTTGCTTGCTTTTAAAGGAAATCAAAAAAATTCTGCAATTAATTTGTAGTATAAATGTGGTATCGTTTCTTTTCCAATATAGTTATTTCAGCCAGTAACAGCTTCTACTGTTCTCGTTAACTCTGTCAGGATGTGCATTTGGTTTGCTTTCTGGTAGCAAGGTGATGGAGGAGCAGGCAAGACTGAAACATCATGCTGGAGGTAGCAATTTGGCTGCTACAGAAGGCAGGAAGACCTATTTGAAACTGAATTACAACCTAATTTTTATTCAATGGTTTTATATAAACATAAAGTACAGACATAGCATTGTGCAGCTTTCATAAATCAGGTAGTTGAAAACATTCCTTATTTCAATTTCAAAACCATACACCCAAACCCCAGAAATTAAACTAGTTGCAGATACATTCCAGATAATCTTCTGATTTTAGTTCCACTTCCTGTACAGCTTCCCAAATTTTCTGCCTAAATATTGTTTCACCATTTTGGCATGAATATTTAATCAGTTTGAAAAGTATTTCACTGTGTTTCCACTAAAAGAAGAAAATGGAGATGCAGCAAGGTATTTTATGATGCAATTCAGGGACTTTAGAGAGGTTGAGCTTATTTCTGTGAGCATATTTGAACTCAAGTAACAGAAGCAAATTTCTCTTTTCTCAGTTCCAAGACTTCTTCAGCACAGACAACCCAAAAGCTGCTTTGATTTTGTTCACGGTCCTGTTCCTGCCACTCTTTTGCTGGCTGTATCTTGCCTTTTTTTGCTGACTTGTTTGTTTGCATCTGTAGAGATTGCCTTCACTGCTATGTTTGTTAAAAATACATGTTCACTTGTGTGTGAATGCCTACACACATTCATAGACACAGTTCTGCATTCAAATCAATCCCATACATCTGAGCCATTTCCCACACTTGGGGAGATCTCATGGGACCCTGCAGTTCAGCGGTTGCCCCACCCTTGGTGGCTTAGTCCTTGTGTGACAGATTTGCTGCTATTTTAGCCATTACTGAACAACAAGGTTCCTCCAAATTGTTTCCTGAAATGAACTGGATGGAAGATAATTGTTGTGCCAGCAACTTCACCAAAGTTCTGCAATTGCGCACAGATCAAAGACTCATTCACTGGGAACTTAGATGATGGAGAACTACAGAATATTCTTTATGGCAGAATACAGAATATTTCCTATGTTAGGAAACCAAGTAAAACATGGAGGTTTAGTTCTACTACTAGGATTGCTCTTCAGTGAGCACTGGATTGTCTAAATAAATGCTACATATTTGAATGACTTTTTTTAATAGAAATTTCAGGTCAGCTTTTCTATTTTTTCCCTTTAGGTGTCTAGTGCATTTGATAATTGTTTTCATTATTTAATTCTGAAGTTTTATTGAACTACAGGCAGATGGTGCTTAAGGATAGAATTAGGACCCAGACTGCCAGTGTGCTATCATTTTGCAGAAATATATAGATGGTAACAGTGTGTTGAGACCAAGTGCAGCATTACTTTAAAGTTTACTGCAGGTAGTTCTCCTTTGGTAAACTCCCCCCATTGTTTAGGGTTTCAAGAGTCAAAATCTACTCTGTTAGTTTTTCAGTTTTGTTTACTGCTGGAATTTTAAATTTTAAAAGGCTGGTTTGTGGGTTCTTCTCTTCTGGATCCCTTATCAGCCAGCCTTTATTTATGACACACATTTGAATTGTGTATAGGGAAGTTTCTTTCCTTAGCACAGAACACTCCTTATGGCTGGATTTGTGTTTTCCTCTGGCTCTTATATGAAGAAGTATTTTTGTCACTGCATCTTATAAGCTAGCTTGAAACTGCTTAGATAAGCAATCATTTAACTCTTTTATTTCCAGAGATTTTAGCAGTAAATATAAAATGCTTACTAATCCTTGGAGCACAGATTAGTGATGATTTTTGGTGATGAGCTCTATTTAAGTCATACCAGTAAAATAATCTGTTCCCTTGTGATGTTACTTACCATGGAACAGGCAAAGTTATACTTTCCATGTAATGATATTATCTATCATGGGTAGGGACCTTTTATTTTACGTATTTATTAGCTTTTTTTTTTTTAGAATTTATGTTTTAACTCTCTGCAAGGTAATGAGCAGGCAGTTTTTAAATTTTAGGTCAGATATGCCAAGGTAATATATTTTTTTTCATCTTGTTTCTTTCTAGGTTCTGTCTTTGAGTGCCACTGAAAAATGTATTCTAAAGTTTTGTTTATTTTTATCAAGGCCAGAAACCTGTGAGATAGTGAGGGATTTATTTTATGCCCTGTGTCACAGTTTTGTGTTGTCATTGTTGATATGACAACATGATGATAGGAAGTTTAGATGGATATTAAGAAAAAGTTTCTTCATTGACAGGGCTGTCAAGCATTGGAGCAGGCTGCTCGGGGAAGTGGCTGAGTCACCATCCCTGGAGGTCTTTGAAAGATGTGTAGATGTCGTACTTAGGGACATGGTTTAATGGTGGGCTTGGCAGTGATGGGTTAATAGTTAGACTCAATGATCATAAGGGTCTTTTCCAACCTAAATGATTCTATGATTTCCAGGCTGTGTTTATCTAGATTGTTAGCTAGACAAGACTAGTTGGACCTATTTGTGTGTGTGGGAAATGCAAAAGGTTTTTGGATTGCCTTTGTTGCTCCCAGTTCTTACTACCAGTAGAGTGAGTAGAAGATGAAGTGTGAGCAGATGCAAATGAAGCAGTGGAGGGGGAAAAGCTACTACTGTCATGTACTGCAGAGGTCCTGTAGAGTCACTGCTTTCTGTCACAAGCTGCTTCTCTGACAGAGGTGGTGCTCGAGCATTAGCTCCACCCTGGTGAGGTGCCAGACTATGGCACAGTAAAGTAGCATACTTATAAGAATACTTTTCTTTCCCAGAGTAGTGCAAGAAAGCAAAAGAGAAAAATGAGAGTGCTATGGCTTTCTGATGATGTGATTCTTTTGGTGGGAATATTAGCTACCTACAGCTCCTATTGTGTAGGTTGTGTCAGGGTCGGAACTGTCTTTTGCGTCTTGGAAAAAGAACTCCTCAGAAACTAAGATGGAAAGAGATTTTTTCTAACAGTAAGAAAGATTTTCCAATGGTGACATCTGGTTCATGCTTTCTTAGCAAAGTAAATTGTGCTATGCATAAATCTTGGCTATGTTGATCTAAGGCCTCCAGGGTTTTGACCTGTCCCCGGTAGAGAAGTGTGGCATTTATATGAAGGATTCCATCTACCTCCGTCCTTTGGTCTGTTCCATCTCTCACTGTGGCATAGCCATCATGTCTCTTCTGTCCTTTCAGTATGAGTAATGATGAAGATGGGATGGGTCACTATAGCAGCCCTTTACTGACTATAAATTTCTATACAGGGACAATTTTTTCTGTAAAAACTGATTCTTCCTGGAACCGTACAAACTCAGATGTTGCAATGGCAGAGAAATGTATGCTCATGAGAAATGAGAGTGCTGTGGATTATCATAATTTGTTTTCCACTAGTGCTCTCAAAAAGAAAGATTAAATGCTGAAATACATGAGTGAACTCAATGGAGAATTGGGATATTAGTGGCATTGGCTCTGTAGTCATTATACTGTTGAACAGAAAGATGCAGGGATGTGAGGACAAATGACTAAAGAAAAACTTTCTCGCTGAATTATGGTACTTCCTTGTAGGGAGTATTGTCTGATTCTCCTGCCAAACTTGGGGATCCAAAATTTTTTCCATCATGCCAGCTTCAGAATGATCATTTAATTGTGGAAGAGTCTTAAAATGAACCATCCTGACAGGATGCTTCAGCTGATAGAGATGGCTTAGAACATGATCAGTTTCCTAAAGTAAAATCTAAACCTTCTAGCTTTGATTGGGAAGTTTGAATGCATCTTAGGATACACAATAGAAAAAAAAACCCTAGGTACTTCTTTTCAACTGTTTCTGCAGTGTTTTAGAATGTGTTTGCTACATTTTCTGAAGATTTCTAAGTCTTCAGTCGGGATCACTAACAGGCACTACTGCAAAAGATAGCAAAACAGCCCTGAATTCACTTACTGAACTCCCAGTGCTTCAAGGCTGTTTGTCCAGGCAGATATTTGTGCCAGCAGTAAGATTTTTGCAGGCCTGTGTCCTCAGACAAGAAGTAATGTATCAAACAGAATAAAAAGAACCTGTGAAACATAAATGATCTTGCCATACATTTGTTTCTATTGTTTATATAGATGAGTATGTTCATAGCATCTAAAGGACTACATTTTTGGCTTCAGCACAGCAAGCTGTTTTATGTATGAGCTGTATGTAATTATATTGGAAACAAACTTTGCTTCAAGTATGTTTTTGGCTCCACTGTGCAATAACACAAAGGGCCTTTGTTATGCTCTCATCAGAGTTATTTATGGATTGCAAAGGACTTACTAAAGGACAGTTTCATCTGATGGTATTCATCCACTGACTCAAATTTAAATGTAGTGACTTATATTCCTGTTAATCGTAATTACTAATATGATCAACCAGACAAAGATTTCTGAAACTAGAAATGGGGTTGATCTGCAGATTCAGACCTGGAAAAGCAATGCGGAGTGGTGTTTCAGATCCAAGGCTTTGAATGTGCCAGAATGGAAAATGCAACAAAAGGCTTTGCATAATTCACATCAATTATAATCATCTTCACTTGAACTGAAAATGAAGCTCTTGGTCTCGTAAATAGAAAAAAAAAAAGTCACAGAGAGCAGAGGGAGCTAAGTGGCTCTTGGGAAAAAGGAATCCCAGGGCAAAGTGGGTTTGTGAACATCTGCCAGAAGCTCCTATAGGACATTATGAAGCTAGGTAAGGGCACTGTGCTTTCCTCTGACTTGCCTAAACAGCCGTTGCATTAAAGGATTACTTTCAGAAATCCTACTTTCCCCATATTTTTCCTGCCTGACCTGCGGGACTTGGGAAACATCCAATGACAACTTTCTGTTCTGCTTCAAACTCAGCGTGACCATGGACAAGCTCTTTAGGGCCGTTGTCAGACCACTTGCTGTCAGTACAAACCTTTGGTTTTGCAACTGCTGTGGCATCTAGCTTTAGCTGTGCCACTCAGCAATTCAGAGCACTATTTATACAAGACTGGAGGATCCAGCTTCCAGAGGCACCGGTGGACAAAGTATTTATGATAGTGAAGTAAACTTACAAGAGCCAGTCTGAATGTTACCCCTGTTCATTGTTTGGCTTTGGCCACCCAGATGTAAAATAGATGGTCAGTATTTTTTTACCTCACTAGGTTCTTGTAAAATTAAAGACTTTAAAAGAATATGAATCACTGAGGTATTGCAAGAAGTGAGGTTATATAAATGTAATCTAATTATATAAGCTTCTTCAGATGAATTGCACTTTCCTTACCATAGCCTTCTGCTATGTCCTTGTTGTTTATTCATGCTATTAGTGGTTGTAGAGACTAGATGTTATTTCAGATGATGAATCCCAGTCTTATTTTCTTTGCTCAATGAACAATTTTTTTGGGGTCATGCAAACTGCTTGGTCACATTGATTTAATCCATAGTTGCCAACGCTGAGTGCTTCTAAACATCAGGGCCAGTTTTCTGAAACGCAGAATTTCTCTACTGTAGCATCTCTCCTCTTGACATTTCCCAGATCTACTGTGACTGACAGTTAACATCTAACTCGAAGTTTGTTGTCACCCAGGAGTGACGACAGACATTGTTTGGATGGAAGGAGGTACTTGTAAGCTCAGGAAATAAGCAGAACAAATTGGCATTATCATCAAGATACTGTTTACAAACTATTCCTTGGCATCAGACTGTTCTTTAGTATTAACCAAATAGTCACCTATAATAACTAAATGTTAATTTATTCTCAACCAAAAGGAGCAGATTCTAAGCAGGTTCTCCTTGTTCTGCATGTTCAATGACATTGTTCGGTTGTTTCTTTAGAAACCGCTGAGGGGCAGCAGGTTTTCACATGGAAATGGGCTTTCGTGTGTAAGGAACTCTGGAGCTGTGAGTATTTGAGCTGTGACATTTGATTATTTTAATGAATTCCATGCATCAGATCACTGAAGGTTTTAACAGAAGTTTCACTGTGTGCTCCTGCAAATGAATGCGATTTTGCTTGTTTATGGAATCTTGATGTATTTTTCTCCATGGGTAGAAAAAACCTGGAGATCGTCCTATGAGATCTGTCTGTAAAGCCCTATTTATGGCTGTAGGGTGCCTCTAGGATTGAATTAGTGAGTAAGTCTGTCACATGCACAACACACATTTAGGCATTACTCTTAGAAATGAGGCCAGAATATTAGGACAAAAGAATGAGAAGAGGTTTGATTTATTAGTTAGATTTATTACAACTAACAAGCTGACTAATGGAGTAGGCTATGTTACTCAAAAATCTCTGTATGCTTCAGATATGTAACTAACCAGACACCCTACTAAAACAGATCCTGTTCTAGTCAGACTATTAGGCAGTGCCATGAACAGTAAAGACAGTAGCGAAAGCAGTCCATTCTTACTTCTAGTACCCCTGCTGTACCTTATGTGACTGTCTATTGGCTTTGATCCTGGCTACCCAGATGTGCTACAGGGACTCGCACCAGCCCAGAGGTCTGGAGTGAAGCACTTAGGTCTGTCAGCATTCAATGCTCCCGTACGTAACCTGCCCAATTGTTAATAACCCAAGGGAATAGTGATTTGAATCCATGATTTTTTCCACATATATTAGTGAGAACAGAATAGCTAATCAGGTTTGCAGAGGACTTCTGCATAGCTTATGCATGAAGGTTCGAACCAAGGGCCAAATCCTTTTTCAGCCAACTGATTTTCTGCATGCACTTTAAAAAATGCTAGCAATTACTATTTGGACATACTCCTATGTCCTTTCTGTCCTCAGCTAAGGACAACTTCCTCAGCTTTTCAGTGATACCTCAGGGCACTCTAAGCTAAGTATTCTGGTAAAAATTACAAGTAAAAATCAAAAGTCTTAATTGCTACACTGTTACACCATGGGCAGTTTGTAACAATTCTGTCACGCATAAACGTAAAGCATGAAGAGATTCTTTAATTTAATTCTTTACTTTCATACTCCTATGCAAACTTTCTTCCACGGGCTAACATGACAAAACTGATAAGCTATTTTAATTTTGTAGCTGAAGGTAACTTGTGTATGGGCTGTTCTGCTTATGATCCCACACCTTTGCAATGTTTTATATTTCCACGTGTGGGAAGAAGCTGATGGGTAAGAGTCAGGTGTATCATTATGACACACAAGGATTGCTTCGTTCCTAGGCAAAACAGCTAATCCTGTTTGTGCCCCTTTGTGCTGCAGTATCACTGTGGACTGAATGGAGCAGGTACCGCTTCAGGTCTGAAAAAAACCTAGCAAATTTTCTTTCAGGTCAATGGTGCAAATACTAATTATCTCTAAGAGTCCTGTCTGCCTAGCAGAACCAGCAGAACCAGTCACATTAAACATAGGTGTAGCAGTATGAAAGGAGGGTGGAATAACAATGATTTGTCTGAGACAGGAGTTCTCATATGCATGGAAGCATTAGGAAAAGCTCTAGAAGGTTTAAAGATTGTAGCCTCGATTTGCTGTCCAGTTATGGGCCAGTCTTGCCAACATAATAGAGAGAAACCTTTCAAGGTCTACCACTGAAGAAAGCAGTTCTATAGAGGGCGTGGCTCTTCATGCCTAGCAGATCTAAATTCTGCCTGGTTGTGCGGTAGATGCAGTGCTGTACGTCATTTAGTATTGCGCACAGTGCCTCTTCGCCTCTGTCCTGCCCCTGTTTCAACCTTTCTGTCCCATTCTCTATACTTTAAGATGCTTGTCTACGTTGTATACCATTTGGGGTTTTTTTGAGAGCGGACCTAGCCATTCTCAAGGAAAAACTTTAGTCCAGTCAGTCCTTTTATTGAGGAAGTAAAATAAGACTAAAATATTGCACATTTGGAGACTTAATTAGCTTTTACAATTCTTGTAAAGAAGACACTTCCTTGTTAAGTAGCAAATACAGGTGTAATTAAGATTGTTCTGAAGTTAAATCGAAATTAACAGCTCTTCTGGCTTCTGTCCGTGTATGCAGATCTGAGAAGCCATTAAAGGGCCCCCCCCCCTCGAGTGCTGTAGCCGTGCACAGAGCCACCTGGAGGCAGTGTTCGCACGGGTTGCTTCAGGCCTGTGCTTGTAAAGTACGATTTCCTGAGATTTCGTCATAGAGAAAAAAATCTGAGAAAAAAAATTATATACTGGGAAGCATGATTTTTTAAAAAGCCTTTGCCTTCACAGGACACATCTGTGATTTTTCATGGATCTGTAATACTGTGATGCTCCTGTGAAGTGCTTTCTTACAGAAACCTTTGTAGGAAGAGCCAGCAGGATCTTCCTGCTGGCATAACTGAAAAGAACATGAAAACTTTCCTGCATGGGGCAGAAAAACACTGCTGCTTGACCTTAAGTATGCTAGAGTCGTTTTATTATTGTTTTTTTTCTTGGGTGGAACTGACCTGGTTTTTGTTTGTTTGTTTGATTGATTGACTGATTATAAATAAAAACAGATCATGGAACTTCCTTCCCATGTTACAGTTGCCACTGGATCTCTTTCTTCAACTGCACAGAAACAATAACATGCAAATGTTTGCAAATGATTGCTACAAAACACTCTTGAACCACCCAGTGACAACCGGTAATGTTTGTAAATCTTAGTTTGGTTGATGCATGTGTGCTGCTGCTTTGTTAATTGTGAGGTAAGTCACACTTCTCCCTATTCCAAACATACATTTCTCAATCTGCTTTGAAATTCGTACTCTCCACTCTGATTGCATCAAGTCCTATACCCCAGATTTGTTTTTCTTTTCAGATATACAACTTTACTAGACACCGAAGCTCTGAGGTGAAGATGACCAAAATACATGGAAAGTCCATCTTCAGATTCCTAATGTTGGGCTGTAATTGATTGCTCTCTGTGTCAGAAGCTTTACATGAAGAAGTATACACCATTGACAAAATTTAGTATCATGATTTCATAAAATTTATGTCAAATACCATTTGTCTCAATAAAGTGGAACATAAGAAAAAGGCAATGAAGAACTTTATAACAAAGCAAGCTGCTGAAATAATGTGTTTTAACATAATGTTCTGCCCATCCTATTTCAATGGTGTCTATACTTAATTCAATGCAGGATTAAATTAGCTTACTTTATGTTCATTATTTTATAAAGTCAATGAAGCAGAACAAGACAGATACATGAATCTACTTCTTTCGATGTTTAGATTTTAAAAATGCCACTGAACCTGCCACTACATTTGTGAATAGAGTTAAAAGATAAGGCAGAGCCACAAACTGCTTTAGGAAGAAATTTGTGGTACCTGAAGATGTCAGATTTAGTAGGATTCTTAGAAAACTTTCTTTTCAAAAGAACAGGGGGGAAAAGCTGTATTTTCTGCAAAAAACTGTGGGTTTTGTTACTTACTCCCAAATTTCCTTCTTTACAACCCCCTCCTTGCATTTCTGTGGTTTACAGATAAATCAGACCAATGCCTGACCATTACACAGCACGTTTTTAGGCCTTTTTTTTTTGCATGAGGTTGGAAACTTCAGAGCTGAGTAAATATGTAACCATCTCCTCATGTATAGTGCAGATAGCTAGTAGTTTCTGAAGTTTATAGTTTCTTCAAGTCCCTCTTGTCCTGACATTCAGCATCATGGGTAAGATTTATTCTTTAGATTTTAAAAAAGTTGAAGACTTTGTTTCTTCACTTCTGCATCTGAACTTCTGAGGTTGAGATCCCTTCACTTTTGCCCGCAGGTAAAAAACCTTAAGAGATAGGAAGCTCTGGATAAAGATCTGATAGAGGTGATTTCTGGGTATATGATGAATCACAGACTCAGAGGGAAGAACGAATAAACAGGGTCTGTTCAATTGAGAGAGAAACAAGGGAAGTATGTAAATCTTTAAATGTATAATAGATTTTAGCAAGGGAAGAAATTCTTCATGTCTCTAATGATATGTAAAGAAATAATGGAGAAAAATAACAAAACAAAAAAACCAGAAAAGCCAAAAAAACCCCCAACCCTCCCCCAAAAACCCCAAAAAACAAAACCAAAACAAAAAAAACCCAAAAAACCCAAACCAAAATAAAAACAAAAAACCCCCCCAAATTTAAAAACAAAACCAAAAAAAGAATAAATTCTCTCAAGGAATATTCAAATTAGGAAAATTTTGTTAAGAGTGAAGTAACCAGATATGGTCCTTGTGGGTCGCTTCCAACTCCAAATATTTTGTGTTTCTGTGATTATAGACATTGAACTAACCTGGCATTGTCATGGAAGCTACATCATTAGATTTATTTCCAAACAGGTTAAGCAAATACCTTCTACAAATAAATGATCCTTAGGGTACTAAAAACCGGAGCTAGCCTTCTAAAGCACCTTTCACTTCTTATCTAAGTTTTCAGACAGGCTTTCCAGGGAAACAAATTTCCTAAGACTGTGCTGTCAGCCTTTCTTTTTTCCTTAACAAGTCATGTAATTAACCACTAGAAACCTATGGAAATCTAACAGTTTCCTTATGCCTAAGAGGTTACACAGAAAGAAATGGGAAAGAAAGCTTGGTAGCTTGGTTGGCTTTGCTGGTTGGTGTTTTTTGGGGTTTGGGGTTTTTTTGAGGTAGGTGGTGTTGGATTTTTGGGGGGGGTGGTTGGGTTTTTTTGATAGATTTCAGTTCTTTAGTGATCAATAAAGCACCCTGAACTTGTTGTCATCCCACTGGCAATGCCTTTATAAGCCCAGCCTGTGATACGAATAAAACAGGGAATTTTTGTTTCACCTGCCTTGGGCCAGCTCTCATTTTCCATGTCTTCAAATGGCCTTTAAATATTTCTCATCATAGTGTGTTAAAATTAATCCTTTTCAAACTGGGTATCAAAAATTCAAAATGATATCTTCACAAATACCAGGTTCTTCAGTATTCTGTGTTGTGAAGTAATCCATTTCAATACAATTTTTTGCACGTTATGACAGTGTCCAAAAAATCAGCCCAGCTACTTATACAGTTAGTGTATGATGGTCAAGCTGCATTCTGAGCCACAAGTCCCTAGACAGGTAATGATTGTTCAAAACGCTTCTTTACCACTTGTAGCCTGTGTTTTAAGCCACCTAATCATGTGTATCTCCTTAATACTACATGCATTTTGGTGATGATCAAAGATCTGGCCTTCCTGTTTTACAGAGTTTGCAATACTCCACTCTCTACAGAGGTAATGTTGAGAAGCATTTACGAAGCAAAGGAGTTTATAAAACACATAAAGCATATATACTTACATGGACACTTTCCAAATAATCTGCATTGTAAATATCTACTTTCTTGATTTGTCTACTTTTGGCTTTCAGGCAAAATATCTAGCTAGCAAGTATTTTAATATGATATAAGCCTAGGGAAGGAAGGCTTATACCTGTCTGCCAATAACAGTATGAAAAGGATATCTGAAGTTTCCCATTGAAGTGTTGCATATTTGTTTCCTGAACTGCAGAATACCAACATGGATAGAAATAAGGAAGTAAGTATATACATAAAAAGTAGTCAAACTAAATCTTTCAGCACTAACTACAAGAACGAGATTTTCGTAAAGGTAGTTTACTTAATGTAGGATAGATGGAAATTCATTCTAGAGATAAATCTAGGTTGCATGGTATTTCACAAAAATAAATGATAGAAATGTGTCCTTTACAAGTTCCAAATATAGTAGTACCCTTCCTGTGAAATCCCTTCTCAACAAATCAATGTACAAATTCCATGGGTTTTCTTAACTTGAATGGATTGATCTATTTCCTAACAGTTTTCATTTATTAAAGCTAAGATGGTAGAGTGAATCAATCAGCTTAAAAAAAAATTTTAAAAGGCATATTATACTGCTCTTTTAAACAGGAGTTATATCTTAGAAACCTGAAGGTCTTTTGCTATTTTAAGATAACCAAGTAATTAAAAAGAGATTTCCGGAAATCAGCTGCATCATTTGAAAATTGGTTTTTTACTGGGTACAATATTCTTTTTGAGGTCTTACAATTTCAGGTGTGAAGATAATACAATATTTTGTCATTATATTATTTTTAATTTATTTGACTTTTTTTTTAAATTGCAGAGTAATTTCTTAAGCCTTTCAGTCTCCAGAAGAGTAAATCTTATGTACGTGGTACCTTAAGACAAAAACTGAGTTATCTGTCTGCCATTTTTCTCTTCTGAACCTTTCCCCCTGCATATAAGAAATTCCTGCAAGATCTCATTTTCCTTATGTTTTGATTGCAATTTTAAGACATATTTTTCAGGTTACTTTTATTCTCTTGAAACCAAGAAAGTGACTACAAATAATTGGCAGCTTGTATGTTCCTGCACTATTTCTCAATAAATCTTGACGTCTGAGAAAGCTCCTATAATACCAAACTGAAAATAGACTTGGGAGTTGAAGCCCATTGACACTGTATTTATAGATGGCTTTTTCTTTTTTCACAGGTGAGTTGAGCCAATTATTACTTTCTAGATATTTCTGTGTCTACCCAATTAATGGCACCTAGCTAACAGAAGCTCAATTATTATGAGAATTCAAAATGACTTTTGACGGTGTATACTTTAAACTATTTGTCCAGAGAAAGATTTTATTGTCAAAGTTAGACATATTTACTCTGTAATCACACTCTTTCTGCATTTTGTCTCTTTCATTACATTTTAATTGATAAATCAACACAGTACTCGTCTTCCCAGATTTTCTTTTGAAGCATGAGACGGTCTGTAGATAAATCATTGTAAGGTTTACACAACTGCAGTGGATTAGAACTTCTTTTTCTGGAAAAGCTCCTTCAGCTGTTGTTCAGTTGTTGCTTCTTTCTGTTGCATCAGCTCCTTGGCTCCTTTGGTCACTCCCCAGCCATCTGGCTTTGACATGGAAGGACAATATGGCCTGCCTGAAGCAGGCTTCAGATTCTCCCAGTATTCTTTTCTTGCCCTAAATAAAGAAAAAGAAATTCAGGTGTTTTTCCAGCACCTCATAATATTGAAGGAAATATGGCTTAAATGACAATTGCAAAGGGTCATCTAAGTTGTAAAGACTGACTTTACATTTAGATACAGAAGTATGAATGAAAATATGCAATTAAATGCTACATGCTTAAAAAGTATCTTTAAAAGTATCTTCCCACCTTTGAAAGGAATACTGTAAGCCAGCCACCATTAGGAGCTGATTTTCAATACTCTGTCAGTTTTTCCTTTTCATTTTCGTGAATTACATTCATAGGAGATCCTCTACTTCTCCTTCACCCTTTTCCCTGCTCCTAGGACAGCTTTAGTTCTTTGAAATTATTAAACATAAACCACATCATTCTAAACACAGAATGTTTACAGTGATATATAGATGCCCATATCGGCTAAGCCAGTGTGCTCTGTGTAACACTGTAAGCCTTTGCAAAAGCTGTGTTGGTTTCCAGGCCAGATATACATACCTTGCTCTGACCCAGGGTTTGGTATGCATGCTCAGGTTATCACCCCAGCTACCATGTTTCTCAGAAGCTTCTGGCAAAAATCCCCTTTCAGGAGCCAACTCCTCAGCTATTGCTCGGATATGATATGGCTCAAATCCACAGCAGCCTCCAATGAAACGAATTCCTAAGTCATAGGCCTTTCTTGCATATTTTTGAATGTCCCATCTGGTTACAATTCTTGGCTCCAGACCTGCAATGACATTCACATCTTAAGTTTCCAACATGGTCCATTCAATTTTTATCCATTTTTTGGTAAGAAATCATGTTGAAAAAATTGCACACTGTTTGCAAAAATGGTTGTAGATGTAGATGTATATGTTTAAACTGTCTGACCTAGAATCAGTGATTCAAACTTTCACAAGGCTAGCTTTCAGATTCTGTAGTGCTCTGCTGACCTATGCTGGTAAGCATTTTTGCCTTTGCTAAACAGCACCTAGTATCTTTTAAGGCTGATCACATGCTTCCCATTCTGCCAGAGTTCTTAGCTGAAGAACTGGAATACTTTCAGTGTTATGGCTGTATTTCCTAAAAAACCAATAAATACCTGGGAAATCTGATTACCACATACTAATCTGTGAAAGGAGAAGGTATCAGACTACCTGCATAGGAATAATCCTGCTCATTATTCCTCAGAAATGCTTATTACACTTTTTTCCAATCAGATACTGGCAGCCAGTTGTTTCAGCTGGGATCTGTAGCTATTTCTTAGCTCATCCCTTAGTTATAATTCCAGTCATGAGCAGCTTGCTGCCTCAAACCACCTCATTCCTTACAGAAAATTCTGTGTAGGTTAAGTTAGAATGCAATCTTTATTTTGAACCCTTCTCTCTGCTGCAGGTTGTGTTGAGCATTGTGATGGAATAACAAGAGCTGAGAGAGTAGACTTGTGGAAGAAAAGGAATAGAAAGTGAAAAGAGCAATGAAAAGCACACCTCAAAGAGCTGGAGGCACAAAAGTGGTATAACTGGAAAGAAAAGAACAAGGACTGATGAAGAAAAATTAAGAAATAAAAATACAAAAATAGAAGAATAAAAATCCTCCCACTTCTCAATGCACATGCACATCTGCAGGACATGAACCAGCATGGTTATCAGGCAAGTGCAGCATCATGTCTGTGCACTGAACTCTCTGCTGGGCAAAGAAGCTGTGTTTGAGGTAGCAAGGCTCCAGCAACACAAAGGAGAGGTAGGATTGAAGAATGTTATTATGTCCTGTCCCAAAAATACCTAACATGCAAGAAGTTGATACAAAGCAGATATCATCTAAGTCCATTGTGTAGTTAAGAAACAGGCTCAAGGATTAAAAAGCAGAAGTAAGACAATGAAATGTTCTTAAACAGAAAATTATTGGTCTCAGAGGGGAAGACAGGACAAAGGAAAAGTAAGTGGACTAATATTGCATGGAAAACTTAGATTAAGTGTTTTAGAAAGCTGTTCAAATAAAAACAAGCTTTTGTACAGTTCTGCAGATATGACAGAAAGCACCAGAAGCACAGATTCATTATTTCCTTTTCTTTCATTTATCATTAAAAAGCTAATGCAAAAATTATACAAATGATCAACAGCAAGATTGCATCATTGTGCACTCAACTTACACCTGGATAAGCAGCTCTGTTCAGGGGAGCTGTATAGATTGTTTCCCTGTCTTCTCCATCACCCTGTCACAATCATGTGACCTGATGAGATGAATTCATCTGATGGCAGATGAAGTGGCTAAGCCACTATCCATCATATTTGAAAACTTGTGACAGTCCAGTGAAGTTCTCAGTGACTGGAGAAGGGGAAGTATAACCCACACTATAAAATAAAGGCCAAAAAACGAAAAGCCGGAGATACATAGACCAGTCTGTCTTACAACGCCCAGAAAAACCATAGATCAAATCCCATGGAAACTGTGCTAAGGCACATGGAAAATAAGGATGTGATTGGTGGCAGCCAACATAGCTTTACTGAGGGCAAATTGTGCCTACAAATCTGGTGGCCTCCTATGATGGGGTTACAGCATTGGTGGAGAAGGGAAGAGCAACTGATATTACTACCTTCCTGGACTTCTGCAAAGCATTTGATACTGTCTCACACAACATCCTTGTCTCTGAAGTGGAGAGACACCTTCCCAAAATTGACTAACGTTTTATTTTCCATGTCTGTCAATGCAATACTCTTCTTGGCTATATTCAGAATTAAATATCTCTAACTTAACAGTTTTTGATGAGAAAAATTGTAACCTGCTCCTAGATTTGCCCCCTCGATGCATCTGCTCTTGAGATAATTGGGTATGCTTTCACTGATCAGGACATTTCTTTCTAAAACATTGTCCTTATTTAACCGGTGACATTTCAGAGAAATTGCAGTAACACAGAAGAGAAAACAGAAAAATGGAAAAAGTTCTACAGAAAAATAAATACTTCTGGCATCTAGATGCTGGAGTTCATCAATACAACACACCTAACACTTTACTAGAAACTTAGAACCTATTGCCCTATACAGAGTTTACGTACTCTTCAGATACCTAAATATCTCTTTGCTACTGCCTTTATGAAAACAGGGTAATTTCATCAGTTCAACAATGATTTACCAAATAGATTATCTGCTGTCAAGCAATCGATTGCTGCTTCTGGGTTTTGGAAACACTCACAGAGCCAGTCTTCACCATTTAATTATTCATGGAAATTCTGAATGCTGAGATGTCATACAGATTGCTTATAGCACACAACCCAACAACCACAACAAACTAAAGAGTGAGTCCTTCCATTCACTTGATTGCTTACTGCATCTGTTTGATTTTTTTCTTCTGCTTGCAATCAGAGGAGCTATATGAAGGAATGAATAGGATAAATGAGTTCCTAACACTTTTAAACATCAGATGTTTTCAGGACTCAGACGTGTTATTACCATTTAATGAATTCCTCAGGCATATGCTTTATTCTCTTTCCTTCATTTATGTAAAGAGAGGAATTTAAAGAAAAACAACAAGCTTCCTGAAAATCACATCTACTCCTCAACATTTTTGCTGCAAATTCAAATTGTGAATGTTTTAATGCCATTTATTCTAATCTTGAAAAGAAGGGTGTATAGTATCAGAAAATGAAAGAATTTTCTAATCAGCCTTAAAATGTTTAAGCTGATTTTGCCCTTATGTCAAAGGGATCCTTTACCTCTCACATGAAAATATGCCCTAAATACACAAGCCTTATATATGTATTAAATGGCTGAATCTTTCAATTTTTGTAGAGTTTCCCCTGAGCATACATGTGATAGACTTCTTCTCCAAACTGCTAATTTGTTAGCAACATAAAAGTCCCCTTTCTGGTTTCTCTGTAATCTCAAGTACATTAGACAGTCACAGTTATAAGACTGAACTATTATGAGTGCAATAATAATGCTCCTATATCCATTGTACTGCATTGTACATTAAATCCTTACATGGGTAAGCATAGGCCTTGTGGGATAGATGTCACAACCCAGAATAATGGGGTTTTTTTAGTACTTTTGCTGTTCTTTGGACTGTTTAAAGTTGTCCTGAACAAGGTTCTATAGCATGAGGAATAACATTTTTAAAATGAATTAAGATCGTGGCATTTTAAGTCTTTTCATCATAATTACACATTGAGTCGCATGCTGTGATAGTACCAAAGTATTCTCACTATGTGGATGATCTTTACTCCAATATTACATTTTAATCTGTCTGGAAAATGCCAGGCAGGATAACTAGGACTCATGGTATTGAATAAAAGGACAACTTGCAGTTTCAGCTGTACTATAATCTGGGGGGGGGAAAAAAGCCAGGAACAACCAATAAAACAAAACCAACCAACCACCACCAACAAAAAAGATACCCTTGTCTTACCAAAGGGAAATTCCGGAAGATCAATAAACCCCTGCTTCCCACAATCAGGTGTATGGAAAGCAAGTGGCTGGGACATCAGGTGGGCTTTCAGTTTAGCAGCCTGCAAGCCCTCTTTCATCAGCCTGACAGTTTCAAGGGAAGTTTCTGGATCAAAATGGCAGTTGACTCCAACTATAGAAGCACCTAGGAGGAGGAAAGTAACTTAAAGTCACAACTCTTCAGAAGTGGGAGATGAAAGTTCTTAGCCATAGCACTCTGGAAACAGAGCTGTCCATCTTTACATCAGTGTTACAAAAACAAGGCACTTGTGCTAGAGCCAGGCACAACCCTCCTGAGGTTAATCATTCCATTTACATCTCAGCTGCACTCCTCTTTACCTTCCTAATGATGAATCACATCTTGTACCCTCCTACAGATGTTTTGTCTTCCCAGTGTTTAATCAGTGAAGTCTGATTATGTAGAGCCACACACACAAATAGGTAGCAGGTTCCTAACACAAGTTCTACCTTTGGATTTCAACTGTAACTCAAAAGGAAAAGAGCAGTTCTGAATAGATAACGTAAACCCATGTATCTTCACTCATCATGCCCCTGATTAATTTCTTCTGCCCTTCCCCTTGTCCTGTAGAAAACAGCCTTTGATAGGCAAAATTATTAATTTTTTCATCTTCTTAATTCTCTCATCCCGAGCTTGAACTGTGTGCAAAAACAACACCTCAAAAAACATAAGCAGAGAATCAAAGGTGGCTTTGTGCTTGTGATTCTAGAATTTGGGGATGGGTCTGTAATGAAATTTGAGTAGGTTTAGGATTTTGCAGTATTCAGTATTAGTTGTCTCTGGCTATTGCTCCCAAACATTGCATACTAGTTATCAAGGATCTCATAGCTGTATTTCCACGTGTTTTTGCAAGACTGTTCTAGCAAAGTACCTATAAAAACTTTTCTACAGAGTTAAAACTTGTCAGATTTAACTGGGAAGCTACATACTTGAGATACACATCCATTTACTTCATTAATTAGGACTTTACTTTGTTCCATACTTTTAAAGGGCACATTAAAACAGATTCTTACCAGCCTTCACCAGCTGGACAGCACATTGTCCAGGGGACACTCCATGCATATCTCCTTCTGGACCAATGCACATTGTAGCTGCAACTGGCTTTCCAGATTCTTTTAGAACTTCAACTGCCCAGACAGCCTCTTCAACATGTTCAAAATACTGAAAGAAATTAAAACTAGGCTATTTTGTTTCTCAGCAACAAAATACAAAATATAAATCCTGACCCCAAATTCACGATCAATACAATGATGTTATTCTTTTCTGATTTATACTAACATAATTCAATTGAGTTTACTGGCCACACAGTTTTAAAATTATTTTTATAAGTGAGTAAAAATAAATTAAAAATAATGATACTTTTGTTTCAGAATAAGAATACCCATATGGGAGGGCAATCAATGATTAATCAGGGAACTATTGTCAACTAGAAAAGTCATCTTAGGTTGCTTTCCACGTATGGGAAGAAATAGGGATTAGCCAAGATCCCATTATCATTTCTTCTTTGTATCAGTACAAAATTTTACTTGACTGAGGTAGAAATTGAGGTTTCAAAGTCCTATTCTAGAAGACCTGCAGATGTTGGTGTGCATTTAGAAAAATATCTGATAGTATTGGGATAAAAGCACAGCAGAAAATTTCAAAGGAGGTAGCAACATGTAGTTATAGTCCCTAAAGTAGACTAGATATCTTCAAAGTTAACACTGTGCCAGTTGAAGGCACGTACTTATTTTTACAAATTTACCTCTGCAATTAGAAAGTCCACATTCTTCTTCATAAAGACATCCAGTTGCTGTCGAAAGGCTGCTTTAACTTCTGTTTTATCCTTGCAGCTTAAGTAAGATGGTGTTTGACTGACTCCTCCAGCCACTAAAGCATCACCTTCATTAGCCACTTCTCTTGCAATGTCACAAGCAGCTTCATTAACTTTTTGGCACTGTGTGAATATAGATTCTGTTAGTTTTATCTTACAGAGGTATGCATACAATTTCAGAGCACTATAAGGACAAAAATAGTCAAAAGTCATAATAGCTTTTTCATATTATTTTAAAAATTTAAATTAAATTTAATTAAAATTAAATGGATTTTTAAGTAATATTGATCAGGAAGATAAGATTCTTTCAAACAGTAACAAACATTAGGAAACTAATTTCTTACCTTGTCTAAGTTATCATATTATCAAATACTACAAAATATATTACCTTTAATAGATCTTACACAAACAGCCTATAAAAAGTAAATATTTGGTGTGATGTGGAATTTTCTTTGCCTCTTAGAAAATTAGTTATTTACATCTAAGCATATGCTTTCCTTCTGAAATTTGTGGATGGAAAAGAAAATATATGGGAACTTCAAATTTTCTTAAAATGTATTTTAGTGTTCTGATAATTAACCCCCCTGATATAATATTCATACAGGGTTATTTAAGACATTTTTAAAAAGATATCCTTAATTCTGTGATAACTTAAATAAAGGGCAAACTTAAATAAAGGGCAAAATATTGCTAAATAATCACCTAGACTGAAAGTCATATTCCTTCTATATCTAAATTGTGATGACCAGAACAGCTTTTAAAAAAGAGGTTAAACTGAGGAAAAAAATACGTGGGGAAAAGAATCCTTATTTGGGGTATTTAACAAGTGTTGATTATAGCAGGTTTCTCTGCAGTCCATGGACTGTTTAGAATCTACATAGTCTTCTCTCTGGAAGTTTTATGTGGCTGCCTCAAAAGATCCAGCTGATTTCTAAGGCTATTGCTGACAGATTGTCTTCCATTTGCACTTGCGCTCAGGTGCATGTTTGGGGATTCTGAGAGCTGGAACCATAAATGAGTTAAATCCTGGAGGAACCTGATTCCAGAATTGGCAGGAAACCAATTTTGAAAGGTTTGACATAATGCATTCCCAATACCATGGGAGGCTCTCCAGCCTTTATAATTTTGCATGTCAGCAAGAATTGAAGCATGACTTGTTCCAGAGGTACTGGGTTTCTGGGACTACCACTTCAGACATTTCAGTGTTGCATCTATTGAATGTAAAAGGTACAGCATTTCAGATAAGTTTGGTCATATGATATTTTGATATGACTTCAATTAAGCCTCAAGTGCTTCTCTAGTGTCCGGATTGTTCTAATTTATGACTGAGGATATCCTCACAGATGTGGGTATTCCTTCCTCCCTGAGCCCTGGAGAATTTTCTCTAATTTGCAAAGGACAAAATGTACAGTAGGACCAAAGGAAAAAGATCAGAGAAACCACTCAATGCCAAACCTTCTAGTCTCAGAGGAACTATATAGAAATGGTTGGCCAGGAATTCCACTGGACCTTAGGTCTGCATCTAGTAAACATACCCTGCATCCTAAAATTCCTTTGTGTAGGGAGTAACAAAGCACCAACATGATACTTCTGTTTATGTAACAGATTACCTTCACATGAGGAAAGGGGAATATTGACTACAGTGTATAGCTCAGATTCTTCTAGTTGCTACTCAATGAAGATATGGTTCTAAGAAACATTTTGTTTTCATTAGCCACTCATTATTCTCTAGGATTCCTCACCATTTTTGCAGCTGAGTCATTTCTCTGGATGTTAAAGTGTTTCTGTTTTTTCACTACTTTTGCTCTCTGCGCATTTAATACTCCCTATAATCTTTGTATCAAAACTCAAGTAAACCCATCTCCTGAGATAAAAATACAGAAAAAATACCATGTGGGAATTCTCTTTCCTCTCGTCATCCTTGTCCCATTTTGTCTCGGATTTTTGTTTTGGTTTGGGTTTTTTTGTCACTTCACCTTGCCTTTCTTGCTATTCCAAACTCTGAAATTGCATCATCTCATTCTCTGGTCCTCAGATATAGCTAAAACTGTTACGACAAACTTGATAATGTCTCAGCCAAACCTTTTGAAATTAATCAACTTATTTTGTATCTCCATCAAAACTGTTTTACTCACACTTATTTTCTCAGCTACATAATTTCCCCTGTTCTCTAGTTTGTCCTCTGAGGCATAAAAGGTGAAGGTCTGCAGAACATTGGCTCCAGCTCTGAGGAATTCCCGGTGAAGCTGACGAACTGCAAATTAAGATACAAAGTTATTACAGTGTTATCCCCAAATCCAATGTTTATTGATGTCACGTTACTGTAAAATAAGTGGCATTGTGTTTACTAGAAAACTGATTATGAGAAATTAGAAGCAGTACCCTAGTCTGCATAGAATTTCTTTCTTCTCATTCTCAAAATATTGGGTAAAAAATTTTCTCCTTAGTTCTTCTCTGCTAAGAATGACTGAAGATTTCCATTTAGTTTGTCTGCAGATTTAGTTTCGCCTGCCACCTTGCCTATCCTCTATTTTCTGCAGTCCTTAAAATCTTCCAGATATAGAGCTTTATAGAGCTTTTCCTAGGGATTTCGGAAGGGATAGCAAATGTCTGACAAAAGAACGTGAAAGCATAACAAGGAACACCAGACAAAAGGTTCTTCAAATGAAAAAGCTGCCTTGTCTTAGCTTCTGTACTATGAAGAAGAAAACAAGAAAGTATCATGGCAACAAATTTAGGGACAAGATGATACTTATATGGAAGAATACAGTGTTCCTCCTCTAATTTGCATGTTTGAGTTTTCTCCCCTGAAAAGACTTTAAAAGAGCCAAGTCAGCCAAAACCAAAGCTCTATTTCGCTAAATACACCCTTAATTAAAAGAAGATCTGTTGCTCCAGAAAAGTGACTCACATCAGAGAGTTGATTCTTCCCATATGTCTGCACATGATAATTTTACTTCATAGACAACACTCCTTTTAAAGGAAAGGTTACCATTACTTTTAATGGACAAAGTTCCTGCATTAGGGCATTGGGAAAAGGATCTGTAATGGTAGTTGTGCCTTTCTGGCTATAAGCAGTGCACTGCAATCACCACAGCAGGAAGAGAACAGGAACTGTCAATTGATTTTATATATGCCCACGGAATAATAAATACAATAATTTCTAGAGTGCTATTGATCATGTAAAACAGAGTTAAATGTTTAACAGGTTATAGCAAATACAGGAATCGTTTATTCTGTAGGTACTGTACACAAGATACTTATTACCTACACACACAAGAACACTGCAGTTTCTGTGGCAGATGTTTATAGAAGTTTTCCTGAAGTCCTAGTTCATCACAATTCATTGTCTACAGACACACTTTGTGTCACTAAGAAAATGTGCAAGTTTGTCATGAGAAAAAAATTACTCCCTTATGCTGCAACAAACATAGCTTTCTATAGCAGAGAAACTCAAGCAGCATTTTGTGTTGCTAGAATCAACCTGCATACATACAAGATGTCTGCTTTCAGCAAAGGATCAATGTAATGTACCTTGCTTTTTTCTCTACTGGTACAGTATTTAATTTCTAGTTACAGTCTTGGGTAACTACACAGTGCTTCTCTTCCTACTACACGGGTGATTTAACACAGTGCTTCTTTGCCCAGCAGTCACAAAAATCTTTCCAGGAATATAGGTTATAGCAGAGCTACAGTTCAAAAAATCCATGGAATCTGCCTGAACTCCTGGGATCAAATTTCATTCTTACATCTTTATGAAGAGACAAAACATTGTAGTGCAGGGGGTATTCTTTATCCTACATCATAACAAAAGGCTCCTGATCCCAGATAAAAGGGTTGTCTCTGTATGTTTCTAGTGTTCTGCAATTTTTATCCTCCTGAATGAGGAAGCATTGATGAAAACCGGTCAGGAAATAAGAAAAGGAAAAAAAAAGATCTACAAATATTTTCACAAATGCTCTATGACATTTCAATAGTAGACCATTCCTAGAAGAATGCCTGGGATTTGTGTGAATAGGGATGGTGATATAAGTAGGAAAATGAAACATAATCTAGCACATATGGTTAAGGAACTTCACACCCCAAAGTATTTGTATAGGAGACATGGGTTACACTGGGGGAAACAATAGTGTTGTAAGTATCAGCCTGAATCTCATTCAACCTCAGGCAAATAGGTTGTACCAGTAGAACACACTGTTGTTTTTATCAAACCCACAGCACTATGCACTATCAAAAACCCAAAGTACTCTGTAATTTACTTGTGTGACTTCCAGCATGTTAATGAAACTGTGTTTTCCTTCAGCATTTGAGAAATGGGATTAACAGTCACATATGACGCTAAACCATTATTAATAATTTGATGCATTTTAGGAGTCAGGCATGTAACACCAATTTTTCAATTCAATCCATCATGAGTTGGATATTTCGTAAAAGACACAGTCTTAAGCTGTGAGGAGATAGGGGCAATAAGCACCCATGCATATGGCTCATTACAGAGCAATACCTGATCTCTCTCGGAAGAAAAATTCAGACCTCCTAATTTCTACAATTATCAGTCTGGCCAATCTCCTCTTTTGTAATAGAGTTAATGGCCTTGAACTCTTTTTTTTTTAAATCTTTTAGTACTTTGTGCCTTCTCAGAACTTCCTTCCCTTTCCTTTCCTTATAAAGAAAGGAAGCTCTGATAGTTATATGGCTTTTACACCCACTGCCTCAGCCAGTTGCTCCTTGTGTTCTTTAACATCTGCTTTCAAAGTAACATGACCCTTGAGCAAGAAGGAGCAAAAAGCAGTAATGGGGGAAAGCAGCCCCACTGTACAAAAAGAAATTAACACATTTACCCTGAAGGGTGTTGTGGGAATTGCTGAGGCTGACAGCTGGTCTGAAGGCCTCAGTCTCACAGAAGTTGACCTAAAAACAGTCAGAATTTACCCGTGAGAAACTGCAGCAACAATGAAAGCCACAGTGATAGCCAGAAGAATGATCAGCGAAGGAAGATGTTCTGGACACAAGGAGAAGATGTTCTTGTTATGGAGTATCAAGATTGTACAGGAAGAGACTTGCATATAATATGTAGCTAATTGCTTGTATAGCTTTTTGTATTGCTGTTTGAATAGTCATTGTTTTGTAGACAGCCCTGTCATTGTTTTGCTACGTAGACAATCATGTGTCACAGTAGCTGTGAAGAGGTATAAGAATAATAGCAGAGAAGAATAAAGATCTTTTTGCGGCTTTGGATCACTATACGTGTGGTGTGTCCATCTCTACCGCCACAGGGTGTATTTATAAATAGCCTGTAAGAGATGTGCAGAGTGTCGAAGGCTTTTGAGGTGCAAAAATAACAAGCAAAGGGGTAACAAAGAGCATGGGACAAGTGCTATGAGTTGTAAGATGGAACATGCAGGGGCAGACAAAGGTGGATGTGGAGAGAAATAGATGGTGGAATGTCTCTTTGGGAGATGAGAGTCTGCAAATTAGGTCATCAATCCTTAAACCTTTGCTGGAGCCCTGCATTATATAAAGCTGCCTATAACCCTAAATTCGGGATACTAAGTGACATTTGAAGGCTAAGAAGGATTAGGCTGAAGAAATAGGTAAAGTGTACAAAATTATATAACAGAGAGAGCTAAGGTATCTCTCCTTCCCCTCCTCTTCCTTCTTCTCCTGTATAGAAGAAAATGACTAATTTGGAATGGCAAATTTCCCCCAGGATATTCTGAATTGGCTTGTGGGATTAACTGCACATCATATTATTAGTGTTGCCTTTCCCTGGTCTTAAAATCAGAGCCAACCAGGGTTAAAAGGGAGAAGGGGTTTACCTCGGTATTTATTTAAGGATCCTTAAGGTGCACTCTCCGTCCAGGTGGAATGTGCTGAGAAGCACACACCGAAATGCACACCCACGATACACCACATGTACAGTTACAGGCCTTGGGAATTAGCACATCTATCAAAGATTCCCCAGTGAGAGGCTGGAGTGAACCCCTCATCACGAGGAACCTTCCCCCTGGATGGGCCTATCTCAGTTTACAGAATGTGTTCTGGAGAGGACCTTGGTGTCTGGGGCTTTCTGACCCCCAACTGCGACGCTTCCAGGATGTTTGGTCTCCTGGCTTAACAGAATATTGGGTCTGTGCTAGTTATCAAACCTGAGGATTTAGAAGTATGTGGGCTACAAGCATAAAAGCTATATAAAAGAGTATATAAAAAGGGGCATATATAAAAAGGCAAAAAATCATCATGGCACCACTACGGCAAATGCTTTCTTGTGATGAGGCATACATAAATAGATAATACCATCTGTTTCTGCACTATTTATGCTAAACACTATAATCTACACTGGAAGGCATAGAATGGTTGGTCATTTTTTCTCTGTCCACTTTGAGAGAGTTACTCCATTAAATGTTTATTGCAATTTTCTAGGTTCCTATCAGGCTTATAATTCCCCATTTTACAGTGGAGCCAGAAATATTAAATACTCCCATTATGATGTTTATTTAAAATCTGCCATTTCTCTGAAAGAATTAATAAAAAACCTATTTAATTTATAAATATAAATGAATTACTAGAAAAAAACAAAACAGATACTTAACTGCAGAATTCTTTTTCATGAGATAGTTTAAATGACAAGCTTTAAATGATCACCTCAAGGACAGACTGGACCAATCCATGACAGAAAAATCACTGATTGTTATTAAACACAAATATAACCACATCTGCATCAAAAAGTCCCTGGGATGCTAGTTATTGAAAACTGAGAGAGCATTCTGAAGAGGTATCACTAGATGTTTGCACTATTCGTATTCTTACCCAGCCAACTTCTTTTGGCTAGTGTTAGCGCAAGTAAAAGGGGTAAGATGAGCAGTTTTTAGGCTGTTCTTAAGGTAATTCTATGAAGTCAAGGAACACTTCTATCTAAAAACCTACTACAAGTTCCTATATATTTATTATTTAGCCAACCATGTTTACATTCACTACAAGAGTATCATTTCCCAGTAAAACTGACCTGCTTCTGGGTGTTCTACAGTTGCTTCTGGAGTCCAAGGCCCAGCTTTTACGTATCCCCTCTTTTCAAGAGCAAAGACAAATCCCCCATCTCCGATCACAATTTCTCCAGCATCCAAGCGTTCTAGAATACCCTAGAGAAAGCAGGAGGGTAGTTTAATGATTACAGTTCTTCAATTTGGTGGCGTTCCTTTGTCTTTGTTGCCATTTTCTGTATTTGAGAGGCAGACATAAATATCTGTGAGCTAGCAGATATACTTCTGCCACAATAACAAAAAGTAATAAATTTCCTTCTTGAAATTCTGATTAAAAAATGGTAGATGTGCTCTTTTGCAGCATAAGGCTTTAATATGTACACATGTATTATGTGTAAGACTTCTCATTAGTCAGTTATATTGTATTCCAGAGATATTATTCCCAGAACTGTTAGTCAATGGCCAATTCCATTCCTGTGAAAATAATATGCCATCTCAAATTCTCCTGTAAAATAAATGAGAAACTTCTTAAAATGGAACACTAGTACCACTGCTACCTTTATTAGCTCATCTGCTCTTTAGCTTCCAATGCCACCTTGACACAGCCTTGCCATACTACAAGCAGCTTGTGACACCAGATGGCACAACAGGCATCACAGAAAAGTATGCAAGCAACAGTTTCCTACTAAACAAGATGCATCTCAGAAGGCTGACTTGCAGTTTCTGACAGTTTTTTCACAGGCCTGGGTTTGCTTACCCAGATTTACAAAATGAAAGAAAATCTTGTTTGTTGTATACAGCCCTGAAGTGCTTGAGAGTGCCAAGTTAGAAACCTTACAGCGCCCTGTGATTAACCTCGCTTCTGCCTTGAACTCCATGCTAATGCAAGGAAAGTGTCGATTTTTTTTGTAAAACTGAAAGACGTGAGAACATATATTGGTTTCTCCTAAAATACATTACATTTTTATTCCTTTCATTGCTTCACTGACTTGTTCAAAATTTCTAAGAAGTACCTTGCTATTAGAGTAGGATTAATTTCTACCGCTGGATGGAAACCATAATTCTACTTATATTTAAAAATGGTTGAATGAAGGCTACATATACGAAGGTAGTGGGTATAGGATAAGAATTAATCAAAGGTAAGACTGAACTTTCCATCCATAGTTTTCTTGATGGCACTGGTATTTCAATAAAAGAAGTTTGAGGGAGTAGGAAAAAGAAAAGCCTTATGGACATAGAGTTGAGTGTGATTTTCATGCTGAGTGGAAGGTTTTTTTAACAATTACCCTTCAAACTTTACTAATTATCTTTCTTGATAATTTCCTTTTCATTAATACAGTTATCTCATGCCATATATCCGGCAAAGACAAACACTTACGACATCTCAGCACCATCCTTTAGGCAGAATGAGAGTATGCCTTTCCAACAGTAAGGAGCACTCTGCCAGCTGTGCCAGTTTCAGTACCAAGCGCAGCAATGTAAGGCTCCTTGGAGGCTGCAAAGCCTGGCTAAGAACATCACCTACTTTGGCTGAGGCACTGGCATTGCAGCAAAATGGCAGGACTCATCTGTACCATGCTGCTGTGCAGAGCTTTGCCAAGTCTTGGCCTGCAAATCTCTGCATCAGATTCCATTGCACACTAGGGACTTGCCAAAATATTGACCAGATTAACTTTAAAACTTTAACAAAGTGCGCAAGTTTTTATCTTTTTTTTCCACAGAACCAAGGAGAAACAATTTTGGTGTAAATGTCAGGAGGTTTTTTTAAGATTGTGCTTGCAATAAACTAACTTTCATTTGTAACAGAATGCGTCAAATGGGGCCAGAGAAAAGCTCGCTGGTTGAGTCCCTGCTTCCTCTGTCTGCCAAAGAGCCTTTTGTAGATGAACCCTGCTCCAGAAATTTAATATGCAGAGAACAGGCATGCAGAGGAAAAAAAATCTTTAACATACAGGCAGCCTCAGCTGTTACTTGTTAACTGAACATTATGTAATAGACACAAATTGACATCATATATAGGTATTATATTTATTGTTGTATTATGTATGTATTTAAATGTACTACAACAGAATTTTCTTTTAACAAGTCACTTCTAGGATTTAACAGCAGTTTTTCTCCACAGTTTTTTGAAGTACATTTTAGTATAATCTTCACTTTCGACACACAGAAGCAACGTAAGCCATGTTTGAGCAGACCATGGCACCTTAAAATATTGTGATATATTAAGCCTAGCATCAGGGTATCTAATGGCAGGAGAGAGAAACACAAAGCACAAAATATTTAATAAAAACGTAGTTTGTCAGTTCATGCTGTATTCAAATGGAAATAACTTTATTATAGGTCTGATATCTTCTTTTCACACAATTTTTACTGTATATACTGTGCAAAATACCACCAATTTAACCAGCATGTAGCTAACTGAAGTTCAGCATCAACACTGTTTTGTTCAGAGATCTACAGCTGTGCGCTCACATCTAATCCAGATCAAAATTGTACTGTCAGGTGATCTGGTAGGAGAAAAATGTGATATTAAATTACAAGAAACAATATGTATAAAAAGCTATCCAAGGCTTTTTTGAGCCGTCATTTTGCTGCTTTACTTTTGCTACAATGAATGAAGTTGCACCACATGGTCCATACACCTATACATGGAGAGGATAAGTGCAAATGCCTCTATGAAGATATTCCTACTACCATCTTTAGGAGTGTAACTGTACTGTGTAAATGAAAAGCCTGCTTGATCAAGCTGTAACCTACTTTTTCATCAGTGGAGAGAAAAGAAATCTTGAAACAACCATTCAGATCTCAAGCCCTCAAGAGAAGTCCACTGATAGGGGGAATTTAAGACAGTTTTCTTCTGCTAGGTGTTGAAATTAGGTGATATATGCCAAAATATAAAAAGCAGAACAAATACCCCTCACCTTCTTCCTTTCTAACCAATCTACCTGGAAGACCCAGGAAGAGCTCATAGACTTCTTCCCGTATCTGTCCGCTCTTTTACGCTAGACTTATACACTACACATAAAAATGAGTACAATCCATTCTGAGCAAGATGTACCCTATTAACGGCAATAGCATCCTTTAAACAAAAGACAGAATACGTGATTCTGCTGACCTTCTCAAGCAGCAGTGCAGGATACCAGTTCTGATGTATGTCAGAGAGTTTGACTTAGATTTTGCTCATAGCTTTGCCATAACGGCTGGTGCCTGGATAACTTTTAATGTTGGCTTATTTCTTTAGCTAAATGGGGGAGCAGTGGCTGTACGTACATTGGAGTCTGGGTTGATGTTATAAACACCATTGATATCCAGTCATATTAATCAAGGGGTGAGCAATCTGGACCTTTTAAATAGAGTGGTCAGGATGCTGAAGACAGAAATCTTATCCAATACCAGTTTATCCTTAAAATATTTACGATTTTAGTTTGCAGTGTGTTGCAAGTCCTGCTTAATTTGTGTATCACATAATATTAAGCTAAATGGTCTTGTACTTTGGTGGCTCCACTCTATGTGTTCAGAGAAACAAAGATTCTTTGGGCTGTGACCGCGTTAAAATCAATCTAATTTATCTATCTCACATACCCAAGTAACTTTAACATCTCGATGCTGAACAGGTGAAATTATTATTATTATGGCTTTATTTTAGGTTTTCACAAGATCACCTTACCTGCAGAGACACCGAGTACCTTAGTAGGAGGTTAACCGACGCGGGTGGCCGGTCGTGCCAGTCAAGCAGCAGCTCCCCTGGAGAGCCCGCGGACAAGACCCCGCGGAGGCGGGAGCGGTGGCCGGGAGCTCTGCCCTGTGCCAGGCTCCCGGAGCGGGGCTGCTCCCCCGCACTGCCCTGTCCCGCCGAGGCAGCCCCCGTCCGCAGCAGGCGGCGGAGGAGACCGCGGCGGGAGCACGGCTCCGGTGCCCACGGGGAGCAGCGGCCGGGTCTGCGCGAGGGAGGGAGACGTGACATTTACCCTTTTGCCCTGTTTCGCGGTCTTCCTGATCGGCAGCATCTTCCTCGCACAGGGACGCTGGCTGCCCGGCTACGCCCCGACGGCTCGACGCGAAGCTTAGCTCGACGGGCTCTCCGGCCGCTTATTTATAGCCCGAGGAGGAGGCGGGACGCTGTGGGCAGCGCTGCGGGCGGTACCCCCGCCCGGCCCGGCCCCTGACCCCGCGGGGCACACTGGCTCGGCCGGGGCTGCCCCGCGCCCTCCCACCGCCCTCGCCTGGCTCGAGGTCCGGAGGCGCCCGGTTGCCCCCCCGGCTGCCCCCTGCGCCAAGGGGCGGTCCGGCGCCCTCCTCCGGGAAGGCCAGATTCGGCGGGGCAGGGAGGGGACGGGACGGGACGCGGCGGAGAGCGGCGCGGAGCCAGCGCTCTCCATCCCTGCTGCGTGTGCGGGATGAGCGCGGTGCTGCGGGGAGCCCTGCGGCGGCTGCGGCCCCCTTGCCGGCCCGGGCCCCTCTGCGCGGCTGCCCTGCGGCCCCTCGGCGCCCAGGGGCGGTGAGTGCGGGCCGGGCCGGGCGGGGGACGCGGGCAGAGGGGCCGGTCGCGGTCGCGGCCGTCCGCGCGTGGCTCCGCGCCGCCCGAAGGAGCGGCCCCCGTGCTGCTGCTGTTGGGGATGCGCAGAAAAGGCGGTGGTGAGGGGAGCCAGCTCCAGCTGCTGGCCTCCGGCGCTCCACCGTCGGCCGGCCGGGGCACCTGTGGCCAGGAGATGCCTTCTCTGCTCCTCGCATTGCTACGCCAAAGCCAGAACCAGTCCGGGGTGCCTTGCTTGACCTGGTGTAGGGAGGTCCCTTCTGTTGTCTTCTGGGCCATACCGATGAGCAAATAATGACCGGTTTTAACTGGCACGATCAAACATCTGGGTGAACAGTGTAGTTCACTGGGAAGGTGCACCCTGGATTCTTGCCGGGCTCCTGGGCAAAGGTTTGAAAAAAGCTGAGAGGCAGGTGAGGAGATATCAAATCCACAGCATAAAAGAAGAATGAGAAAAGTCTTTATACTTGACCTTAAATACCACGTGCCTCAAAATTCTGTAGAGGAACTGGTGTAAGTGTTGCACATCTGGCTGTTAAACAGCTTACTGTTAACTTCAAAAATTAATATGTAATCAGAAAAAAAGAACACTTGCAAATATGTGGTGCACTAAAGACAGAAAACCTGTGGTGTCCTGTGCTCCCTCATATTTTACTTTTTATTCGTCAGCACCTAGTGTGTAAGCATGGTGCATATTCCCCCTGCAATTGCATTTAAAATGTCATAAGATCTCCATTCATAAGTCATAAAACTAGTAGCTTTTATTTCTGAGTGGAAGAGGTAGAAGACTAGTTATACATTAGAAAATCTGTTGCCAGAGAAGTTGAAAATGTACAAGGAGAGGAGAGATAAATTGAGTATTGATTAACCGTCCTGAAGGGAAAGATACTGTGGTTTCACAGTAGTCTGTACTGCTACTGTAATAGTATGTCCTACCTTGTATCACATAAAAAAAAGTTACTGTTTAAAAGTTTGTGATGAATTTCCTCATACAGCTTGCTGCTTGGCTGTGCATGAGGCAGTAGAGAGGAGGATAGCTGACTTGCAGAAGAATAGGGCTGCTTATGGCAGCAGTTCTGGTTTATGCCGGCCTAAAGTAGTTGTGAAAGTATAGCGTGGAGTAGCAGGTGTGAGCCATTGACAAAACCGTGTTTCTGTAATGTTTTGTCTTAAGCAAAGTAGAACATGGCAGCTCTGGGACTGGCTCAGTCGTTTAGTGTATGCTGCAAATAACACCAAGGTTGTTAATTCAATCTCTGCATGGGCCATTCACTTAAAAGTTGGACTCGATGATCATTGTGTGTACCTTCCAACTCAGAATATTCTGGGAATCTGTGAATATGTCAAAATAGACAGAACATGAAAGTAAGTACCAAGCTTCATTCTTCATGAACATGTACACTGATGCAGTCTAATGACATTGGTTTTAGAAATTTATTAAGGAGCCTTACTGAGTAGACTTTTCTAAAGACCTTTTGTTGCACATACTACAGCACTTTGGAAAAGTCAGGTTTTGACACTGTCATTTTAGGCATCAACTTCTTTTTGAGAAATAGGATCTACATATAAAGATATATTGGATAAATAATATTTAAAGTTGCAAGTGGAAGCAAACTTGTTTTGTTGTTTTTTTCTTTTTCAATTACTACTGTTTATCTATATGACCCTCAAAGAGCATTTACCTTAAAAGTGGGTATGAGTGAACAGGTTGGGTTTTAAGCCAGGTGTGTAAACTCTCAAACAGAAACCCACTTGTATTATGGTTGAAGCAGTAAACAAAAGAGATGGGAAAAAGTGCAATTGCCTTTTTGTAACTGTCTGTAATTTTATTTCTTTTTCAGTAAAGAAACCTCATCTCCTTCCTTAGGGAAAGACAGAGCAGACACGGTGATCATTGGAGGTGGTTGTGTTGGTGTGAGTCTAGCCTATCACTTGGCTAAAGCTGGCTTGAAGGATGTTGTTCTGCTAGAAAAATCTGAGCTCACTGCAGGATCTACCTGGCATGCAGTAAGAAATGTTTTGTTCATCTCTCAAATTAACAGAAGTTTGTGTATATAACGGTGGTGAAAATTTCATTACCTTTTTTTTCCCCGGCTTTCTTTCCTGCCACTGCTGACATTACATAAAATCTTGGAGGAACAAAGGTAACAAATGTACACTGAGTTTTTTAAGCCTGAATATTTGTCGGCATTCTAAGGAAAAGAACTAAAAAGACATGCATGTAGTAACGTCAGGGTAGCAACACCTCCTTTAATAATGTTAAGCACATGGTCATAGTGGTGTGCAACGTGCATTTATGTAATTATGTGTTTTCTGAATCTATATCTGGAGTAGATAATGTAACAAAATAAATAAAGCTTGCCTCAATTAATACAAGAATAGATGCTTTTTCTATTCATTTCTGGCTATTCTTAACTGAAATTGGGAGACTGTTATCCATGTGTGTAGCAACACAAAAGAGCAGAATGGTTTGATGTCTCTAGATCTACTCTGTTAATACAATAGACCATTTATGCAATACTTCACCTTTCAGGGACAAATTAAGGAGGATGACTCAGATGTATTATATTTTATTTGTATTCTCATACTTCTCCCAGAGGAGGAAGTCTGAAGTCTGAAATGCTTCATCTTAGTGCAGATGTTTTGTGTGTTAGGGGCTTTTTGAGAGAACAGTTGTAAAAAATGAAATTAAAAAAAAATCACTGTCTGCAGTGTATAAGTCGTATACTTCATTTTACTTGCTTTTCAATAAACAAAAAGAAAACACACTGTATGTAGTAAGAAGAAACAACATTCAGTAGTTGTGTGTCTTTTAGACAGTCATACAACAGTTTGGCAAACAGAGCAACACCATGCAAAGTGTCAGATCACGCATCTTGTGTATTGAATCATAACTACAAAATACTCAAAGAATACTTTGAATTAAGTACAGGAGTGAGGCACAGACTGAATTCTATTTACCCAATGCATATACAAAACGATATGTTTGTAAAAACCAATAACAATCCCCTGGTTGTGTAAGGAACCAGAATGGTGAATGGGGTGTCATTACTGAATGTTTCCTTTGTTCTTGTTGTTATACTCGCTCACCCTAACTTACTGCTCATAACAGTGTTAAAGCAACCCTGCCTTCAGTACTTTTGCCCACATTTCTTGCTGAGTGCAGCACTGGAGCCCTGAGCAAGACTCAGTTTCAAAGGTAAGGAAGGACCCGAAGCTCAGCAGAGAAAATGCCTGCACTACCACAATTGAGAGGGCTGCCTGTGACACCTGTTAGAACAGAATTTGATGCGATTAACATAGCAAGACACCTAGTTATGGGCTATGTTAAAATGGATAACTACATGGCATACTGTCTCTTTTCATTGAACTCAGAGGACTTTGTCTGAAGATGAAAATGATGGTAAGTCAGTTTCAGATGATTAGAAAGATCAAAACTGTGACTGTGAGTTCCTTGTTATACCAGATACTGTGTATTTATCAGTGTTTCCTCACAGTAATATAGTACTAGATACAGATGACAATTACATATACTGTTAAGAGTGAAATGGCACATAGCATGTTGTCTGCAGCCACAAATGTTGAAAGTCTGGTTCAGATGTTGCTATACCACATTTTACCTCTTTCACCGTCCAAGAAGTCCTGCGGGAGCTTGGGATCATGTTTCAGATGGATCATATTCCTCCTGATGTTGCTGCCAAAACTTTCTTTCACTTCTCAGGTCTGAGATTAATTTGGCTGAGTTTCATGTGTGCTATTAAAACAGCACAAGTATGCATTTTTGTATTACCAGTTATGAAAAGGTATAACAGAGAAAGTTATTATGTTATATTATACTTTTTCTTGCAACATGCAATTGATTTTGCTGCTGACAGTAAAGCACAGCACAAGACAAATAATGACTTGTTATGTTGTTACTTATCACATAAACTTGCAAGAAGAATTTAGTATGTAACAGTGTTGATAACATTTTACTCCAGAAAGCATTTAATAACGGCATTAGTATAAAATCTGAAACTGATTGAAATAGAACAAAACTGATACATAAACATTTCAATATTAAAAAATTTCAATTATAAAAATGCTTTAAAGTATTCATGTCCATTCTCATAGCAAAGTGATTTAAATTTAAAATTTAAACTATTTTTCCAGATCATGTTTACCTACAATAACAAAATCTCTTAGAAAAATAGAGTAAAGCCTAGAGCAAATCTCCTTCAACTACAAGAATGGTTCACTCTGAAATTCAGGAAAACATGTAGGCACATCGGGAAGCCAGCTGAGCCAGAGTGAGTTCATAACTGGGTTCCAGAAAAAAACGCAGTATACTGGAGATAGAGCAGGAAAAAGCTGCAAATGGGGCAATTAAGAAAAGTTACCTGAGCATGTGAAGGACATGCTAGGAAAGCCAGAGCTCAACTATATATAAGATTTGTAGGGAAAATTAAAGGCAACAAGAACTGCTTCTACTGCTGCATTAATAGTAAAAGGCTGAAAAATGAAAATAAGTAACTGTTGCAGAATGAGGTGAGTAATTCAGTCACAGTGTACACTTATAAGGCCTCAGTGCCTTCTTGCCTCAGTTTTCTCTGACAGGGTTTCTCAGGCCTCAGGGTTAAAGGAGAAGAGTAACTACTGGCAGTGGATGAGGACCAAACCAGGAATTACAGCAGTAATTTGGCACGTGTTCATACATTGGACCAGACAGGCTGCATCCAATAATGCTGCTGATTCATCACAAGGTTGCAGATGTATCACATTTGAAAGACTGTTGAAATTGGTGGAGGTGCCAAAGATTTGGAGGAGGGCATATGTATGACTCTTTCTAAAAAGCCAGAGGACTGAGCAGAGGAGCTAAGGGCCAGCTAGACATAGTTCAGTTCTTCAGAAAATCATGGAATGAGTCCCAGGTCCATTAAGGAGAAAAAAAGTGATTCGGAACAGTCAAGATAAATTTGCCAAGAATAAAGCATGTCAGATCAAATCTGATTGCTGTCTATTATGAAATTATTGAATTCTAGACAAAGGGAGGTCAGTGGATGTCACTTACCTAGATTTTATCAAGATTTTAGACACCCTCTCCTACACTATCCGTGTATTCATCTGAAGATGTTATGGTCTGTAAGGCTGGACAACTAGAAAGTTAAAAGAGTCTTTGGATAGCTGGGCTTAGAGGGTGCTGGTGAATGGGTCATACTCTACACAAAGCCCGGAAACAAGTGGAGTGTCACAGGAATCTGTCCTGGGACCCATTCTGTTTAATATCTTTATCAGTAATTTGGAGTAGGTGATGAAGTACATGCTCATCCAAGTTTGAAGTTTACACCAAACTGGGAGGAGTAGTCAATGCATTCAAGGGCAGGACAGCCATGCTGAGGGACCTAGGCAGGCTGGAAGGATGAAAGGACAGTTTTATGGAATTTAACAAGGCCAAATGCAAAGTTCCATACTTAGCTAGGAAAGTAGAGCGGCCTCTGTCTTTGAAAATTCTCAGAGGCCAGGCTGGAAAAAATCTTGAGCAATGTGGTCTGATCGTGTAGCTGACACTGCTTTGAATACGAAATTTAAGAGAGATCTCCTGAGGACCCATTCAATCTTTTTGTTTCATTATTATTATTTTATTATTTTAATTTTTATGTAATGAAATCAGGTTATAGTTGTCTCCCAGCTGCACTCCTGGAATCAGAAACATTTGTTATCTCAACGCAAAAGGCATCAAATGCTTTTAAAATTCTTCACTTAAAAGTGTAAGAGATTGAAGTATTTGTTTAATTCTTACAATTAAATGCTCTTGAATATATATGAGTTTGTAGCTAAATTGCAAGTGATTTGTGGCTGATTTAGTTCAAAATGACTATACTAATAGTGACCACTAAAATGGAATTTCCTTACATCTGGAAGATATATTACTATGTTTGGAAGAATAACAGAAGGCCAGATAACGTTTACATAAATAAAAGAATACAGTAAAAGCAATATGAGGTAACAAGGTCTGCAGGTAGAAATAAATTAATTACTCTTAGGCATTGTACATAGCTAGATAAATTTAAATATTTCAAGGCTTATTTATTTCTTCATTCTATACAGACTGAAAAAAAGGCCCTTAGAATATATTTTTTGAGAAACAAACAAGTTTTAGCTAAAAATTCTGCAGTGAAACAGCCCTGGGGTTTAGTCTAAGGTAAGTAAAATAAATGTGTTCACAATGTGAACGCACATGTATCAAACAAGATAAAAATCTCATTTAGTCAACTATCTAGTCTTCAGCTGTGTCCTGTATGATGCTAATGATCCCATATGATAATAAGAAAAGAACAAGGAGTATTTTTGCCAGACTATTAATTTAGCCCAGGGACTTCCTGAAACCAACATGCCTGCTTTGTGCTTGATGGGGCTCTTACTAGATGAAATCTCCCTCCTACAGATTTGTGTGATTTTACCTTTGCGTAAATCTGAAAGAACTTGACAGATTTCTAAAGCCAAACCTAGTAAAGTGATGTGCAAAATGTATACAATAATTTCTTAAACTGCTTCTAAAATGCAGCAATTGCTCTTTAACTGCCACATGAGACAACCGTTGAGAATAGAAGAATATCATCTTCCCCTGCCCTGCTGCATACACCCCAGGAATGTAATAACTCTTGTGAAGATCTGGTCTTTCTGAAGATTTAGTTTCTCTCCATCTCCATTTGTAAGAAGGAAAAGACCATACAGGACATTTAGAGTTAGTAATTTGATTTAGTTGATCAGAAATGAAGTTTGTATGTCTCTTTCAACAGATTTGAAGCTGTCAGCTGAATAATTCAAGGAAGAAAGGAAACTATAGGAGAGAACAATTGCAACAGTGTCATGGGTGGGCAAATTTGATGAGAAAAGACAGATGGAAAAACACCTGTGCAGAAAAAAAAATGGCATAAGTAGAGAAAGGACTTTATTTTTATTTTTGTAGCAGTTGGCTGTATCTATGTGTTGTTTTTCTTTACAGTATCTTGGCAGCTCCTTTTTAAATGACTGTTGGAAGGAAGGAAAGAACACTGCATTTCTAATCTATGTTGTTCCTATTTCTTATTTGAGGCTGGTTTAACTACTTATTTTCATCCTGGAATAAACCTGAAGAAAATCCATGCTTACAGCATCAAACTCTATGAGAAGCTGGAAGAAGAGACTGGACAGGTAATCCCCTTAACCTTTGAAGTGTTAATTCAGAGCAATACCAACTGTAGTAATAGTCTTACAAAAAACTGTAGTCGATAAGGGTGTGAAGTAGGAGTACGTCCCTTTTTACTGAAATACATTCTTCTGCATGCCTAGTCACTACATAATGTAGATGGTTTCCCAGATCCCTCTACAGTTTAGGAAAATGGTGCTCATAAAACATCTCAAGACACAGCAGAGAGTCTGCAACTTTAGCTTGATAGAGGAGCTAAAATAGCATCAGGAATCTGGAATGAACGGATTGATTATGATACATTCCTGCCTTAAATGTCTGCTTAAAAATTCATGTGATATGATACTGTCGGTACTTGAGAAGATTGCTGCAATTCTTCCAGTCCCTTTCAGAGATGTGTTTTTATTTAGTGACTTAAGGAATGGATATGCAGAGAAACACAGGAGTCATCTTTTTCATCAGGCATCTCTCAGCCATATAGATTAATTTACTAAACTTGTACTTGCTTTGGATGGCAGCAGAAATTGAATGAACCTCACTGTACTAGTCTTCAAATTTTATATTTTTTTATACTTGTCATATATATTCATGACAGATATTTTTTATATTTGTCATAAAATGCTTTTTTCTTCTTTCTGCTACTCAACTAGATAAGCTGCCACATCAGATTATCATTGTGAGTTCCAGTAAAAGACTTATTCAGACCTATTGTTGTCCTGTGAGGTAACATAGGTGAAGAAAAGTAAGCATTCAGTGTCCAGCTCTGTAAGGATGTTTAATTTATTAAAAAGACAAAAAAGTTGAGTGGTTTTTCACTGTGTTTATAAAGGTGCTTAGTCAAATACATTCTGCAACATGTCAGTAGGAAATTTTGCAGATGATAGATTTTAAAATAAAGTATATAATATATACTTATTTTTGAGATGTATCTGATTCTATTTTTGAAAGTGTTTGAGTGCATATATAAAATACTAATTAGTTGTTAGTAAAAATGAATGTATCATGTCATTCAATAAATGCTTCTTGCAACTGTTTTGAAGATAGTAAGCATTAACTTAGGAAGTTAATTAGATAACTTCTTGAAAAATTATTTTCTCTAGGAGTCTATATCTAGGGCCTGTTCCTTCAAGGGCCCCTAGCCGACTTGCATTTTTTTCAGTGATGTTAGTGGAAAAATTCTTGTAGGCTTCCCTTAGCACAGGAAAATACATATATGGCAATCAGTAAAGGTTCATTCAGTAATTTCCTGTTTCTCTTTGATTTAGCCTGTGGGGTTTCATCAGCCTGGCAGTATAAGAATTGCTTCAACCCCTACTAGGGTGGATGAATTCAAATACCAAATGACTCGTGCTGGTTGGCACCCAACAGAGCAGTATCTAATCACGCCTGAGAAAGTGCAAGAGCTATTTCCCTTATTGAACATGGATAAGGTAAAGAAGCCAGTTTTATGAAATATAACTTCTATTGCAATTAAATATTGGTCTATCAGATATATACATGGATGGTCTCCTTTCTTTATACAAATTGTACAACAGATTCTTGTTTTTCAATGAAAAACAGTTGTTTCATAGCATAAAAACAGAATCTTGTGGATTTCAGTGCATACTGTATGTTAGAGTACATACTATTAATTACTATGTCTATAATACTGTAATATCAAAGCATTGCAACCTTTGATTGCATGGGAGATCTGAGCAATTTTACTTGCATAGGCCATTGTTAAGTTGGGTAGAGGCTGATATTATTATATATTTTGAAAATTTGTTTTGACTTCTTAAAGTTTACTACATTCAAGAAAGAAAGTGTTTTCTAAAAAACTACCTAATTTTTGTGAACTTTACTTTCTTTCATTTGGAGTATTTTACCTCCACTTAGGTTTTAGCTGGGCTGTATAACCCTGGAGACGGTCACATTGATCCCTATTCTTTAACTATGGCCTTGGCTGCAGGAGCCAGAAAATATGGTGCTCAATTAAATTATCCTGTCCAAGTGACTAATCTGAACTCCCGATCAGATGGGACATGGGAAGTTGAAACTCCACTCGGAATAATTCAAGCAAAGAGAATTGTGAATACTGCAGGTAGGATTTAATATAAGCATTTGAGTGCTTTTCAGATTTACAAACTAGCTGACACAAAGCACCTGTACTGAATTGTGTGGGTTACATATATAAGGAATATACATGTTTTTGAACATTCATTTGGTTTCTGGTTTGCACATATTTCTTCACAGTATGGTGAAAATTTAGCTCTTATATTGCCCTTGAATAGGCATTAAAAATATTTACTATGATTTGTCTCCAGCAGTTAGTAATCAGATTGCCTTCTTAGATTTTAGTTGCAAAATAGACCTTTACTGGTCTACAGCTACTTGTGTAGAAGAGAATCTACTGTCTAGAATCACCGAATCATAGAATATCCTGAGTTGGACAAGGCAAGGATCATTGCGTCCAACAGGACATCCCCAAGAGTCACACCATGTGCCTGAGACCATTGTTCAAACGCTTCTTGAACTGTGGCAGGCTTAGTGCTGTGACCACTTCCCTGGGGAGCCTGTTCCAGTGCCCAATATCTGAACAGTCCATGCAGTCCTCTAAAATATAATGAAACATATCTAGGAAGGGAGATGGGATGTACAAATGGAGTAGAAATATCTTTGCTGTTTCTTTGAAGAAACTGAGGATTTGACCTTGCCTATTTTACTATTATATTTAAGATTTAACTCTATCCACATATCCCTGAAACTGAAGACTTTTTATTGTCCTTTGAGTCATATTTTAAACACGTGCTTGGATTAACATTTTTTGCATGTCATAAAAATTGCCTAACTCAAAGGTGCTTGTATTTACATACGTGAATGTTATTCGTCATTGTGTTAAAGAAGCCAAACTGATGTTTCTGCTTCAAAGAACTTTTGGTCAAGTGTCCTTTGGATCTGTGTTTATTTTCTTAAGCAAATTAATAGGTCTAAAAACCTGTATTCAGTCTAAATTTATTCACCTATTTTTATGCTGCTTTATACAAGTATAGAAAAATACATTATTGGTGAAATGGTTGGTAGGTCTTAAATGGAGCATGCTTTCTGCTTCTTAGCAGAAGATTTTCTGTTTTCAATTGTTTGAAAACATGTTGACTATTTACCATATAGATTAAAGTTTTGCTGACTCTGCCTCAAACTGGATCATGTCTGCATTTATAGGGCATTAGTCCTGCATACCTCCCATCGCCGTGGATTATCAGGCTTCAGTTGGAGGCTGTGATGTCTCAAGTTGACTTTCTCACTCAGGTGGGACAAGTGAACTGAGAGCAAGAATATGTCTTTATAATTCCTTTCTGTAGAGTTGTGGTGGAATAGAAAAAAATAAAAGCACCTATTTCTAGTGGAAGGCAGATAAAATGAAGAAGTGAGACAGGGACTCTTCTTGTTGGTGAGAAGAATACCATGGACAATTGGAATTATGAGGGAATTGGACTGGAAGGAGAATAGGCTGGGAGAGAAAAATGCCTTGGAAAGATTTCTGGAGGTGTTTAGGAGCACTGGCAGCAAGTGGAACAGTTACATGCTACAGGACTTGCTGAATAAGGAAGCTCAAACCAGAAGGGGATGGCAGCAGTGGGGATGACAGCAGGGAGATAGTGGGAAGGTATCTGATGTGTTTCATTAAGGAAACTGGAACTAGGAGCTTTTCAGACAAAATGATTAGTAAGGATACTCAAGGAATGGTTGTATGTGAAACTGAGTGGAAAACTGAGCTGTTAAAGCATGAAAGACTGGTGTCATATGTTATAGCAAGGGAGGGGTAGATGGGAGTTGGTTTGAAGGAAGAGAAGGCTGCTGGGACAGAACTTGACAAACTGAGTAGCACGTGGTGACAAAATAGCTACAGGATGTAAGGACTGGAGTAAGAGTAGAGTTTGAGATGGCAGAAAAAAAAGAGAGAGAAATTTAGAGAGAGTGGGATAAAATGGCTGGACTCTCAGGAGATGTGCTTTACAGGTCTTTCTTTCAGAGTCTGGATATAGACAGCCCTGTGTTAAATCATTCCAGGCTTTCAGTAGAGACCTATTGGAAAACCCATTGAAAAGTGTACTTTCTTGTCATATGCCTTCCATACATAGGTGATCACCTGCTATTGCTATATGCCTCACTCATAGAATAGCAAGGATCTGAGGCTCTAAGCTTGCTCGTGAGTGCCACATAATGAATTTTGGAGAGAAAGAGGACTAGAGGAGTTTAGTATGCTTTTTAGAAGGCAATAAACCACACAAACAGGGAAACCGAATTAAAAAAAATTTATATAGATCACAAAGTCAGGCACTTGGAAAATGAGAGGTGTCGATACTTGATTGCCTTTGGACTGCCAGTTCATAGCTTTCAGGCATGAATTATGGAACAGCATTCAGTTACAAAATCACAAGCTCTCTTACAAATAGGATCCTTATGTCATTTGTTACACAGTGTGGATATATTGGTCTGGAAGTGATCCAAGATTATGAAATGGAAAGGCAGCTCTCTTGGCAATCAGACTTATTTAGGCCACAAACTTCTAGACACTCATTCCTAACTATTGGCTCTGCATCGTATGGATGAAGTATCATAGACATAGTAATTTTCTTACATTTTTATTGTGTAGTTATCTTTCTTTGGCTAATGTATCAAGTTGATATTAGGCAGGGTTTTCTGGTAAATGCTTTTCAGAGCTTGTTCGCAAATAAGCTCTGCAAAGAGCTTAGAATGCACCCTTGTGGGCTTTTCATTTTTTTAAAAATTATTTAATAAGTTATTAAATCAACAATATATTTACTTAATTCTCCTGTGTAGTTAACTGTTCAGCCAAAATGAATATTTGGAGCACATATTGCCTAACATTCTGGCTAAGGATGTAAAATCAATACTGTATAACACATATCTCGTATAGATGTTTTCTCAGATAACATTCATTCTTTTTCTCAGCCTTGCCTCATTCCACTACAGATCATGACTTGTATACTTTTAGGCTCATGTTGCAGAAAAAAATACATCAGAAGGCTCTTTACATTCCCTCTCCCCCTCCCTGCCTCACCCTGCAACTGACATCTGCTGCAGAACTGGAACAAACTAGTTTCAACCGATCTTTAGCTGTTTGTTATGTGAGATTTCCATTTTAGAGGAAAGCAGATGCCTAATAAATAATCCCTGACATGAAATAACTATACTGAGCCTGATGAAGTTCTTTGCAGCCTATTTATAATGGAATGTTTGATTAAAGCCTGCAAAAATAGTGAATTTGGTTTATATATACAGTGTGGGTGGGTATATAAGCATGTATTTTCAGACATGTACACACTGTATATACAACCATTTAAATATAAGTAGTGGTAGAAGATTGTCTTTTTCAAAACCAAAAAATAGTCAGTTACATACTTCAGCAGATATGCTAAGTAATACTACCACTAAATATTTCAGCATCAGATGTTTGCAGTGTCTACAATTTAATCTTCACAAATGTGCTAGAGATAGAATGTATGCCTTCATTTATCTCTGCTATGTGTGATAGGACTTGACGTCTGCTTCCAATTAGAATTTTGTTTCAGAAAATATGTTCTTCCTTTTGCCATTTTTGTTTTTGTTCAAAAACCTTAAACAAAGATACTGTCGTATTTTTCCTTTAGTAAATGTCACCTTTTGATATTTTAAGCAATTGAAAAAGCACTTACTGTAAGTATGACTTTTTTTAGAAGTACAGTACTGGAGATTTTATTTTAAACAAACCTAAACTATTTGTCTCTTACTTAAAAACATTTTAAAATTAACTCTGTTTGTAATGTTATTCTGCAAATCTAATTGCTAAGAAATTTCTTATTATTAAGAAAGAAACAAAGCTAAGTTTCAAAGACCTAATTTTCTGCTACTTCACCTTTTCCTCTCCTCTGTGGATCATTAGCTGACCTTACCATAAAAGAGTTTTATTCGTAGGTGACATGGAAATGCCTGAATCAAAAGAAGTTCTCTAAAGATTGTTAGCTGCCACTTAAATCCACATTTGTGTGTGTTGTGTGTAGTGAAGGAAGCCCTTGCATATGTGCTAGAAATGCAGATTTATTCAATTTTTTTCATTGTCTTCTGTATAGGAGAAGATAAGTCATGTTTCAGTAGCCTTAAAGGATGTTTTTGATCACTCACTCTATATGATTATGGCATGATCATCCCTCAACCAATTTAGGTGGCATAACAGGTTTTCTGGCAATGAGTCTCCTCCAAATGGTGAGGTGTCATAAAGAAGGAAAAACCTTACAAATGATAACTGCAACGGGTGCTGGTTTCTAGCATTGACTGGGCAGGGGCTTTTAGCTGAACAGATCTCTTGAAGGTGATGCTGGATTTCTTCTGCTGCTTTGCCTTAGCTGGCTGTCAATAATTGTTAAGCCAGTCACCACAGAAAACGTCTTCCTTGGAAACTTCGCATTTTTAAAAACTGTGGGTGTTAGACCCTGAGTCTGGTTTGTAATACTAAATAAGAGACTGACAGCCATCCTGGCATGGGTGAATGGCACAAGGCCAGCACAGCCCAATTCAACTTTCCTAATTGTCCTGGCTTTATGCCATGCCAGAGGTGAGAGGATGTATTCCCCAGTTAATGTCAGCAAGCGGTGTGAGCCGGCTGCTCCCCGTGGGACAGGGAGCCAAGCAGGGTAACTGCAGCTGGGGTCAGCCTGCAGTCCAGGCCTACAGATGGACTTGTGGAGATGAGGCACAGACAGATCCATAGTGATGAAGCCAGGCTGAGGCCAGGCCAGGAATGTGACCACAGGTCAGGAACAGGCCTGGTGACGGTAACCGAGGTCAAATGGTGCCCAGTAATAAACAGGCAGGACTGTAGAGTTGAGACTGAGCTGAGGTCAAGCTGAGAAGTAGTCCACGAATCAGGGTCTGGATCAATGTGTTCCATGGCCAGGCACAGTCATGGTTGTGACAGAGCTGTAAACAGTCACACAATCAAACCAGCTCAAACAGGTTCTAAAGGACCTGAACTGACCTGGAATGGGACTCCTGTGCCCACAGGGATGGGTGGAAGTCCCAGGTGAAGCTATTCAGGATCATTTATGCCTTTTGGTGTCCTTGGGGCATTGAGAAACTTTGACCAGGTCTTGGAGAGTATGGAACTGAAGAGAGAGGTAGGAGAATTTGGTTAAGACAAGTAAGCAGCAAAAAGAAAGAAAAGTTGCATGTTAAGCTGGGCAGCATGAAGTGTATGTCCCAGGAGACAGCTGTGTTAGGTTGAAAATCTTGCTGGAGATGTTTTGTCTCAAGCAGTTTGGAGTCAGCTGGTTACACAGGGACCAGGCTGACCTGCCTTCTTTTACTTGGTGTCATATGGCACATAGCCTTTTATTTGGAAGGCCCTGCTACCTCTTCTTCATCTTTCATTTTTTCTTCCTCCAACCCTCTCTCCCAGACTCCCGTGAAACTCTTATTTTGCTGGATTTTCCCCTTCCACTCCCACTCTTGAGACCTCTGCTCCTTGATCTAAAAGTCAGGAGAGTGGGGCTGAGGGACATTCAAAGTATCTTAGAGCAGCTGCCGTTCCAGTCAGTCGTACCTGTCTGATTCCCAAGTCTGTTATGTTCCAGCCTCACAGCAGACGTAAGCCGTGATGCAGAGCCCAAACCAGTGTTCGGCAGTTAAGTGGCTTCCACTCCTTCATTCTGACACAAGTGCCTCCCTAAGTGAATGTGCCTTACCAGCTTAACCTTAGTAGCAGAGAATTAGGTCTTCCCTAACTTCTGTCTCCTGGTAGGCATGAAGGATCTTGAGCCGGTTTTGGAGGCAGGGAAATTGTTGCTTGCATTTTCTGGTCGCAGTCTGTATCAGAACTAATTGGACAGCTGTGGGAGAGCACACTTGACTATTCACCAACACAAACATAATAATGAATTGATTGCTGTGTGAGAGACGTAATTATTGCAAGTCACATGATGCATGTGAAAGAGGAGAGAAACTCCAATTCTTGAGGTCACCTGCCTGAAAATACTGCCTTAGTCTGTTGGGGTGTTAGGACTTGACTACTGTCTCGGTAAAGCATACTAGCTCACTTGGCTGATAGTAAGAGGCTTGGTTAACACTTATGATGTGAATTAATTTATTCTGATTTTTAAGTGTCTCTAACTTTGCTAGGAGTGCGTTGCAGACCTACTTTGCTGAAGTAAGCCATGGGGTTTGTGGAACTGTTAATTAAATTATCTTCTGAACTTTTAGAAGCATAATTTATAATTTACCAATCGTATTTTTTAATATGTGTATACTATAATAATATATAGTAGTATAATTAGGAACAAAGGACATGGAATTATGGAGGAAAAATATGTTAGATAATATGAAAAATAAAGTGAAAATTAGAAGTATGGGGAAAAAACCTCGTGTACATAAAAGCACAGTGTTTACTGTAAATACTTTACTGACATTTTCCATTCACTGAAATCAGAGTTTGAATATTTTTATTTTGGTTTTGTTTTCTTCTTCTCTAGGCTTCTGGGCCCGTGACATAGGCAAGATGATTGGCCTGCAGCACCCTCTCATACCTGTTCATCATCAATATGTTGTGACATCAACTATCCCTGAAGTGAAAGCCCTAAAAACAGAATTGCCCGTGATTCGTGACTTAGAAGGGTCATATTATCTAAGGCAAGAAAGGGATGGTCTTTTATTTGGTCCATATGAAAGTGAGGAGAAGATGAAGCTACAAGAGTCATGGGTAACAAATGGAGTCCCACAAGGTGATTAAGAACATTAAATCTTTAAACATAATAAGCACTAGCACACATTTAAATGTCCAGAAATCCCAGTCTGTCATGCTGCCTTATGTAATGGAAAATACAAAATATTTGCAATGCGTGATTGTAATGCAAAAACTATTTTCAAAGGATAGTTGTAACTCTAATGATAAAAGATAATAGAAGTACAAATGTAACATAAGAAAAGCCTACTGCAATGTAGTTTTAGCTTACTTCCTGAAGAGGTGGTGTGTGTTGTGATTAGAGGCAGTCACCAAATCTGCGATATGTAGCCTTTTTTGCCTGAATAGAGATTTTTCTAAGTTACAATTCTCTCCAACATGCTGACAGGGGCTCTTTGTTGCTACCCCAGAGATAACGTGATTGTCAAATAGGAGAAGCGAAGGAATACTTTAGACAAAATGCTTTGCTTGGATGTAAGTGCAAGAGAGCTGTAGATATGTATAGAATACAAAAACACCCAAACTATGTCATACAGCTGCTTACTAAAAACCATTATAAATCATTGTGTTGTATCCAGGCTCCAACTTTCCATTCACTTCCAGACAGAAAGTTATACTAAGTCATTAGTGTTGCTGTTATAAAAAACCACATTTCCTAAGGAAGGGCAGTGAACATGGTTCAGTTTTGGATAGCCCTGTCACAGCTTCCTGAACTTACTGTCTCCAGTAGAATCAAGTGCCTCTGTAGAATGATCAGAATGTTCTGCTGTGCTTAGAGCCCAAACTGAAGGGTGAAATATACCCAGAAATTCATATGGTTTCATGGAAATCATAAGCAAATACAGAAAGTTATCTTTTGTCCCCTCCTCAAATTAATGGCATATTGAGAAAAATAAGTGGGCCTTATTAATGGAGAAGAAAGTTTCTGTGTGTCTTCACTTCCTTTCTACTTTGTTGAATTTGCATGACCTTAGGGTTAAACAAATATGCGTAAAGGATAGTATAATTGCAGTGACAAATAAGCTTGATCCTGCAGGTAACTAGGGTTTTATGCACACCATTTTTCCTGGCAAAGGTTTGAACATATGCACTGATTATTCCCATAAAACTTTCATATATAGATAGATACTAGAACTGTATTGAAAATGTATGTGTTCTCTGTGTAAGTACATATATATAATAAGAGTCAAATATTTGTGCAGGTTTTGGAAAAGAACTCTTTGAGTCTGATTTAGACAGAATAATGGAGCATATTGAGGCTGCTATGGAAATGGTCCCCGTTTTGAGAAAAGCAGACATCGTAAACACAATTGCAGGTCCTATCACTTATTCTCCAGACATTCTTCCTATGGTGGGACCACATCAGGGTGTCAGAAATTACTGGGTAGCTATTGGTTTCGGGTGAGTAAGTTCTTTGCGACAACTTTTATCTGTCATATTGTTAAAATGGTAGTCAGCTCAAGCTTTGTGCCTTTCTATGGGCTTGGGAGTTGTTTTGCACATATTTTGTGCTCAGTGTAATTGGAAATAGTCTTAATAACCACAACCTGTATCATGTAAGCTCATCCTTCTCTCTTACTTCACTAGTCTCAGTAATTTTTTTGTTTTAATCCGGAGGCCAGTATCTGCGACACTTAATGAAGCAACAAGAAATGGTAGTAGTTTGTACTGTATGTGCAGCAACTTGAAGTCACAAAAATACTGAGTTTGAAAGTATACTTTCCTGTTAATTTTACTTCTTGCTTTGAATTACACTGTATTTAACAGCTGTTGGTTGTCTGTAAAACTGGTTTCACTGAAGTTGGACAAAAATGAATGTACAGCATACAGTTTTGTGTGAAGAACTCAAGGTGTATTAAATAGAAGACATTCCAGCATAGCATGTGACTGACTGCTCTAGGGATACAAATCCAGTGTATCTGACTGTTGAAAGTGGAGCTGAAAAGTTAGATTGCTGGGTATTGGAGGAAAGCAAATAAAAAGGGCAGCACAACAATAGAAATAAGGGGTTTACTGATGTCATTCTCCCACCTGTTACGGTGTTTTCCTTGAATGTGATTTACATCTTATTTATTATGGCTACACTGGAGTCAGTGGTAAAACAACCATGTCGCTTCAATTGTCTTAGTTTGACCATTGATTCAAGATGGATAGAATGAACCAAATACAATTCCAAGCACATATTATTGAATACATTCTCTTTACATTGTTTTTCCAATTGCCTAATTTGCTGTTCAAAATCCAGCTCAGCTCTTTCCAGTTTTCTTTCATTCCAAACCAAACAAACCCTCAGATTGTAAGATAAGTCAGTATCACTAATGTGCTTTCTGAGGCCCTCAAAATAAAAAAGCTTGGTAATTTTGCAATGATTCATTGTGAAAGGTATTCACCTTTGCTGCTTGGATTTTAAAAAAAAAATGTTATCTTTCAGTAACATTTGCAGAACTTATAGTTACAAAAGCGGTTTGCCTAGACCTTGTTCACCAAAAAGACTGTTTAAGTTCATTACTCTGTGGCCAGACTTTGGAGCATGTTTTTCTTTGTTGATGTCAGTGGAAGCAGAATCAAATTCCATATACAAAAAACTGAAGACTAATGTTACATGTTTAGTTTTCTTTAAAAAACTTGTTTCAGGAGTTTGATTAATCTTAAAATGTTTAGACACAGGTCACAATTATGTGGCTGTCATTGGATTACTTTGTCTGCTTTTCAGGGACTTTTGACTCTCTGTTCTATGCTTCTGGGTCACTGCAGTGTTTCTACTAGTGTTGTAATTTTTTGTGTGCATTAGCAAATCCTTATCTCACAGTCAACTATCAGGGACATTGTGACAGAGGACTTAGTGCTTTTAGATTAGAGGATTTTTATTATCTAAAATTAGCAGCTTGCTAGGCATTTTAACATGCAAAGAAGTTAAGTATAGTTAGCCGAGCTTGTAGCACTATTTATTATTACGGTTGCTCAATGCTTCCCATTTTTAGTTACTTACAGCTTTGAAAATATTAACGAGAGTAGTCTAGGATTTTATTCAGAAAACTTTAATTCAAAGCAATGAAACCATTCCATAACCTGGGACAAAGACTCTAGGAGCACCGGTGTGCAGAAATTCAGATTTCCTAAGAATAGGCGTGGAATGACTTGAAAGTGGGTGAGAAGCAACCACTCGTAAGTAAGACACAAGAATGTGACAGGGACAATGGGGAGCTAATCTGTCAGGGATTGAAAAGAGAGAAGAAAAACTGGAGAAAAACAGTATGTGTTCATTAAGGAAATTTTCTCTACATCATAAGAAGGCTGAGATTCCTACACTGTACCACTCTTTACAGCTATTTGTAATATCCTATCCCTGAAAAACATATTTCATTCTTGTGCAGCTGAATTGCAGTGGTTGTATTTACACAATCAGCTCCCTCTTATCTGAGGTAAAGAGGAATTTGGGCACCCTGTGTAATGTAAAATCTCTGATAATGTAGAGATGCCCAGGTAAGAGCACCAAAATCAACGGGTTGCACAGTCAGTGCTGCAAAACTCTGCAGAAGGCAGAGACCTCTCAGTAGAGTAGTAGGGCTGTACCTGTAGTAGCTGGGCAGCCTCCCCTGCACTCTCTTGTGCCTGGGGTTACCCAGCCACCAGCTCAGTAGTCCTCAGCTGAAGCTGGAAGTCCTCATCGTGTTTGGTCTGTCACCACTCACAATCATGCAACGATCTCTTTGCTGTTCTCCTTTGCTTTCGGCTGCAGTGAAGGGCACAGGCAGACTTAAACTGGCTAAGATTTCTTCTGGAGCTGTACTTGAAGGCATCAGAAGCTTTCATGGTAACAAAGCTTATACCCATGAATAACTAAAAGTTGCTTAATGGAATTAACACCAGCAACAGCTGGCTCTTCTGTAGTGGCAGTTTACAAGCACTCATCCTTCCTGCATCCACTGCAGTGACAGAAGTTTGTGCTGAGTCTGAAGATTTGTGCTGAACTGCACTGCAATGACTGTAGTTGGCAGAATTATTTCATGTACTCAATTTTTTTATGTTTGTATTTTATTTAGATAAGTAAATAATGTATAAGATACTATATCAAAGTAATATCATTGATATTATGGATTCATTCTTTTTATGCATATGCATTAGAATTAAATGATTACTTATTTTCTTTTCTTTTTCCTGGTGAGGTCCTTGCCTCTTTTAACTGAAGATGTAGAATTCAGATTGCAAAGTTGATGACAAGCAATATAAGTTGGTTTTAGTTTCATTATTCTGCATGAGTGTCTATGGTTTAATTGCTGAATGTTAATCTAAACTTGATTTGGGACAGACTTACTGTTTCTTCAAGGATTTTTCTGTTGTGCTCATAGGAGCATTTCACAAACAACTAAGAATTAATTTTCACATCTTCTAGGCAGAAAGATATTTTGACAACTTTTTTGAAGACATGGTGGTATCATAGAGGTATCAAAAAAGTTTTAAATCATTTGGTGTTAATGATTATTTGTCATTAAACTGTGACTGCTGTACATTACCAATGACATTCTGCTGCTGACAGTGGAGCTGTAGAAATATCCATTAATACAGTATTTAATCTTTGAAAATAAGACAAAACAGAGCAACTTAAAAAAAAAAAAGGGAAAAATTTAAAATACTTTGGGGTCCGTGTTAGTAGTATATGTTAGTACTGATTTTAAAAAGCAAAACATAAAAGTCTTGTCACTGCAGGACTTTTTCCTGTCTTTAAGGTATGGCATTATACATGCTGGTGGCATAGGAAAGTACCTCAGTGACTGGATCCTTGATGGGGAACCTCCATTTGACCTGATAGAAGTAGATCCAAACCGCTATGGAAAGTGGACCACTACAGAATACACAGCAGCCAAAGCAAGAGAATCTTATGGCTTTAATAACATTGGTAAGAAGATATATTTTTAAATACATTTATGTCCTGAAGATGGATTCCAGCAAAGTCTGTATCCAGATTTCTCTGTTTATACATGTGTTTTCTGTCTTGGATGATGATCTTAGTATGCCACAGCTTTTGGTGATTTTTGGTTTGGTTTTTTTTTTCTCACACTAGTTGGTTACCCGAAAGAAGAAAGATTTGCTGGGAGACCAACAAAGAGAATCAGTGGGCTGTATGATTTGCTGAAGTCAAGATGTTCAATGGGATTTCATGCAGGATGGGAGCAACCTCATTGGTTCTTCAAACCTGGAGATGAGACTGGATACAAGTAAATGAAAGATTACTTTTTTTTTCTCCCCTGAGAAATTGTCATGATAGCAAGAGGCAGGCAATTTAAATTAAATGAGAAGCATGCATTTATCATTAAATTCAGCAACAGGTATCTATTAGATTGATCTTTCATTCTCGCTTTTTCCATAGTTTAGAATACATTTTATTCTGATAATGCAGACATTTCAAAACACACATCAAGGTATCTTGTAACTGTTCTAGGTTTGAGATACCAGAAAGCAAACTAGCTCAAGGAAGAGCTTGGAAAACAACTTGTTCATTATAAATGTGTGTTTTTCTCCATCTCTTACTATTTGATCTGCAGCACAGTATAATATTTTAATGAAAAAGTTCATTCCTCTCTGTGTAAGTGTCTGGAGAGGAGAAGCCAAATCTTCTCTGTTTTTTTTTTTTTTTTTCCATTATCTATGCCTGCCCACCTAGTAACCTACCTGCATCAGGGAGTTTTCAGCAAGTAAATATTTTCTATGGGGATATAGGAGTCTAATCTAAATGAGGCTCATAAAGGGATAAAGAGACCCATTTTGCTGTTCAAAAATAAAGCCTTTGACACCTTAAACTTAAATAAATGATTCATCAGCAAAGTATGCTTAAATTTACTCATGATAGACTACTACTTGTTCTAACATTTTAACAATTCACAGTTTATTATACAAAGAGGCTAATATAATATCAACCCGTATCTTTCTGTGTTGTTAAAGGATTTTAATTATTAAGCTGTGTTAAACTAAGGAAAATATTGGGTAAGGTACCAACAATTAGGAAAGTCTCTCTCTTTTGGATGATTATTAAACTGAAAGACTGAAAAAACTAAAGACTACATTTTGCTGAAAAGAGCACAAAATTTCTAAATTGTGTTCTGCGTGTCTAAATGCTCTGTTTCAGACCCAGTTTTCGGCGCACAAATTGGTTTGACCCCGTGGGTCGTGAGTATAAACAAGTTATGGAAAAAGTTGGTGTGATTGACCTGTCACCATTTGGCAAGTTTAAAGTAAAAGGCACAGATTCTGTTAAGCTGCTTGATCATCTATTTGCAAATGTTGTTCCGAAGGTAAATGAGACAGTGGTAACTGTTGTGATGTAGAACTTAGACAAGCTCTATTTCAGATATGGAAAATGAAGCATAATATTATTCCCGCATATCTCAGATACCAAGTACACTGATCCTTTGGAGAAGTTTCTGTGTCAGATGTATTGCACTCAGTTAGGAGCACACAAGTGGAGTTCATACTAGGGTAGCCCCATACAGAAATACCTTTTGGCAGAGATCATTGAATCAGAATGGATGAGGTTGGAAGGGACCTCTGGGTGTCATCTTGTCCAACCCGCTGTTGGACAAGCATCACCTGGAGCTCGTTGCTAGGAGTGTGTTCACATGGCTTTTGAGTTAACTTGTCAACTGGTTCCTATGCTTAGCCACTTTATAGTAAAAAAATATTTCCTTATGTTCAGACAACCTCCTGTGTTTCAAACCTTTTTTCTAAAAAGTGCAAGTGAATCTTACCTGGAATTTTTTTACAGTAGAATAGCTTGGCAGCTGCCTGCCTAAAATTGTGCTTTTTGGTGGAAGCTTGAGCAGCAGAGCAGAACAGTGGAAGGGGCTCTTGCCTGACCGTAGTTGAATGAATTCCCAAGGGAGCAGCTATGTTGGTTTTTTCCAAATGCAACCAATTGTTTTCCTCCACTCATACTGACTGTGCTTTACAGCTGGCTGCCTGGTGCAGCTAGGGTTGCAAATATTCAGGAGATTCTGCTTTCACCTCACATGTATCGTTTCTTCTCAAGACAGCTGTTCATAGATCCTCAGAGTATGATCCTGTGCTCAAAAATGGCATGCGATGACAAACTACCCCAGGTTTCTTATTCTTGGTCTTCAGGTTTTGGTAGGGCTCCATGAATCCTTTTTATTTCCTCCTTTGTCAACCACTCTCATGTAGTATCTAACTTTAGAGATACACCTCCAGCAAGCAGATTGTTCATTTCTGAGGTGACCCTGCAGTTGCAGGATGACTTGGGGTTGGTCATTTCAGCACAGAATTTCTCTAAGTATTTGCAGTAGGTGATGGGTTTTTTTGCTTCAGACACCAAAAGGAGAAAACATAGGGAAACAGCAAGTACACTGAGACTGTAGTTTTGAAGATAGATAAGCTTTTCTGAAATGTTAAAGTCAACTGAATGGGAAGGCACAAGATTGATATCCTAGGAGAAAGAAGAACTTGAATTGCCATGTAGTCATATTTTTTAGCATATCAATTTTGTGATAACAATATGAATTGAAAGTTTTTCTTCAGTCTAGCTTGGGGTAGAGGTAGCGTAACTGTATCATCAGTGGACATGGGTAACACTTGCTGAATATATTTATGTGGTACAGGGAAATCAAGATTAAACAGGAAATTATGAGAACAACCAAGTGCTTTCTATGGAGTTTAATCAGCAATGCTAAGGGAAAGTTAGGGGGCAAAGCAGAAGGTACAGTTTATGAGTCCACTTAAAATCCAGCATTCATAGCAGTTGTTATTTAAGCTGCCTGATTTTTAGTACCGTTCATGCTTGTCTCCATCATGAAATAATCCAGTGGAGTTACCAGAGATATACTTGTACTGCAACTGGATGGACTGTGACCAGCATCAGGTCCCGAAAATTCAACTATATGCCTGTAATAAGCCAGTAACTATGGCATAATTAATTAATGTAATAAGACCTGAAAAATAGTAATAATATCTGAAATATTTTTCCTTTCTCTGTTCATTGTATGGGATCTGGCCACTGACTGGGTTATTGACAAGGTTCTGTGAAAGTAGAATGAAATAAGAGAGACTAAATTCTGCCTCTGGAACCAGGCCAGCACAACAGCTATGGCACATTCATATTTCTGTTTCTATGGATGATATATTTATGAACATGTATGTGTTTTATGGTCACTGCTAAGTAACTGTTACTTGAAATTTTGTCTCTAGGGATTGAGTTTCTATACAGAATCTGATTCAAATGTGCAGAGATATAGATTCATTGTCAGCAGCTACAAAAAATAGAAAAGCATACGTAAATCAAGGCCACAAAAGCATAAGCCACCTCAGTATTTCTCTCCTTATAGTAAAGGGAATGTTATTCTCTTGGGACCTGAAAATCTTATTCACAGGATTGAAAAAGAATATTCATGTCAATTACATAGAGAATTTTTTATTTAGATGAAAAAAACAAACTAAAGTTGATTGAATTTGAATTGAAAATGCATTCTGAAAAAAAATGTAGCTTAAGAATGCCTTGTATAATGCATAATTAAGAAATATTTATAAAGGTCTTGATTTATCTTATTTAAAAAATTTCCATTTTTTCTATAAAATGGAAATTTTTCTATCTCTCCACTCCTATTATGGCACAGCAGAGCAAATGTAAAAAAATTGTTTTTTCAAATGAAGACAAATAACCATATATTTAATGACGTTTAAGAATTCAAAGGTTTTATTTTGCATTCTTAATAATCACAGATTTCACTCTGTAGGTGGGTTCCACAAATATAAGCCATATGTTAACACCAAGAGGAAAAGTTTATGCTGAGCTAACCGTCTCTCAGCTGTATCCTGGAGAATTCATGCTTGTAACTGGGTCAGGATCAGAACTCCATGATCTGAGGTTAGTGTATTTTTTAATGCAGTAAGTACATAGTGCTATACAGTCACATTAGTACAGAAACATTTTTACTAAGTTCCAAATTCTCAATTATTACTCAACAAATTTTTCACAAAGTTCACAAGAATTCTACTTATTTATTGATTTTAGTTTCTTAGAAACTTGGTTGACTTGAATTCTGAAGTATAAGCAGTTGGATATTGGATTATTGCTGATGTAAAAAGATGGAGAACTTGCTAACAGTTATGTAATATACTTTACTGTAGGTAGTTATTGTTTTGTTGTTGAACCTTGTCTTTGGCATTGTATGATGTAACACAGCACGGCTGTTCCTTTCTAGTGTGTTCTCTTACGCAAAAAAAAAGAAAATTGGCTCTTAACAGGGATGACCCCAGAGGCACTGACCTGGCCCATACAGATAGGCAGTGCGGTCTTCGTGATATTCTGGTAATGTCTTCTACTTTGGGCTCTGGGGTCACAAAGCAAAACAACAGAAAGAAAGAAAGAAGCAGAAGCAGTTGCAGGATGACTTCACAAAATTACTTTTCATAGATGAGCATTGGAATTGACATTTCTAGTGCTCTTCTTACTGGAGGTTGCTGGCAAATCAGTTAATCAAAATTAATCAACACATTAAAGACTGAAATTCACTACCCTAACTGGCAAAGGATAATGTACTATTTCATAACAGCCCCACAGGAATCAGTAGGAACATTGACAAATTCAGGAAACAAATGGCAGAGCCAGATCTAATGTATTTAATTCTACAGATTTTCTGCAGTCCTGTTTAGTACTCGCCTAGGCCTGAGATCTTAACAATGTAGTACTCCATAAGATTTTTAACTATACCCATTTTATTTATTTTCTGAGCTTCCTGAAAGATAATTTGCAGCTGTTGTTTTTGATTAAATCCAAACTGAACTCCCTGCCAGTACTTTGAATGCTGTATTCAGGAAGGAACAAACCTGCTTGTACATTTCTGTTGTCACAGCAATTTATTTAGACATTTCATATGTTCACTGTGTTTATTCCTTACTCTTTTTGTATCTTGATATTTTATTAACACATTCTGGATCCAAAACCAAATCAGTTTTCATTGTAGGAGATCACTTATTTCTCTTATCTTAAAAACACTGTTCTACCCATTCAAATGCAGTTCTTTCCTGGCTGTATCTCAGATGCCTGTGTTCCTGTATCAGCGTCTCACCAGAAAACTCTGTTTAACATCAGCGATAGCTTTGTCTATCTAATGTAGCACATAGTTTTGTTGGTTTTGAGAGTGTGGGACTGGGAGCTGCTGGGGAAATGAACACTAACAAAAAATAACTCCTAGTAAAATCTTATTAAATTCAGGTTTTTTCATAAGAAGTGTAACCTCGGTGTTGTGTTTTATGTGCAGATGGATAGAAGAGAAAGTAACAAGAGGTGGATACAAAGTTGAAATAGAAAACATGACAGATGAGATGGGAGTACTTAGTGTAGCAGGTCCATATGCACGACAGGTCCTCCAGAAACTAACAAATGAAGATCTAAGTGATGCTTCATTTAAGTTTCTCCAGTGTAGACATCTGAAACTTTCCAATATTGCTGTTACTGCCATTAGGATATCTTACACAGGTAAGCAATAGAAAAAACCAAACACTTAAGGAAAGAGACAATGAATAAAATAATAAATGTCACTAAAATTATGTTGAAATCTAAGTATCATCATGTATTCGTAAGAAGTAGGTTTGTTACATTTTATATATAAATGTGGGAGGAACCACAGTACATTGATTTTCAAATGTGATATGGTCAGGGTCTGTGCTGAGTTTTTCCAAGACCTTTTTCTCTAGAAATACCCTGTAGTGTAAATATTTATTTTGCAGAACAAAAGTCCAGTTCTGATAACCTCTTTGGTATTTGCTGCAAAACCAACGTCAAGAATTGGTTTTGGATTACTCTATATTAGTGTTTGTAATGTGCCTTGAAAATGTAATGCTGTAGTGCTTAGTGTTTAGCTTTTCTAATTACTTTTTACTTTTATTTATTTTTACATCCATTTTGAGTGTAATAGACTAAATTCAGGACATTCTGAACCAGCTGAAGTCTTTGTAATACACATTCTCTTTCTGTCGTGCTAAATATATTACAATACACTCATTCTTATTTACACTCAGTTACATTTGCTGTTCACTTGCCAAGTCATCATCTGTTTATAATGTCCTTAATTTATCATTGTGAGTTTGTTACATGACCTTTTCTTATCAGTTATTTTGATGGTTTTTTTACCCACAGTTTTTGGTTAACAGTTTAAATTTGAATAATAGTACCACTGCTTAAATGTAGGGCACAAATCCTCCGGTAGTTCTTGCTGGGAATTAGACTTGCTGTATGATAGAATTGACCCTAGGGTGTAAATTAACACACCATTGACCCTCACTTTTGAACAAGGATAGGAGTGTATTTATTAGGATCATTTAACTGAGCTGATAAAAATATTAATCTTGTTTGTGTAACAGGTGAATTGGGCTGGGAGCTCTACCATAGAAAAGAAGATTCTGTACCTCTTTACAGTGCGATCATGGAAGCTGGCCAAAAAGAGGGAATTGATGACTTTGGAACATATGCTCTAAATGCTTTAAGGCTGGAAAAGGGGTTCCGAGCCTGGGGTGCAGAGGTCAGGAAATACAACTTCTCTGTTATTCTTTCTGGAGGTTTGGGGGTTTTTGGAGAGGGCGAGTGTTGTGTTGGGGTTTTTTTTAATTCTATTTTTTTATTTTGTTGTGACTATGCAGCTTTTAGTCATAGTTAGCACAGCTGTTATTTGTACCAGTTTCTCAGTTTAGCATGAGAAGAAAACTTTCCTCAAGCAGGAAAAGCTGCTGTAATTCTTACTGGTGATTTTCTAAATAAAACCAACTGGTATACTCCATTGCATTGCTGGCAAAGAAACACTTATTTTGATTCATGGATGGTTTTCCCTCTTGCATATAACAAAATTATGAGGGTTTTGCTGAGCTCTAGTGTTTTAAAATCAAAGGTTTGGCTGACAGGTTCTCAAAATGTTTTATTTCTGTAATAACTATGTCATGAGAGACAAATTATTTTTGCTTCATAATGTATTTGGAACTTTTTTGTTTCCCATTACCTTGTTCCTGCAGAATTTGCTCACTCATAATAGAGAACTACTCAGGGGGCCTAGAGAATTTTGGGGGAAATCAGTATAATTTCTTTTTATATTGGTATAATTTCTTTTTACCTGAAACTTTTCCTTTGGAAATGAAAGAACTCAAGAGGTTGAAATGGTGGGAATTTAGGGGTTCTTTTGGTTTGCCCTGTGCTAATTATTTTCATTCTTTCTTCAAGTGCTGCCTAGCAAATTATTCTCCCTACACCTACTAGGAAGGTGGTGAATGAAATTGGCTTTGTATTTTATTTCCCTCTCCAGCTAAGCCACTCGGCTGTGTTACAAATGGTGTGCATACCTCAGTTACTCAGTCTTCTTAGGCTCCATTCTGCTATGATGAAAAATCCTATTTCTTACTGAAATGTGTTTACTTTGTGTATGGAAACTTATATGACTGGTTTACATATCTATATGTTACATTAGGTGTGATAGTAGAAACACTGTTTGAATCCCATATTGGAAGCTTGCAGGGTATTCAGACAGAAGTTGTGCCCAGTGGAAGACTTTGACACAGGAATTAACAGAGGGATGTATAGAATGTATAAATAAATGCCCCAATCCAAAAGCTATGATGGTCCATCATGTATGGGTGGTGAATTTGTGTCTTTTAACAGATGAACTGTGACACTAATCCCTTGGAAGCTGGGCTGGAATATTTTGTAAAACTAAACAAGGTATGTCTTATTGTTTTCAAAATGTTCTATTATGTCCAAGGTTATTCTTTAAGTGTTTGAACGTGAAAAATGCCATTAGCTGGAAAACAAAATAGATGTAGTAAATGATCAACACAACTATAATTATAATTACTTTATAAGTACCAACTTGTTAAAAAAAATCCTTCCCTATGTTTCTTGCTAACAAAATTATACATTAGATCAAGAAATTGCAAATGCTAAATGTTGTCTCTGTGAAAAATAACTCTTTGTGATTTATTTTCAGAGAGAAATTTTAGTCATGTACTCTTGTAAACATATATTATATATATATTTATATATATATATATATGCAAGTTGAACAAACCTGTTCATATTGTGAAAATATTCTACCTGTTTATTCTTGTTAAAGCAGATATCTCTAGGATATTTTTTTCCCTGGCTACCACTCTGGTACAACAATTACTGAAAAAAGTTTAAATTTTAGAACTGCTAGGGACAACTGACAACAGTAAGTTAATTGTAAGTTAAATTAGTATATTGGTTAAAAGAATTATTAGTTGTTCATGGAATTTCTGAAGAGGTCCTCTGCTCAGAACTTGTTTTCCCCTGATCTGAAGGTTAGAGAATGGAGCTAGTTGAATTTAACTGCGCAGTAAAAAATAAAAGATGTTATTCTATCTCCTTTAATGAGCAACCTCATTTTTTTTTTGTATTAATATTTCAGCAATTCAAATCTGTTTTAGTCCAATAGATACAAAAAATTGCTTGTAATTCTCTTTCCTGGTCCAAATGAATCACAAACCAAATGTCTAAACTCTGTCAAATAGAGGACTTTTCCATGAAATATGATGAAATCATGTCCTGTGTGGATCTAAAGCCATCTGCTGCTATCAGTTACTCCATCAACTCAAACAGCAGTTGCCTGCACAATGGATCTGAAGTTTCTAACATGAGAAATCTGGTCCTAGAGATTTCAAGTGAGGTGCCCTAAATGATGGGCTATATCTGACTTAATCTTTCACTTCAATTTTTAATCGGTAAATTAAAGTATATGATCGAGATCAAAAAGAAAAAATGTTTGCAAAACATTTAATCTTGACAATGATGTAATGTGGTACAGTGACAAACTGTTATTATTTTTGGTCCCTTTATACCTGGGATGGTAATAAATAGATAATAAATAGTCCTTAATATTTTTGCTATGATATGTGGAGGCACTGTAGAACTGATCAGAAGAACCCCAAACTTTAAGTTACAGCTCCAAATAAAAAGTAAATCTTAAACTTTGCATAGGAAAGAATTATTGAAGCACGTTAAACTTAGAAGGATGCTTTTATATTATGAGACAATTTCACCAACCATAACAGGACAAGCCCACAAAGTATTTTTCCTCTCACTGTTGGACCTGTCTGTAGAAAGTGAAGTTCTTCAACCTATGCAGGACTGAGGCAGGGTGCTCCCAAGGATGTCAATGGCGGTTCCTACATGTAGTGGAGTTACAGCTCTCTCCATTGGGTAGTATAATTTTGCCTTAATCAGAGGAAGTGACGCATGCAAGGGAAATGCAGAATTTTATAGATTAGGATTAAGTTGCATTTACAAATCAAGGCCTTTCCATCTTGATGAGAGATTAGCAGAATTGCAGGGACTCAAAATTTTAAAAGATGTTACTATTGTTTTTCTTTCCACTTCCTTTTGATACAGCTGTTTGTTTTCCTTTTAGGTTTTTTTTTTCCTTTCCTTTAGTGTAAGTAGGAAAACAGCCATAAGCAGGGAAAGCTGTTGCTTGCCAAGATATCCATGCAGATCATATGAAGGCATCAATGTGCAAGAAGCACTTGATTTTTAGTTGCTCTGCACACTTCTCTGCATGGTTGAAAGGCAGGGTTGGAGCAGTTCTCCAGAGCAGATACTCACGTTGTAGACAAATGGGCATGAATGAATCTCCTGCAGAAATGCAGAGTGTCAGCCTGAAACATTTGCCAGTTTTGCTGAACTAATGTTAAAAATGGAAATAATCAATGCTTTTTTATTGACTCAGATGAGGGCAGTTGTGACTGTACATTGGCACTTCAGAGGTACCTGAGCTAATTCGGCTATTGGAAGCACTCTAAACACTGCAGCATGAAATGCAGTGTGAGAATATTTACTCTGCTTCTTGGCAGTTTGAGTCCCAGTTTCATGCCTCTGGTTTTGTTGCACATTTGGCATAGCACAGACCTCACCATTCTTTACAGGCTGCTGTGACTGAACACAAGCAAAATACTCTTTTGTTATCTGTTTCTATTGTTGAGGAAACTTTCCCCTCAAAAAAAAAGGGCAAACGAGATAAAAACTACAAGCGACATGGACTTAAATACTTCTTTTTGACAGTTCGGTCTGTTCGGCTTCTCACAAGGATCATTCCTTTAAGCATGCGCCCCCAGCTGGGGAAAGTGCTGATTTCTGTGTAAATTAGAACCAAAAGGCACTGTTCAGTTAATTCCTAGAGTGCTTCTTACTGTGCAACAAGCAGCTAAAATGGCTCACAAAACTGTTCTGTAAAGACTTCAGCATAAGTGAATCTCGAGTGGTATGTCATGGAAAATGAAAACAATTTCTAAACGGATTAAAATGAATGAAGAGCCAGATGCCAGTGAAGGTAATACGATCAAAAAGAATTTTAATTTCTACAAGAGAACGTTCAAATATCTGGGGAATATGTTTGAAGAGATGTAAAGTCCCCATAAAATCCTGATGGTCTCTGTGTTTAGAAAGTTGAGTGTATACATCATCTTCATGTACAAATGGACTAGTAATTTTTTTGTGATGAATAATAGGAAAAACTTAAAAGCTTAAGGTGACTTTATTTTTCCTCACAGGGTATTAAATTATAACATGGCAATAAGTAAATGAATTTCAGCAGGGTTTCTGTGGCAACTTTCATTTTGTCAGTAAGTCTGAGGCATTGTTCTAGGTGGTTTTGTCTAGACTCTGCTTGATAATCCCTTTTTCACTAATGTTCATGTTAGTTGCTTCCTTGCACAGATGAGCAGGATGGGCTGCAATTAAACGAAAGTGGAGGGACACTAACAGGATTAATTTAGAGTATAAAATGGTTTCATAACTTCCCAACAAAATTCTGTCCATTTTAGGGATGGGATTTTTTTTTAATATCTGTTCTTTTTTTTGGCCGTTCAATTACATTTAGTAAGTTAGATAAGCTGTTAGATAGCCTTATCTCATTAATAAGCCCTCCGCTACTAAATATTCAATAGAGTCCTAATGTTAGTCACTGTGCCAGGAAATACACAGAATATCTTTTTAAGAAGAAAATCTGCAATTCTTTTTGGTCCACATCCAAGAATACTGTTCTGCACATTTGGATTTTCTCAGGTTTTCCAGTGCTCAAAGATGTAGAAAATCACCTCTGAATGCTTAAAATAGGCTTATTTTCCTCCTGATTGTAATGGACCAGAAAACCCTATGAAACTTGATGTTAGAGTTAAAAGCCTTCATACCAGCTCACAGAAATTAATTCTTTCAGAAGGATTTTTCTTGCCAATCCAATAGTGGCAGCATTCCTGAAGAGCTCAAAGTCCGCAGTTGGCTGTTTGTGAGTTTGTGCTTGTGTTGCTGTATCCAAGACTGCCATCTCCTGGTCGCGCTCTCTGCAGCAGCAAAGACTTGGGAACAACACCGCGGCTTGGGAAGGGAGTACAATAGATGAAGGAAACACTTTGGAACTCGGCTCTAGTGTGCTCTTATAGGCCAGGATCCGAATGCTTAACTCATATTTCGTTTGTTTCCGCCAGGAGAAACTACTGTTTTCCGAGGCAGTGTTTCTTTGCCTCAGCCCTCTTCGTTTACTGGGGTGGGTTTTTTGTCCTCAATTCCAAACTTCTTTCCAGATTTTTCTATATCCAGAATCTCTTGGGGTTTTTTAAGTCTATTCTACCAGCTTTTTTTTTTTTTCTTGACCTTTTTTTTTTTTTTACTACCAGCCTAAAACCTTCTCCTTCGGTTCTTGGTCCTTTCCTTGTATGCTTATCACTAATTGCATTTCATGTCCTCCAACCCTGCTCAGTGACTGCCTGAATGTCCTTGTCAAAGCACACCTCTCAGGCTACGAGTGCTACCTCTTTATCTCACTTTGACATCGGAGCCTTTTACTATTGCACCTGTTAGACACATGAGTATTTAATGGCTTTGGTATGCATTATGAATAGAAGTTTTGTCATGCCCATCAGTTTCATATAGGTAAGTGAATGACAAGATCCAGTCCTTGAGTATTGCCCTAATCTCCAGCATAACAATACATAAGATGTTATCTCTCAGGAAACTAGGATGAGCAGTTCTAGGAATGTGCCTCCACCCTTTTATTCCTTTGATACCAGGTTTAGACTTACAGTTTTATGCCCTCCTCTTTCTAGTAATTTGTTTCCGTCCTAGCAGCTCTGCCAAAACTGCCCCTCGGTTGTTTCAGTCCAATTCGTGTTCCCATGGTCTTGGTGTGGAACAGGTTGAGCTTCAAGAATTCCTTCATCTCCCCCTGATTGTCATTGTCTGCCCTTGCTTCACTTCTCCAGCTTGCATCCCTTTTGTTCTGCGGAATGACTACAACAGTGGTCACTGACCCCACTCCATAACCTGGAATAAGGTTGTGTTTCATGCCAGCTTTACGCCACACAAGAAAGGGAAGAGGAGGAAGAAAGAGCAGAGGCTTTACTGAAGAAGGGCTAAGGAGCCTGGGGATAGGAAAAAAGGATGGAGTGATGGATAGGAAATTTGAGATGGGGCAAAGTATTTCCCCCCTCCCCCACCCCTTTCTATCCCCATTTATTATGCCTATAACATATTAAGTGAGTGTACTTTTCCACCTAAGTCCTGTCCCCATTCAAATTGAATTTTAGGAGTGGAACCATATTCTATCATTACTTCATTTTGTGTCCAGAGGGTGAGAAAACAGAGGACTTATTCCAGAAATTTATACAGGTCAGGAAACATGTTAGAAAGAATCTGCAAAGATTTTGTTATCTGCAAAAATTCGCATCTAGATGACTCCCTGTGTGTTTATTGGGCCATGTAAAGGAATATGCACCCATGAAGATAAGGATTTTGAGCCAAAATAAATCAGTAATTCATCAGTTGTTTGTATCATACCAATTTCCTACAGCTGACTGCATACAAGAAGGGCTTAGGTAGATTGAATGGAAGATGCATTGGTGTGGGTGTCAGAGACTGGCCATCTCCCTTACAAAACTCTTTAGTGCAGTGTAAGCTGTAGCTTTGATTTGCTACAGAAGAAGAAACTTGTCAACTACTTGCTCTCTGAGAAGAAAAATTGTCTTCATTTATCAGGCTGGTGAGGCAGATATCATTTGGAGTGTTACCCTGAAATAATTAAAGAGCATCTAGCTAAGAAAAATTTCAAAATACTGTATAGAGGCTGTCTCCAGTGTGTTGTAACGTTGTGGTTATAGCAGATCACAGCAGCTGTTGGTGCTACCTTACTCAGTTGGGTGACTCTGTGTTCATAATTTGGTTCTATGCCCACAGACCTAAGTGGTATACCAAATAAATTACAACAGTTCATTATTGACAGAGTTGTATGTCTTCGCTGCAAGTTACTGTTGAACAGATATAGCATATTTCTTTTTAGATACTTCAACTTTATTCTGATAAACTGCATAGTCTAAAAAACAACAACAAAAAATTTTTGAAAGGTCTATAGATCATTTCTATTCCTTTGCTTCCCTTAAACTAGAAGAAGTTTTTACCAAGGATTGGAATTAGGATGGGGGTGCCATTGAAAGCCAGGTACATTTGAAACACAGTAAGTTAAACTCTTGAAGGTATTTCACTGTGAAAAAAGTCTCCTCATTGGTGATTGTCCCCTAAACTCTTTTAAAAAAACAGTGGGTTTATCTTGTGCTATCAAACACATGGCAACTAACATGAAGTAAAAGCCTGATAAGAACGGTAAGGCAAATACATATATACAGCATGTTAATAGATGAAAATTAGTGGTGTCCCTTTATCTATGTGCTATTTTAAAAATTTAGCTGATTTGTCTCTGTGATATGATTTTCCATTTTAATATGCATATAATCTAACACACAAGTAAAAAGGAACAGCCCATTTTTTATCTGGTGAGCTGCACTCAAATTAAATGAAGCTAAGCAGTAGATACTGTCTTTATCTTTGGTGTCTAAGAAGTGTTTTTATTTTAGGTGAAAACCATTACATCTGCCAAAGCTTAATGTTTTGGAAACTCATGCCAAGACAATGCAAAGTCTTCTGTATTTTAAGCTTAGCTTTTCAGGACTGTCTTTACTTCAACTCGTATACACATTTTACATTGTTCCATGTCAAGTCATTTTTTTTTTTAACTCAGACAGTGAAGAGCAGCTTTAAATTTGATATTTGTTCAAGGTTGGAATTTTTTAGTGTTTTCATTTGTTTCTGTTCTTTTTCTTCTGTTTTATTGGGGTTTTTTAAATATTCATTTATTGGATTATACTGGTTTAAATAAGCTTTTTTTTTCATTATATTTTGCATGGCAAGGTAAAACAAATAGAAGCAATACGCAGACTGACTGTTTTTCTCCTAGAAAGAGGAAGCATTTGTTACCAAAATAGCCAGGCAGGTTGAATGCATCAGCTTCCAAATCCTGTCTTGATTGGAATGAAAGACCCCATGCACATACACTTAAAAAGGAAAAATTAATAATGGTGGAAATACATTAGTGTGCAACTGACATGGGTACCCAAGAACTGTAAAGTAAACTGAATTAGTTGAATTCCTATAGTCAAAAATTAAGAAGGTGCTTTAAATATTTAAAAATATATATAGATGCCCTTTTTTTGCAGTTGTGCATAATATATACACATATATTTTCACACATACGTTTTTATGCATATTCATACAATGTTCAAGTATGTATGTATGCATGTGTTTATGTATCTATATTTGTAGATCCACACATTTTTGCAGTCTGTATCTACATCTATATCTATATCTATATCTATATCTATATCTATATCTATATCTATCTCTCTATATATAGATATCTGAGAGGTGTATGTTTTGTAGAGTTTGAATTCTAGGTTACATCCTGGTTATTTTTCCACGCCATCATTCTAAAAAGACTAGAATATTCTTAACCTTCGATGAACAGAAAATAGCAAAGAACAAGCCCTTTACATTAAATCCTCCACATGCATCTTCAGTTAGCATAATAGCTATGTAGTGGTTTATTCTAGGTGGCCAAAAGCTTGGCTCAGTAAAAATTAATTGGGAAAGAATTAAATTTTGTATCTGTAACCAACAGGCAAAAATGATCCACATTTAGACAGATTCTAAAGCCTGCTAGCTGCTTGCTCTCGTGGTTTCCATACCTAGGGCAAATACCATTGCATTTGAATACTTGTGTTTAGTTCCACACAAGTTATGTTCCATGTGGCTAAATACCTGATATTACATTAGCATGAATAGGAAGGAATTGATTCAGTGCTAAGTATTCTTGTAGAATGTTTACTTATTGGTATTTCTCTTTGTTATGCAAAGCATTTTAGTCTGTGAGACTTAGTCTGTGAGACATGCTATGGTATACAGTCTTACTTGCATTTCTAGTTGTAGGTATTTCCTACAGTTGGAGGTACCATGTAGTAGAAAAGTAAGACGGAACTATCAGTAGCTGGTTATTGTCTGGTGTGAGATCTTTGCTTTATATTTTGCAGCAGCATCTTGACATTATATTCTAAAATGAATCCTCACAGTCTTTTTTCTGATCTAAGCTGTATTTCATGCTTTCTTTCCTCAAAGGGTGCCAGCTCTGATCCTTATGTGAAGTACCTGCTTTATCCCCAGTTGAATCACTTTGATTTTCAGACTAACTGCTCCTGAACTGATTCATAAGCTGTTTTTCACAACTGCTTACAGTGCCTAGCCTTTCGTAGTGCAAAAACTCTTCATCACTTCAGTAATTTCTTTTGAGCCTAAAAATAGATTTATGTGAACCTGAAGAACTACAAGAACACGTGAAATAACTGTATAATATCTATTCCATGTATGTGTTGCTTGTAATTCTGACAGTGCAATAATTCTCTACCGAAATTAAAGAACATTACTGGAAATAGTGTTTTTTGAAGACTTCAACAATATTTCATTTCTTTTCCCTTAAACACTCATCAAATTAATATAATTCCTGCTTCAGACCTAAGATCAACTGCCTTAAGATGGCTTTCACTGCTAGTGAAGCAAAGGCTGGAAAGCTAGAGGAGTTTGTAATTGCTATCATGTTTCTGCCCACGGGGCAGGCTGGTGCATGTCTGGTCATTTAGTTGAATACAATTCTTTTGTTCTGTCTGATCTATGCCATCGTAGCAAAAATGGACATCATGAAGAATTTCTTCATGGAAAGGGTTGTTAAGTATTGGAAGGGACTGTCCAGGGAGGTGGTGGAGTCCCCATCCCTGGAGATGTTCAAGAAATAACTGTACATGACACTTCGTGCTATGCTGTAGTTGACAAGGCAGTGATTGGTCAAAGATTGCACTGAATGAGCTTAGAGGTCCTTTCCAACCTAAATGATTCTGTGATAGAATCAGGCTAGTGGAATCAGCTCAATGGGATCAGACACAATAAACACTGTCCTACACACCCTTGAGGGTTTGGAGACTTGCCGATGGCTACCCCCATACTTGTCATACATTTGTGCAGTCTTCTTCTGGAAATATGAGAATCTGCTTGTACCTTTCTAAGCAGGCTGAAAAAGGGAACTCCAAACAATAGCAGTATTCTTTACAAAACATGCTGCATTATCCCACAAAATGGTAGATATGGGGGAAAAAAAGCATACCTTCCTTAAAACAAGAATATGGAGTATGCCAGCTGTGCAGCCTGGCAGAGACACCAAAATGGAATACTGACAGGTTACTGTCATAAGTTGATCATGGCATCAAAAGGAAGCGAGTTGATGGAGCAAGGCCCAGGCTTTAGGATCTGGGTATTGGAATTCATTTCTTGTCATAGTCACTGAAATGATGTACAGTCTTCCAGCTTACAACCCCAACTGGAGAGTCTTGTAACATAGCACACAACGTACATGTTTCTACTACATTGGAATTATGGATATTAAAGGCTGAGATCTAGGAAAATGAATATACAGAATAAAGTTACCACGATATAATATACCCATATAAAAATACCAAGATACAAGATATACTATCTTCCAAAGATTTGATTTCATCTATATTTCATACAAAATACCTAACTGAGAGACAAACATGTTAAGATACATTTAGATATTTGTATCTCTAAACATTTTGGAGATATAAATAAACATATATAAATCATCATTATCTTGTATTATTTCAGGCAGCAGACTTTACAGGAAAACAAGCACTGAAGCAGATTAAAGAAGAGGGGCTCAAACGACGACTGGTATATCTCACCCTGGAAACAGATAATGTTGATCCAGAGGGAAACGAAAGCGTGTGGCATAATGGCAAGGTAAGGACAATAGTTCATGTTACAAAAAACCAGTCTTAGTTCTCCATGAACAGAATCTTTGTGTTTCAAGTGTGAACGCGTTATTTCTATTGTACTGGCACAGAACTATTTGAAGCTATGATAACCACTCTAATCTTCAAGCAAGAAGTAAAGACTAACTAAATACCTACAGAGAAGATGTGAAATGCTATCAGGTCACTGAATCTAGGGTTGGAACAGAGACAAAGTATTGTCATCCATTCTCTTCTTCTGCAAATTCACCATTGTCCTAAGAACACTTTTGCTACTCACTTAAAATAAGCAAAACAGCAGCAAAGTTTGGGGATCCACTCTTCAGAACGGATTATGTGTTGAAATACTCACTAGCAGTTACATTGTTATAGATAATAAACATATGCATGTGGACTGCATATGTTCCAGTGAAAACTTAACTGAACATAATAAGAATAGGCTATTTTTTCAAGGAGCAAAATCTTCCCAGTTTCAGGGGGTGTTACTCTCTGTTCAGAATATTATGAACTACACAACACACTTGAAACTTGCTTGATGTCTGAAGTTTATAAACCGGAACATGAGATGTCTAGTTGTTTGGGTTGTTGGTTGGGGTTTTTTTTCAGGAGACCTCACTGCATCTTGAAAATAAATACAATCATTTTTGGTTTTTTTCAGGTTATTGGCAATACCACATCTGGATGTTTCAGTTATGGAGCTCAGCAGAGTCTAGCTTTTGCATACGTTCCCATGGAACTCAGCAAAGTTGGACAGAAACTGGAAGTTGAACTTTTAGGTAAAAATTATCCAGCAACCATTAGACAAGAGCCACTGGTGCTGACTGAACCAACAAGAATGCGCCTTCAGAGAAAGGGTGAAAGTCCCAAAATATAAACACAGACGAGGATACAGCAAATAGTGCAGTAGGAAACAGTACCATTTATATGCATAAAATTATGAGAATTAAGCTACTCAGATTAGCTAATTACTAAATACAAGATCTCCAATTCCATACATGAGTGAGAAATTCAACTGCATTACTTCCTATTTCCTTTTATGTTCTGTTCACATTAGAGAGCTGAGCACAGTTGATGAGCTACTGTGTGTTCTGCTTCCTAGTAGGAAGCACTTGTGAGCAGAAAGTGGCAGGGAATGAGCACATCATTGATTCAGCCTACTCCCACAATGGCTGTCAGATCTGCATTAATCTGTACGAGAAAGGTGCTCTTGATACTGTCCTATAGCAAATTCCTCCCCTTCCCTCACACTAACAGTTCCTCCTTTGCCTGCCCTCGAGGTAAAGTAGGTTATCCTGGCTACTTTACAACATGAATAGCAAACTTACCATAAAATCATATCAGTAGTTCTACACAGAATGCTTCATAAGGAATTGAAAGACATCCCATCAACCATTAAAATAATAAAGGCATTATTAAACGCAAACTGAATTCCTGACATTTTTTCTCTGCGTGGCAGCCTGGCAGAAATTCTAGAAGACCAAAATCTAGTTCTTCACAATGAAATGGTTGTAGGAAGCCCATTCTTTACTATTTTACATAAATCCTCTGGCAGATTACATGTAATATTCTACAACAAACAGTATGCTATTGTTCAGTTTCTGAACAAATCTTAAATTACAGATTTACTGTATTAAATCTGAAGCACTAGGCTGGCACCAAAGATGGTCACTTTTTCTTTACTGTTAATTATAGATTGAAGCAACAATAAGAGCCACATATTATTACACAGAAATATTAACAATGAAAAAAGAGAATTAAATTCACAGCAAAGGAGCTTTATTGAGTGTTAAATATTTGATAACCCAAGTAAGCAGGATTAGGATAGTGTGTATGATGGGAACACACTAAATTAATAAAACACTCTTCTGGAATTCAATAATATGCTCAACAATTCTTTTGAATAACAATGTTAAAATTTCCAACTTAGTAATGCTCTCCTTTAGGCTGTAGATAAATGTTTTCAAAGTATGTATGAATCATGTCCAAAATGTACTTTCTTCAAGGGATTTGGTGCCTCTAAATCTTCAGCAGAGAAGAAAATGAATAAATAGTATATACCAGGAGAAACATAATGTGAGTAATGAACACTCACTCTTGATAAAGTAAGCTGACATTACATTGTGCTGTTTCAAATATCTTTTACAGAGCAGGTCAAAATTAAATACATGAGCTTTGCCAGTTTGCATGTAATACTATCTTGAATGAAAAATCCATTCAGAAATTACTCTCTGTTACACTTTCATTAGTGATTCAGTTCTATTTTGCTGAACCACCAGAATGTTATTTTTTCTAAAGATAACATTATTTGTAATGAGGCACTTAACCACTCTGACTCTGAGAGCATTTAAGAAATCTGAAGTATAACACAATGCTATATGGTTTTATTTAGACTATGGAGGAAAAGGGCAATGCTTAGGAACATAGTTTTGAATTTCAGTATTTCCCAAGATTATGCAAGATCACTAGATACCACATCCTGGAGTGTAGTGTAACAGTTACTCTGAGACAGATTCACCTATACTTTCGTAATTAGCTTTGCTATGCCAAAAGTGTTCCAATAATGCCTCCGTATCCCAGACTGACAGTCAGAATCAGGTTTGTAACTCCTTTTCTGATTCAGAAGAAAGATTAATACATCAACCAGACAAATCTGACTGCAGAAGGGACAGGTTTTCTGCAGCCTGAGCAAAGAGTAATGAATAGCAGATATAATTCCTAGAGTCAAGTGAACTCAGAAAATGTACCCTCCGTGAGCTTGCACTGCATTTCCAGCTGTAACCTCCCAACCCCTAATTTCTCCATGTAGATGATGCAGACCTCTCTCATTTTACAAGGTACTATTATACAGGCCCAGACACTGATTTCTTTGTGGGTTTCTCACTGACAGCTCTTGTCACCAAGATCAAGCCTTGGCCAATTAGTGGAAGCTGTATGAGGAGCGGCTGAGGTCACAACTCCATCATGTGGGACAGATACTGACCTCTTCTCTTATAATGACTGGTGACAGAACCCTAGGGAATGGCCTGAAGCCTAGTTGGGGCAGGTTTAGGTTGAATGTTAGGAAAAGGTTCTTCACCCACAGGGTTTTTAGGCAGTGGAGCAGGCTCTTCAGGGAAATGGTCATGGCACAAATCTGTCAGAGTTCAAGGAGTGTTTGGACAAAGCTTTTGGGCAGAGTGTGATTTTTGGGGTTGCCCTGTGCAGGGCCACGAGCTGGACTCAGTGAGCCTTGTGGGTCCTTTCCAGTTCAGCACATTCCATGATTCTAAGTTTCATTTAACTTGAAGGTTTAGATAAGCTAACAACGTGTCATGATGTTTCTGTGACAGGGCAATAAAAAGCTTCTTTCCTGCGGCCAATTTACAAGACTAAAAAAACTTCCTGTTCATCACTGACCACATGTAAGGCAAACGAACTATCTTGTTGCTCTCTGTTACTTCTAAAAAATTTCTGAGCTATCTCTTTAGCAATGAATTCAGGAGCAGAGACATCAGAAGTAGTTTTAAGCAAGGATGGCCAAGAATTAGAAGTGCTGTAGCTGTGGTAACCATGTTTGAAAGTGCTTCCTAGTTGACCTGGCTTCTTTTTTACTGCTCTGATGCCCAAGTCAGCTTACTGAGTATTGATCAGAACAGCTCTGGTATGGATAAATGAAACAGTATCAAGACAAACCTTTACAAATCGTTCCCACAAAAAGGTTCACATACATAAGTCAATTTTTTAAGGTTTTTTTTTCTTTTAATTACATAAACCTGAAGAAATGAGGTGGGGGAAGTGTTCAGCAGCTATCATAGCTTCCTGTCACTTCTTTTCATTACAGATTGAGATTTGGTGTTGCCTAAACCTGTGCCAAGACACAGCAAGAGGAAGTGAATAGGAGCAAGAATGTTTAAGTAGCACATCTGAGTTTTAAGACGGCTTCTAACCAATCACACAGAAACACCAGTGTAGAAAGACTGGCAGGGACTTCTTGAGAGTCTTTCTCAACCTCATTAGGTAACAGAGGAGACACATTTGCAGTGAGGTGAAAAATGACAGTTGGTCATCTAGGAAATTTTCTGAAATACTCAGGATATGTAAAAAGCATGTTTTTGTAATTTTTCTATATTTTTCCATCTCCAGACTTTCTGCACACCAGAGTAGATGGTACTATTACCATTTGAATTTTTGTTCAAAGTTTCTATGTGCTATGGCAAAAAGTGTCCAGTTCATGCTTTGTATGGCATGATAAATCCACACTGATAATGTAACCTTGTGTGTCACTCTAATGACTTCTTTAATCACGGATCCCAAAACAACATCCAAATTATTCAACCCCAACTTCAGAAAAAAATAAACTGAAACCTAAGAGACTGAGCATAGACCATTTCCTGGATTTATTCTTTTGATTCAAGAGAACACTGTCCGAGAGAAATAGCTTTTTTCTGACTGGGATTCCAATTCCCTGAACTAGTAATAAAATAAAATTTTAAAAACCCCTAAAATACTAGAAAATATGATAGGCAGCGACATCCAGGCTGTGACTGTGCAATATCTGCAGTATGTATTTAAGACAGTTCAATTTAAGGTTTTAACTGTGGTCAGACAATGAGGTTATCCAGTTCTAGCAGAGTAGGATAACCAGTACATAACTCTTGACGCTTCTCTACAAAGAAATATGAATTCAGCTACACTTGAACACTGTGATAACTTCGAAAATATGAAAGGTGAAATTAAAGAATTTATGACTTATAGAAATTACGAACTTAGTTTCAAAATTTCCAGTTTCATCAGCACTGGGCAGATTTTTGAAGTACTTATTTTGAGAAAACAAAAAGGGTTTCTGTGGGAATGTGCTAACATTTGAATGAAACTTTACCTGTAATAAAGACATGGAAGAAGTTAGAAAAATAAAACAGTTCAGTGAGACATTTGAGACTGGTCATGGGATCTGAACTAGAAACAAGATAAATCAGAACTTTGCAGCTTTTGAACAGTATGAATCACATTTCAAGAAAGAAAATACTACTCATAGTCACATACCAGTTTGTCGGTCATCCTGGAATTTACTTCAGAGGAAACTGACTTTAGAATAGTACTGTTGCTTCTTGTTCCAGTACTGACTGTAGACTGGAGTACATTCTCACTGTGGGAAAAAAGCTGACATCACTCATCACAGCTGTTGTTTTCAAACCAGCAGGGAACCTGCGGGATTTATAAAAACTCAACCTGGTAGCTTCATAGACTTATCCACTAGACTTCATTTATACAAGCAGGAACTTTATTTCTACAGAGACTTGTCAGGAATAGTATACTCAATATTTGACTTTCTAACCGAGAAAAACAACTTTTAAGGTGGACTGTTCTTTCACCTGTTACCAAAAGGCTATGTAAATTTGGGAATACACATATTTACCATTCCAGCTAAATGGGAAACATATGGTTATTTGATCTTCCACTGGATGCTGGAATGTATGTGTATTCTATGGATGAACAAAATCGACCAGAGTTGACAGCTATTTCTGTCCTTTCACTCTCTTAGATTTTACATCAGGATTGTAACTAAGGTAGTGGTTGTTTGCAATACTGCTTTAGACGATTACATGGTTTGAAGAAACAGCCCTGTTGACATTGCTGCTATTTCTGCTTCTGTGTTACTTCACTTCCTTCCTACACTGTAACAGTCACAAGCACCATCTTACAGCCAGACCTCGATCTAGGCTTCTCATCCGAATGAACAAAATGGAGAGAAAAAACCACTGGGTTGCTTATGATTTTGCAGGGGTTTGGGGGCTGAAAGGGGAAGGAAGACACAGGGGTCTCTCCCTTGTATGTGTGTGTGTGTGTGTGTGGATGTGCACGCTAGCAGCTGATGCTGACAGGAGTTTCTCCAACAGGAATAATTGCCGTCTCGCTCAGCTCAGCTTCATCTTCCGTGACAGTGGAAATTGTTTTTCCCAGGCTGTCCTGCACATTGGCCAGCAGCAAGGCCATGTGTGTTTTGCAGCTGCCTCGCTGTGCTTATACACAGAATAAGCTCTGTAGACAGTATTGAAGATGGATGAGCTGCTGTGAAGGCATAAATAACAGCCCATTTAATTTTACCACAATGCACTCTGTCCTGTCCTCATAATGTTGTACTGACTTCCTTGAAACCACAGATGACTTGAGACACAAACTTGCACATAGTTCCCTGGTGCCCCTGGGAAAGGCTCCAGGGTTTAAATCGGGTGTTTAATGTAAGAGTTGAAGAAAGGCAAAATTAGAAGGGACCGCCAGCATCAGCGGATTGCATACCTTGCCAACACCGGCAACACCTTTACACCTTTTTTAAACTAATACCAAAACCCATCGGCGTAAAGCTGCACAGCTCTCACCCTCGACGCGGGCGGCCACCGAAACCCCAGCGGGGACACAGCGACACGCGAACCCGCCCCTGCCCTTCCCCGGCTCCGCCCCTGCCCTTCCCCGGCTCAGCCCCGTTCGCTCGGCGGGCGGAGCCCCGGCTCCGGGGCGGTCCCCGCGGCCCAGTTCCTGGTGGCGGGGATGGCGTGGTGGATGGGTGCGCTGTGGCCGTCCTTCAGCCGGCTGCTGTGCCTGTCCCTGTGCCTGCCCCTGTGCCTGGCGCACCCGCCCCCCCCGCACCTCGTGCTGGTGCTGGCTGACGACCTGGGCTGGGGCGACGTGGGCTGGCACGGCTCTGCCATCCGCACGCCGCGGCTGGACGCGCTGGGCGCGGGCGGCGTGCGGCTGGAGCGCTACTACACCCAGCCGCTCTGCACGCCGTCCCGCAGCCAGCTCCTCTCGGGCCGCTACCAGGTAGGGCGGGCGCTGCACCCTCCCGCGCCGCCGGGGGATGCTGGGGCTGCTCCCTGGGTCTCTGTGCCGCTGCGCAGGGGAGAGGGCTGCGCTGTGCATAGCGGCTGCTCTGAAACGCAAACTTCGCTTTGTCTGCGAGCTCGGGAGTAAACTGAACGTGGAATCAGTGCAAGTTGTTCTGTTCCAGAAAAGCCGAGGTGCTTCCTGTGCTTCGGTTGGGTTAACAGGCACAGCAGCCTGTCGTGGAAGATATCCCTGCTGTAGTCATCTGACTCTTGGATATTTTTCCACTGGGCAGGCACACGGTCGAGACGCAGGCAGAAGCGGATCAGCACCACTTGTTCCGTTTTTGCCACATGTTTTCCAGTGCAGCGCTTAAATGCGTCACAAGTTGTACATTCACCTCCACCTGGTACCGAGGTGTAGATGTTCTGCGCTCCTCGATGGAGCGCACACAGCGTGATCGTTAGTCTGGGTGACCAGATAGTTCGTAGTCATTATCCTGATTTTTCCCTTTTTTTTTTTTCCCCCCCCCCACTTGCGCAGGTATAAGATTTGGGAGTTATAATACTGGAATACTTCTACCCTTTCCCATCCTTTTTTGCAATTTTGGCAAAAACTTGGGGAGTGGGGGCGGGGCGGGAAGAGAAGCATGGACGTACAGCATGGACAGAAGGAAGAAACTCACAAAGGGTTAAGTGTGTTTCGGAAACTTCCCCTCTCTCTCAAGAAGTCCTGCACATCCATGTTAACCGTAGTGATTTGCCAAAGAGACTGCTCTGAATGACAGAAAATAAACGTCAATCCTGTATTAGTGAATGCTCTCTCTTGTTGCAGGCAGGTTGTTCTGGGTGACACTCATTCCAAGCTACATTTGTCCTGTTCCTGGAAACTCCAAGAATGAAAAATGATGAATAGGAAGAAGCAATTTACATTATCTTTACCAACTCTTTAAGTTGTTCTATTGAATAACCTAAAATATTTTTTCATAGTGACTATTTTTAAAATACAGTTCATAGTCTGAATGTGCTTTCCAATAAATGGGCCACTGTTGCATCACATCTTAAAACTGGACATTAAAAATACGTATAGTTCTGTCTAGATTTAAATTCATCCCATACATCTGGCTTGATAATTTAATAATCTTTGTGTTGAGTAAAATAATATTAAAAAATGGGAGTAATCTTTTTTTTTAATAGAGGAGACATTCTGTGCAGCAATAATTGTGCAGCAAATAATTATGCAGCAAATATGTGGGATTTTTTAAAAATTGTTTTACCCATGGGTATGATTAACAGTTGCTTAGAGACTAGAGAAAGTAACGTAAGTATGGTCCTCTCTGGAGCTGGAATTTTGGTAGCCACCTTGCAATCTGTATGAAAGAAAAGCAATGGTATTGGTCTAAGATAGCTATGTATTTTTTAATTATTGCTTCCTTCTCCTTTTTCTCGTTTTCCAGATACAGTGCAAGAAATTACAATGCTTTGCTAGTTTGTGTCCTTCTGTGTATTAATAATGTTTTCTGTAATGCAGCATTTTTAAATATTTTAAATATATTTTTGTATATAATATAAAATTTATACTGCAGTTTAATATTTGGAAGCTCCTTCTTCAAAGAAAATGAGTAACTAGTAGGCCCTTTAGAAAAGGGCCTCCTTACCCACTTGCCTGAGATCAGGGCTTATTTGTTTTAAAAGTCAGTTCAGAGAGTTGCTAAAGCAGTGCTTTGCAAGGTAATCATGCAGCTTGCTACACTGGTGTGCTTAGTGGAGTCATAAAATCTGGTGTCATCTGCTCCAGGGGGTCTTGGAGGCTTTCTGCTTTGACACACGCAGATTGCTAGAAACATTTAATAGATAAACAATATATTTATACTTGTATACATACGCTTGCAGGCCTAAGGTTTAGGATAGTGCCTTTTTGATTGTGGAGAAGACAGGGAAGTTGACAAAAGTCCGCTTATAGTGTCAGTAACTGAGGAGATTCCTTACATCAAGCATGATATACTACTCAAAGTACTGTTGTCAGTTGTGGTTCTGTAAAGAGATACAAAATTCACCACTTAGTAAGACTGGAAACTTAAGCAGAACTATTAAATGTCATATCTAGGCAGTGTAAAGCTTGTGTCATCCCCATATTCAGATGGTTTTTATAGTGCTTGTGCTCATTAAAAGCATGCAAATTAATATATAAATGTATATATATGATATCCATTTACAAGAGTAATAGAAAAATAGTTTCCTTTTATCAGCCTTTCCTCCAGTGACTGATACAGGCAAAAGCTTGATAGCTTCACCTGCCATATGTGTTTTTGCCTATTTCAATCCCATTTAAAATCGCTCACTCCATGTTGAGATGTCCCTAGCTTTCAAGCAGACCATAATGGTAATTCTTACCTATTAGATTTCTAGCTAAAAGCATAAAAGGCTTTGGGTTTGTTTGGTCTGGGGTTGGTTTGTTTTGGGGCTTTTTAAAATTGTGCTTGATTTATGGCTGGGAAGATGTTAACTCTTGTAATGCTATTTTCTTGTTCTCCTCCATGCAACCCCTGCCCTTCACCTGCAGGGAACCTCAGTGCTAAATCGGTAAAATGCAGAGCCCCTAAAACTAATGCTAACCTCTGATGCAGCTGTGCTTCTTTTTGGGCCTGCTTATAAATTAACCCATGGGGTGCATTGTAAGTGATCTCTCACGCTTCTTTTCTCTGCTAGATCCACACAGGCTTACAACACCAGATAATTTGGCCATGCCAGCCCAGCTGTCTGCCACTGGATGAGAAACTCCTCCCAGAGCTACTTCAAGAGGCAGGATATGTTACTCACATGGTGGGGAAGTGGCATTTAGGGATGTACAAGAAAGAATGCCTTCCAACTCGCAGAGGATTTGACACTTACTTTGGTAATGGTTTGATTTAACATGGGCAATAAATGCAGTGTTAAAAAGGATGAGAAACTGCCCCATTCTTGCAAGAACAGCAGATTTACTGTTAGTTTATAAGCAAAGCCATACCTGGGTATGTATATTTCTGCAGTATCACTGCTTAAAAAGGGATAATGCCTTAAATGTATGCTCAAGCTTTGCAACTTACTGGAGAAAGTATTGGAATTACTGTGTGGCTCCAAGTAAGCTATTTCTCTCTTACTGTCTTCCCTCACCCATTCCTCCTTTCCAGACATAACTTTATTCTAAATTCTCTGTCTCCTACCTACAGCAGCACAGGGGAATAGGGAGTGGGAGTTACAGCCAGTTTGTGTAGGTTTGGTTTTCCAGAGCTGATAATGAGATGGTGTGAAAGCCTCTGTAAAGTAATATCCAAAAACTCATGAGTTAGGAAGTCAGACTCTCAGACTAAACAATAGGTTGCCCAAGTGTGAGTGCATTACTTGTAGAGCAACTCATAGCTACTCATTGTTTATTGTTCCTCGTGTGGTTTGGGCTCCTGTCCTGGTGTCGATTCCACATTTATTGGTTTTGCACAAGTGTCACGGATGTTATGTGACTTGGGCTGTCCGCTGTACATCTCATTCTGCACAGCACTGAGCTCAAAGAGGTCCATCTCCACTTGGTTTTTTTTAAGACCATTTCCTTGAACTATGTATCTCAAAATGGTTCATTTCAATGCTGAAGTCTGTGTTGCTCTTGTCTAACCTCAGGCTTAAATGAAGAGTGTGACTCTTATATGTGTGCTTTTTATAAACTGTATTGGTCCAAAGGTTAGGTGGGAAAAACTGTTTCCTTAGATAGTTTATCTCTTTTCATTCTTCAGGGAGCTGAGGGCCATGGTTTCACAACTGAATTAAGCTAATATATGTGGATTGGAATATAACAGCTCATTGCTTAAACATTTGTGCTTCCTCCCATCCCTTCACAGGAGCTTGGGATCTTTCTGATGGCATAGGTGTAGATACGCTGCTGTTCCTTGTGAAATCTCACCCTTGGACTGAGCAAGCTCTTAAAGCAGGAGCCTGAGGACAGGCTGGCTCTGAGGATGGTTGTTGGGTGGCCAATGTGACATTATTTTTCAGAGGATATAGCAGTTTAATATCTTACAATGCTCATGTTATTCCAGTAGGCATCGATTATGATTAGGGGCATTTGATTCCATGGCACACTTGATGCAGAGCCTCCCCCAGTGGGCATTTAAAATGGAAAAAATGCAACATGTGCCTCTGAGTACATTGATGTAAGCAGTCTGCACGTAAAATCACTTTATCTTTTGAAAGAATCCACATTTTTTCCTCCGAAAAATACAGTAGACATTTATATTGTATTTAAGACAACTTCATTCTTCTTGTGTATTTGTTTTTGCAGAAATAAATAGCTGAAGCTGCTGAATAAAAGTTCAAGTAAAGTTCTTCCCTCTTGGCTTTTTGTCCCAAGTTTTTGTTTGCAGAACATAAGACTGTAATTTTTTCAGATTCATCTGTTTTTTCACGATATTGGGGGAAAAATTTAAAATCCAGTTTCAAGTGTAATTTTTGAGATTCAAGTGATTTGGAAAAGTTTTATTTGTGGTTGCTAAAACACAAGTGCTCTCAGTGCTTAACAGGCTAGCCCTACGTAGGACCAAATCTACACATGCAGAATTTTTGCTTAATTCCTTTTGGGTATCTCTAAATGATAGTGCCTTTTCTTCACCAGCTGGTGTCAGCAGTGGATCAGAAATTACATTACAGCAGACATGATGATTTATACTTGGGTGTTTATGAATAAATGAATTTTAAAAATTCCAAACTTTCTAACAGATGTGGAAGTCTTGCATCAGAATACAAACATACAAAATCATACCACCAAAAATCAGACTAGTACGTGGCTAGATCGCTGCCTTTGCTCTCAGTGCATTAGTTTAATGCTAATGGATATCAAAGTATAAATAAATCATTGAACTGCTTTCGAAATGTTCAATTTCTTTTGAAATTACTGCTTGCATTAGCAATGGAAAGCCTATGAGGTATTAAACGTGGAGCTACTTAGACCTGTCAGGGCTGTCACTGTAGGTGGTCCAGGGTTGAATTAGTGTTTTGGCTCAAAACCACTAATGTTTTGATATTTATGTTTGGCTTTTTTTCTCCTCCTGATGTATGTGTTTATGTGACACACGATGTTGACCTGCTCATTTGACATCTTTTTCTATTCTAGGCTATCTCCTGGGCAGTGAGGATTATTATACTCATGACCGCTGCATCCTCATCAAAGCAAAGAATGTGACACGCTGTGCGCTGGACTTTCGAGATGGAGAAGAAGTTGCAACTGGATTTAGAAATGTATACTCCACAAATTTATTCACAGAAAGAGCTATAGATCTTATAGCGAAACACAAAACTGAGAAGGTACAGTCAACGGCTGCTACTCTGATAACTTCAACATTAAAGAATGTTTTAAAAAATGTTAATGAAATATTAATAGAGAGAGCTGTATTTGGGCTGTAGTTTGGGGCTATTCAGTAGGTGCATAGAGCTAAATGTGAGAAGTAGCACTGGTAAAACTTGTCTTGTCTGCTGCCAAAGTCAGCTTTGTCTGCATGGTCCTGGCCTGCTACCCTTCTCCATTTCTTTTAATATAATACAACTAATAAATCTTTAGGAATGGTTTAGCAAGTAGTTTGCACTTCTGAAAAGAGAAGCAATGTTTAAGAGGAGAAGTTTAATAGAAGGAAATTGTTAACAAATGCGTTATGAAGAAAAGATACACCTAATGTTTTTCCACGGCTTTTCAAAAGTAATTTTTCAAAGCTTTCTTACTTTATGTGCAAGGATTAGAAGATGTAGAAGTTGTAGAAGAAATCAAAACACACTGCCTGTACTGCTGATAAATCAGGTCTACTTTTGCTGCAGTAACTTTTGCACTTAGTACTTTATGTTCAACTAATTTCCATTCTGTCCTTTCCACCCCAGCCCCTCTTTCTCTATCTCGCCTTTCAGTCTGTGCATGAGCCTCTCGAGGTCCCTGAAGAATACATGAAACCATATTCTTCCATAAAAGATGTAAAGAGGCGCCATTATGCGGGAATGGTGACTCTTATGGATGAAGCGGTAGGAAATCTTACCGATGCTCTGAAAACATATGGTCTTTGGGACAACACAGTTTTTGTTTTCTCTACTGGTAAGTTACTTGAAGTATTCTTTCAGTAATAACTTTGCTACAGTGTCTAACATGCTGACTACAGAGACATCTGGCCCCTCTGTCTTTCCTCCAGATATTTTCTAACAACAGAGGAGTGATGAAAATTGAGCAGGACTTTGAGTGAAACAGCGGTTTCCCTCCCTGCTCTTAGGGCTTTCTCAACCTTGACAAAAGCAACTCTGAAGTAGTGTCTGTGCAAGTGGGGAATGCTCCTGGTGAAGTAAAAAAAACCTTTGTAAAATCTGAGGAGGGTAGTGGAGTTAGAAGCATGTTACTTGACACTGCAGTTGCTGAGGATGTGTCAGAATTGAATCCTTACTGAGACCTGTCTGCAAATTTATTTGTTCTGAAGCTGTCTGTCCAGTCTATGAACTGCCATGTGTTGCATGAAGCACAAACAGCCAGACAGCAAGCAGTTTGAAGCCAAAACTCTTTCTTTCCCTTAGTTTAAGGTGACATGTAATTTTTGTCTTCCTTGAAATATTTCACTGACATCTTACTCCCATGAAACAAAGGTCTGTTAATAAAACAGCTGAAAATATGATAAGCAGTCTAGTCAGCCAAATTGCAGTCTAAGTTTTTGTATGTACAGGCACATGATCTGGTTTCTAGGTTATTAGAGTAATGCAAATAATACATTGCAAAGCAGTCTCCTTTGTTTCCAAATTAAGAATGAAACAGAACCTTTTTGAAATACAGCTGCTTGGCTGGGTTTCAGGAACATACTTACTCTTGTTTGGTTGGAAGTGGGAAGTAGCCTTTCAATGCATACAGTTGTTCTTTTGTCCACAATTTACATACTAGGGCAGTCAAAATGGCAAATTAATTTTCTGTGAACGCTTCAAAAACAATTAAAACAAACGAACAAACAAAGCAAAACAAAAAAAAGAACCGACCAAAGTTTGATGAAAATGCACTGGTAAGTTTTGAGTTTAGCAGCTGCTTCCTATAGCACTCGGAATCTTGGAATTTCATTTTGAGTCCAGACCTGTTTGCCTTATGGTGTCACATTTGTGTCCGGGTTTTGGCTCTAGTGGGATTCGATAATTCTTCTCTGCCTGTTTCTGTTTGCAATGTTTTTATATTTAGAACTGAAAGTAAGCAAAGACATATGGAAAATGATACCAGTATTTATTCTATATGGAAAAAATCCAGTCCTTGCTGATGGGGTCTTGGTAGAGTTATTTCAGTAATGTTTGTTCAGTACTTTGTGGAATAAAACTAAACACATCTGAGCTAGAATTACAAGGTATGAGTGAATTAAAAAGACAAATTGGGGTTTTTTGCTTATGAAGCATTTATTTTTCTGACCCTGTTTTTTTAACAGTGATTATTTTACAGTCAATTGCAGGTATGTTTCAACAGGAGTCAAACAATTAGGAGAATCAAGTGTCTGCCCTATCTAATGGGACTTATTTTGAGTTAATTGACAGTTTAAACTTCCAGGAGTTAAATTTAATACGACTAAAATGCGTAGAAATTGGACTTAGATCAGGCAGGACAGGGGCCGGTGATTTGGGTTTTTCAGTGTTCTCTCTTTACTTCACACAATTGTTCTTTATAGGCATAAAACATTGCATACAACAAGGACCCAGTTTCAAAAACCAAATGTTCTAACTATAAAACATTAAAAAAAACCCCAAAAAGGAAAAAAAAAGTGTCAAATTATACAGTTTTTCTGTATTTTGGTTAGTGCTTTTGCAGGTAGTGTGTTTCAGAATGGCCATTAGCGCATGGTTCAAAAGAAACACATGAGGGTCTGCAGTTGAGCGTCTTGTGCAGAGAGCTGTGCTGTGTGAGATTTCCCTGCACAGCTTTCAAGTCCTTTGGAACTCGGAGTCCTGATGTGCACTGGCAGCTACAATATGAGCATATGATTATAGTATGATTTACCTTCAGCTCTTGAGGACATGTCTGCTTGAAGAAGTCCCTCTCCCTGCCCCAAGTGCTGTTCTGGCACTGGGAGACCCTCTTTTTGCTTGGTGGGACAGAGCAGAGAACACACACTTTTCTTTATGATCAGGAATTCTAAGAAAGTTCTTCCCGTTTTGTGGGATTAAGAATCAATTTAAGGATTTCAGTGAAGACTGCAGGGGAGAATCTAGGGAATGATTAATTTTATCCATAACTTTAATGAGCAGTGTTAAAGACACAAGATCATACTTGCCTAGAGGTAGAAAATGCACCAGCATTTGGGGGTGCTGGTGGCTGAGAGGCTGGACATGACCCAGCCATGGGCTCTCACAGCCCAGAGAGCCAAACGTGTCCTGGCTGCATCCAAAGCAGCGCGGCCAGCAGGGCCTGGGAGGGGATTCTGCCCCTCTGCTCTGCTCTGGTGAGACCCCACCTGCAGTGCTGCATCAGCTCTGGGGTCCCAGCACAGGAAGGACACGGAACTGCTGGAACAAGTCCAGGGCAGGGCCACAGAAATTATCAGAGCTGGAGCACCTTCACTATTAGGACAGGCCAGAGAATTGGGATTGTTCAGCCTGGAGAAGAGAAGGCTCTGAAGACACCTTACTGCAGCCTTTCAGTACTTAAAGTAGGCTTATAAAAAAGATGAGGACAGAGTTTTTCACAGGACCTGTTGTGATAGGACAAGGGGTGATAGTTTTAAATTGAAGTAGAACAGATTCAGACTGGGTATAAGGAAGACATTTTTCAGAATGAGGTTGATGAAACACTGGGGCAGGTTGCCTGGAGAGGTGGTGGATGTCCCATGCCTGGAAACATTCAAGGCCAGGTTGGATGGGGCACTAAATAACCTGATCTAGTTAAAGAAGTCTGTGCTCATTGTAGGGGCATTGGACTAGGTGACTTTTAAAGGTCCTTTCAACCCCAAACCATTCTATGAGAAAAGTTTTGTTAGCTATGTGGTTTGATAAAGGTGTTGTTGGAAGTCTGTAGAGGAAAAAGAAGACACTACTTTTATGGTACATTTTACTAGATTCATTACTATTTCCTTTTTAGTTGCAGCCAAAATTCACACTTCCATGTTTGCATCTCTCTGTGCTTTTAAGGTCCCACCCAAAGAATAATTTACAGATGGTCATTTAATATTTTGTGGTATAGAAAATAGCATTGCATCAAATATAGTCTTCTGACTACTTCTGTGAAGTGTTGACCTCTAACTGTAGATCTCGTCTTAGTGGGTACAAATTTAAAAACTGTAGAATATGATGTAATATTTGATCTTGTGGTAGGTTTTCTTTTTATTATACTCTTTCATGTTGCTTCCGATTTGTTATGGGTTGCCTTGAAAACAGGCCAGTTGACAAATGGAAATACTGCACGTTTTGAAAGAGTCTTGTGAAATGTGTAGAAGAACTTGAGTTCTTCTTTAAAGTGGTCTGATGGAGATACCAGGATAAAAATGTAACTTCGTTATGTTTGGTCATGAGCAAAGTCTCCATCAGTATGTCCTGTAAATCAACCCTCTGGTGTCTTTTTGAACAGATAAACAGGCTATTTCTACAAGTAAATAAGAAAAAGGTGAGCAGGTTCAATGGTATGTGGTGTATCAAGTAGTAGCTTGAAAAGTCTTCACTGGTTTGATATGAAATAGAATTTGCCTTTATGGAGCAGTTTTTATACTGCAGATACAAGTAAGTCTGTGCTGGTGAGATCATTGATGGAAATGAAATCATTGCTTGTTTAAGCAAACAGATGAAAACGAGTGCAGCAGTGGTAGGTACCCATGGCCTTTTATCCACTTGAAATCAAAGAGAATGAGAGATTGGTAGACTGTAACTACCAATGTCCCTGAAGAGGGCCTCTATTTAAAATTAAGGTCATAAAAAGCATTAAAGTGGTACAAATTTGCTTCAAAACTATTAACATGGTCTTAGAGTCCAAATTTTGCTTCAAATACAGAACTGTGATTTGAGGTAAGAAGTGGGTATTTGCTCTGAATACGATGTGGTTATAGTTTCTGCAAGGTATTACAAGAAATGTTGGTGTAAACTTGCCAACATTAAAGCAAAGGAATATGACCTCTAATTTCAATTGTGTATTAAAGCTACTATCCTTTGCTTTATTTAGCTTTCAGCTTTTTATTATACTAAACCACTGTGGAGCAGCGCTCCTTTTTTCCAGTATTTCTCACTGTTTTTAAATGTGGATTAGCACTGTAGTGCCCTGTAGTTGCCGTAAGAGGGCTTTGAAAAGCAAAACACGTGGAACTTTTCAAGCCTTGCTTTACATTGCTAAGAGGAAACCACATAAATCCTTTCCATAATGGAGCATGTGACAGTGATGACTGTTTTCACTCTGAAAGACGGTCTTTTTATCATTATAGAATTATGATTAACAAGAGCACGGATTGTTTTGGACATACTGATGTTTATACAGTCTCTATCATACCCCTAGGTTTTTTTTCACTAAAATTTCATATTACCTTCCTCTTTTTTTTTTTTTTTATTCCAGCCAGCATATTGTGGCTTTTGGCCAATGAAATACTGGGATTTTTTTTTTCCTATTTCCAGTGCCTTCTTTGAAACTATGCCTCTGACTTTCACTGATTCCTTAAGGGCATTTTTTAATCTTCTTGGTATCTTTGTTCACAAATGAGCTCCTGCTCCTTCACTTTTGCTTATAATGGACTTCAGAGAGCTTTCTAATTGCAGATTGGCCAAGCCAACTGAAGGGTGGACGGGCTAGAGCAGTTATTCTCTGTTTGTGATGACAGAGTGCTAATTTTGAAGGTTGTGCTCTCAGACTTCTCTATTACAGACCTAAAGAGTTGTTTTAATTGGTCTTTCAGAGGTTTCTGAGAGGTTGGGTGTGTTGCCAGTGAGGAAGATGTCTGGGCATCTATTGCCTGAGCATCTGCTGCTTCGTAAGTGGAAATAAGCATGGGTGCCTTAGCTGCAAGCACCTCTAATCACACTAGTTTTTTGACTGTATCTATTCCCAGATATTATTTTTCTGTTTCTTGTTTATTTAATCTCATTTTTAAACAGGCAGAAGTTCTGACAGATCACTGTACTTGCATTGGTTAGAATTGTTACATGTCAATGACAGTGAAAAGTCCATATGGTGTTTTGTACTCCAGTGCTGGCTTTTTTTTTTTCCCAGGGTTTTTCTGTGTTAAAGTGTGGGTGATAAAATTAATTTTTTTAGGAATAAAAAAATACCTTCTCTGTCATATGATGCAGATAATAATAATGAGACTATATTTTTAAGAATATATTATCAAAAGTGGAAATGTTATAGTGGGAATGGATTTAAAATCAATACTGAAAGATGTTGATAGTCAATATATTGACTCCCTCCCTCCCCTTTTAAAATCCTGTGAAAACCCAGAATGTTTTGTAGGAAATGTTTATTTATCTTCTCTTCCATCTAGCATTAATCCCTCCTCACCCACCCAGCTTTTTCCATGCAAAACCTAACACTCCAAAGCCAAGTTCCTGAACAGGGAGTGACCTTGTGCCAGGGATATTTGCTTCTTTTTTTCTTCATGTTTAAAAACTCTGTCATAAGTTGAATCTTGAATTTTTCTTCCTGTTTTTAGCAAATGCCAGTGCTTGAAGTGAAATTCATTTGTAAGTGAAACTTGAAAGTGAATTTTCCGCAGAATTTTGCAAGCTAGCCAGTTTTGTGTAAAGCTTTGATTTAAGCATGTTAATAGCTTTGCTAGTAATTTTTTTCTCAGAATGAGATGATTGCTGAAAACAGCTAATTTTGTATATTAACAATAATGTTTAGTAATCTCCCACAGCTCCCAAAAGGTTGCCTTAAACTGTGACTGCTATTGAACTTTACTAGTTTGTTTGCCATAATAGTGTTTGGGAAGCCTTTATTCTTTGTGTCAGAATTTTCTACACCCAAAAAGTGGTCAAGTTCAGTTCTCCTGTCAGTGGGACAAATCCAAAGTTTTCCTGGTGGTGTCTTATCTAACTTGCTCACTGCACACATATGAACAGCTTGTCAGGTTTTTCCTCTTGGTTTTGGGTTAAAATTTCCTTCCATGTTTCTGTTGTGTCTAGTGATGGTGTGTGCTAGAGTAGACCTTGACACAGCGGGGTCTGTAACTACTGAGACCTGTTTAATTACTGACACTGCTCACAATGAAAGCACTCGACTGAAACTGTCTGTGCTAGGATTGCTGCTATCATGAAAGCTGTACTAGGAAGTAAAAAAAAAAAAAAAAAAAAGAAAATTTCAGTGGGATGAAAAAGGGCATTGTTCATGCAGCTTTTGTAGGGCTAAGTCCGTAACTGTTGGAAGCTTGTGTACATCAAATGCATTTCTTTTTCCCATGAGATCAATTTTCTTTTTTTTTTCCTTTTTTTTTTTTTCCCAATTTTGGAAAAGTCGGGAGAATAGAGACAGTTCTGGTGAGTTGCAAAAAAACCATAGAGGTTGGTTTATATGAGCACAACTCGATAAAAGTTACTCTGTAAATGCTCAGTAAAGTTGTTCAGCAAATGGTGCTCTGAGGCAGGAGAGGTATTATATTCTCTTGATGGAAAATAAAACCCCTATGGTTGTGTTTAAAGCACAACAAGAACTACATTAGCAGAATTTTATGTTAGAAGGTGTAGTTTTGTATTGTCCCTCTAATTGAAAGGCTTTCACTAGTGCTTCCATGACACATACACAAATAAATCTGTATCAAGCACTAAAAATACAATAATGTGTCGGCACTCTAAGGCAAAGTGGCATTTCTGCCATTGAACATTGAACTTTCAAGGTTATTCTTTCCACTGTGAGTATACAACATCAGACTGAAGTATACAAGAGATGTTTTTTCATCAGCTGGTCTTACTAAGTGATTTTGGTTCATTTTGTTGGAAATACGTGCTTCATATTAGCCATCAGAGGGAGTGTGATTGCTTTTCTGTCACACTTGCAGCACAGCTGAAAAATGCAGCTACACATGGATCTTTCAGATGCAATGTGGGGAAGCAGGGAAGAACATGAGTTCAAATTAAGGGCAAAGTTATTCTCTAATTCATGCTGTGAGTCTCCTATCGACAGTGTAGATCTCTGTTGTGTATTCTGTGCTCTTTTTTTTTAATGAAATCTCAATGAGAGTTCTGCACTTGGAAGATGTACAGAGTAAGCATTATTTATGCTGTGAAGATCAGAGGGGAAAAATTTTCCCCAAATGTGATCCTTTACCACTGTTATTGACAGTGCTCTCTGTTTAACTGTGACTCACAACCATGAGCTTAAATCACACAAAGGAAGGGGCTCTGAAGTCCTGTTCTGTGACCTAGACTTTCAGCAAGAATGTTGGAGGTCAGAAATGAGATGCATTTACAGAGCTGTGCATTGATACTGGCTAATGTTCGCTCATATTGTGTCTGGCACTAGTAAGTGCTATTTAATTCCCTTTCACGTGTGCAAAATTCACACACAAAACTAAAAAAAGGTTTAAAATAAGCCCAACCAAAACAAGCACTAGCTGCCTACTTGTTTTGTTGGTATTGGCAACTGATTGTAGTTTACATTCAAGATTGTGTACGAGTATTAGGCATGATCTATTAGTAGGCTAGTAGACTTGTCTCCTGCTTATATACCTCATTCCATTTTCAAGTAACATAATACGTTACACATATTCAATGATGCATGGTGGTATCATGTCTGCTAAACAAAGGGTTTTAAATTGTTGAATCGCTCTTGCTTGTAGTTCCCATTCTTTGCTCCTTACCATTGTGAACTATTTACTGCCTCTGTAATTTCAGTAGTGTTTAAAACAAAATCACACAAAGTCCAGATTTGCACTATGGAATAGAGATGTCAATGCTTGATGTAAATGAAATTGCAGGGATTTGGCTCCTCTGTAGTCTCCCCATCAGAAATAAGCAACAGGAGGAAAGGCCTAGGAATAGGGGTTTTGTCCTACTTTCTATCTTTTTCACTTGTCTGAGGTTGTTTGCATGTTACTCCTTTTGTTCATTTTTAGTTGTAAACTTCAGAAATCTGATCTGTGGAAATATTGAAGATAGTGTGAGTTATTTCATTGACATGCTCTATTTTCAACAATACCAAGACACTAACATTGTACATTGGCTTCTTAAACTCTGTAAGTTACATATGAAATAATTTCGTAGTTAACTTTTAATATACTTTCCAGTTCTGCTTCACTTGGATGGACCCTCATACTGACCTCCATGTGGTTCTGATTAAGTTTAAGAACATGATTGCTCCTAAAGCCCCAGCCCTTCAAAGGAGCATGAGATACATAACGTGTAAGAAATGTTTACAGAATTAAACTGTGGACAAATTGAATATGCCATCTTATTTCTGCCATCCTTTCCTGTATTAGTTACACTCATTATTGTTTAGCTGTAAATTAAGGGGACCTACATGGTTGCTAGTATTCAAGGTTGAGTTGAATTTTATTTTTAAAGTGCAGTATTACCATATCAGAGAGAAAAATTAAAATCTCAGTGTTGGAAAACAAAGCCAGAATTACATGAAGGACTGAAAGAAGCAACCTCATCTGTTGTCCAGTTTAGGGGCTCATACTCTTTTGGAACAGTGAGACAAAGATGATTGAAAAACCTGTCCTCAAGCCATCATCCCTTGTAATTCATCCTCTGTTAAGGGAGTTGGCTGACAGTGGTACAGGAGTAGGATTGCTTTAGATGCTGTAAGATTCAGGATTAGAAGTGTGTTTTTGTTGTTGCTGTTTACGGTTTTTAAAATCTCTGAATGCATTAGCACAACAAAAGAAGGGAGAATAAGTCCCAAACTCATGAGAGTTTGAGCTTCTTTTTAAGCTTTGATCGTTCTGAGCTGAGGTGTTGCACCGTGGAAATGTATTAAAAGTGTGAGGAGAGGAAAGGAAGAAATTCATTTTTTGGAATTAAGGAATTTAGTCTTGCATATTTTACTGGATCCAGGTGAGTATGGGTTTCTGTCCATTTTCCTCATTGCCCATCATAGGTATCCAAATCATGAAGCGTCTTTTCCTGTGGGGAAGAAAGAGTCTGTCTTCTAACTGGACTCTAGGAGTGGGCCCCTGCAGGGCAGAGGCATCTTCAACTCAGGTTGCTCACAGCCTCGTGTCCGGTCTGGCCTTGAATGTTTCCACAGATGGGACATCCACTACCTCTCTGAGCAACCTGTCCCAGTGTTTCACCAACCTCATAATAAAAAATGTCTTCCTTATATCCTGTCTAAATCTACCCTCTTTTAGTTTTAAAATCATCACCCCTCGTCCTGTCACAACAGCCCATGGTTAAATGTCTGTCCCCATCTTTCTTACAAACCCTCATGAAGTACTGGATGGTGCTGTAAGGTCTCCATGGAGCCTTCTCTTCTCCAGGCTGAACAATCCCAACTCTTTAGGTCTGTCCTCACAGAAGACGTGCTCCAGCCCTCTGATCATCTTGTTGGCCTCCTCTGGACTCGCTCCAGCAGTTCCATGTCCTTCCTGTGCTGGGACCCCAGAGCTGATGCAGCCCTGCAGGTGGGGTCTCACCAGAGCAGAGCAGAGGGGCAGAATCCCCTCCCAGGCCCTGCTGGCCGCGCTGCTTTGGATGCAGCCCAGGACACGTTTGGCTCTCTGGGCTGTGAGTGCCCATGGCTGGGTCATGTCCAGCCTCTCAGCCACCAGCAGCCCCAAGTCCTTCTGGGCAGGGCTGCTCTGATCTGTCCATCCCCCAGCCTGTGTTGTTACCAGGGTTGCCCTGACCCAGGTGCAGCACCTTGCACTTGGTCTTGATAAACTGCATGACACTCCCATGGGCCCTCTCCTAAAGTTTGTCCAGGTCCCTCTGGAAGAGACCGCATCCCTCAGGTGCATCAGCTGCACCATGCAGCTGAGTGTTGTCTGCAAAATTGCCAAGGGTGCACTTGATGCCACTGTCTGTGTCATTGGTGAAGATGTTAATCAGGACGATCCCCATACTGACCCCTGCAGGACACCACTCATCACTGAGCTACATCCAGACATTGAGACCTTGACCAGTGTATTGGTTTGAAAACAAACCAGTGGGAGATCACGAGTCAGGATTAAAATTTAATAGGAAAAATTAAAACTAAGTGAAATAATACAAGGAAAAGCACTGACAAAGTGGATACAACCTGGCACCCTGTTGGTCAGGGTGTTGGTAGCAGTCTGGATGAAGTGGTCCTATTGAAGCAGTAATCCTGTAGAAAAGAGTCTGGTCTTAACCTGATGGTCCAGTGGTGTAGCTCTAGTCCTCCAGGAGTCCCATAGGTAAGGGCTCCTGTGCTATTCCAAACCTCTGATTAAAAACAGATGGGAACTCTCAGCTCCTCCTCCTGGGCGGAGCCTCTCACAATGGGATGGTGAGTCACGAGGCAAGGCATTGATGGGTCCATTAACAGGAGATAGCCCCCGGAAGGAGTTATCAAGGGTGAGTCATGGTAGCAGATAACAAACACTGCCCCACCTGTTTTAACAGCTTATGCAGCTGGTGATAGAATACATGCTTTTGGTTACATCTTACATTGCAACCAGTTCTCTGAATGTGACCATCCAGCCAATTCATTATGCTGTGAGCAGCCCACCCATCAAATCCACCTCTCCAGCTGGGAGAGAAGGATGTTCTGGGGGACTCTGTCAAAGGCTTAACAGAAGTCCAGATAAAGAACATCTGTTGCTTTTCCCTTGTCCGCTGGTGTTGTCATTTTGTTTAGAAGGCCATTGGGTTGATCAGACAGGATTTGCCATCCCTGCAGCTGTGCTGGCTGTCTCAGATCACCTCCCTGTCCTCCATGTGCCTTAGCACAGCCTCTAGAAATATCTGTTCCATCATCTTCCCAGGCACAGAGGTGAGGCTGACAGGTCAGTAGTTCCCAGGGTCCTCCTTTCTTCCCTTTTTAAAGATGGATACCGTGTTTTCAATTTCCCAATCACCTGGGACTTGCCCTGAGTGCCACGACTTTTCAAATGTCATGGAGGGTGGATTGGCAGTGCTCAGTTTCAGGACTGTGGGATGCATCTTGTCAGGTTCCGTAGATTTATGTAAATTCCAGTTCCTGAGGTGGTCGTGAACCTGATCTTCTCTTACAACTGCTCCCCCAATCCCTTTTTTGTGGTCCATCCACTCAAGAGGTGTGAGAAAAGAGACTGCCAGTGAAGACTGAGGCAAAAAAAGTTGCTGAGTACCTCAGCCTTCTCCTCATTCTTTGTTAGCAGTTCGTCAGTCATGTCCATTGCTGGGGTACACTTCCCCTGACATTCCTCTCCTGTCTGTAAAGCTGTTGTTATTCTTTGCATCCCTTACCAAGGGATGCACAGCTCCAGCCATACCTTCATACATGCCTTGGACTGCATTCCTATGCTCTTCCCAGAATACCTGTTCCTACTTCTACATTGTGGAATGCACTGCCTGTGCATTTTCTTCTTGCCCGTTAGTTTTACCAGCAGATTGGCTCAGCCATTGCCTGCCTTCCCTGATACCTTATGCCTGGGGTTCAGGAGCTTTTGCCCTCTGTGGAAAGTGTCTGTAAAGATCTGTCAGCTGTGTTCTGCTCTCTTGTCCTTGAGGGCGCTTCCTTGGGGAGTCCTACTGACTAGCTTCTCGAAGAGCTGGAAGTTTTCTTCCCTAAAATTCAGGGTCCTGTCTTCACTCTTTACCTGACCCATCTCTCTCAGGACTGAGAACTTTACCAGTACATTATATTATAAAAGACAATAAAAAATTATCAAAATGGAATTTCTTAGTTTTTTACAATTTTGTATTTCAGTATTTCTTCAATAATTCTTTAATAGAACTAAAGCAAATAGACTGAGGTTTGATATTTTATATACATACATTTTTAGGTTTCCTTTGTAACTGATAAATATTGTTTGAAGTAACACAGAATTGTCTGACACAAAGCTTTCATATTTAGTTAGAAATACTGCATCTCCAAGGGACTTACTTTGTCAATCAGTGACAGCCCTATAGAAACACAGGGAAAATCAATCATTGATTCACTTGGGAAAGAAGTATGCAATGGTGTCTGGTCTGGGTTAAGAATTTGGAAGAAGTTGCAGGTGTTGTAAGATGGCCTTAGTCAAATGAGGAGTATCTGAAAAAGGTTATTCAAATCCCTGCTGAGATGTTCTGGATCTGTTTTCCTTCCCTGCTTTTTCATTTTTTTCATATATGTTCATATAAACTATGGTTTAGTTAGTACATCTGTTTCGTGTATTTATGAATATTCTGGAATTAAAGTATGCTGCTAGGCTAAACTCTACAGAATAATCTAAGAACTTCCAAACAAAAGCTCAGCACAACTGCCCTTTCTTTCACTTTTTATTATCTCATGTTATTCTTATACATAGAATATAATGGATCGATATTTGTGGGTGATATCACTTTAGTGTGCATTAAAAGAGTAAGATTTTCCCTCTCTGCCTTAATTAATGGGAGAATAAAACCAGCAGAATTTACTTAGGTGGTCAGAATATAGATGTGCGGAATGCAAAGGAATCTGTGCATTTTACAGATTTTTGAGTTTAAGATACCAGAAGAAATGCTGAAATCCCTAAGCATGTTAGTTATTAGGCAATGGATGCTAAGATTTGGCCGCAGGTGTATCAGATCATGTAAATGTGTGATGTGAAAATGGCTTGGAGAGCTCTTACTGGAGTGTTCACTGCAGGTTTTTTCCTCTCTTCATACTAACACTGGAACTAATGAGCTAATTTCCCCTCCTTTTGGAAGGTTCCTGTTTGTTTTTTTCAGTTCCTTACAGCTTGGTCTTAATAATTTTTCTGCTTTCTCTATACCTCTTTATGCCCTTTTGAAATCTCTGTGTTTCTCTACACACCTTCACGTGCTCCCTATGGCTGGAATATCTGTCTCTTACAACACAGCATCTATCTTTACATTTCTCTTTAAGCAGGAAGAAACACCCCCACTTTTTTCTGAACTTTGAGCACTGCTGCCGTGTGGAATGCTGCCTGTGCTTGCTCTTACATTTGACCTCCAATTGTGTTTTCTCAAGTTAAAATACAGCCAGAGCTTTGTGTACATTGAAATGAGCTGACCCTGAATTCTGTATTAAGATTCCAGAGTTGCTTGAACTGGTTGGGAAGAACCAGAAGTCTGCAATAGTAGTTTCACTTATATTTTAGAGTAAATGGCTTTAACCTACAACACATAAAACCAAATAATGCAGCAAATGTAGTGAAGGTTTTTCATTACTGACTTCTTGTGTTGTAGATGATTCCCATGTTTAGGCTGTGCCAAAGATTATTACTGATCAGTGCAGAGAAGTGGATGTATTGAAGCATCATACTGCTTCTGGTATCTTGCAAGAATATACTTTATCAAATCAACAATGAAATAGCATATGCTGACATCTGGTATGCAGAATTTAATGAGAGTTTTAATAGTTATAACTCTTTAGGTCTGCTGTAAGTCTACTTCTTTCTATTTGCACTGAAGTATTCTAACATATTTTACAAGCAAATAAGCATTTGTGACAAGTGGATATAAAGAAAGACATCCTCTGCATGGTTTTTTTTTTTGTTAAGTCCAAATTTTTTCAACACTGTCCTTCTGTTACTCATGGGGATTAAAAAACAAAAGGTACATTCCATTACTTTTCTCTGTAAAGTTGTACATAGTTACAGTTCCGACTGCAGAGGATATAAATTGATATCTGCCTATTTGAATGTATCACACATTCTGCTGCCATCAAGCTCTGTTCCAGTGATTTCAAAGGACTGAAAAGGCAAAGCTTTTGTTTAAAACCGTTTAATAATTACATTTTACTGGCCTCAAATGGTTCTCATTGACTAGGAGAGAGAAACTACTGCTGACCATCTGTTACCGTTCATTAGAAAGTCAAAGGTACCAGAAAGAATACAATGGGAAAAAAAAAACCAAACAACAACCAGAAAACCCGAAAACCAAACAAAAAATACCTAAAAGGAAAAATGCATGCCTGAGGAGGAAGAAGAGCTGTGTAGACAGTGATGCTGATGTGTGGGGCTAAGGTTAGGGGTTTTTTCTGCCCTCAGGTGCCTCCTTTCACAGGCGATTGCCTCTGAGGTCTCTCAGCTCCTCCGGGCCTGCATGTGGCTTCCTGTGATTCTCTCTGAGTGACCTTGCGTAGCTCCAACATTTTAAATAGCTACAGTGGTTTCAATTTATTAATCTAGCTAATTCTGACAAAACTGCTTGAAGAGTAAGCATACTTACAATCATACCAGCCTTTTTTTAGGGATTATTGACCTCTTGTGTGATCTGAGGGGTTTTAATTACCTGTGTTCTTTAAATTAGTTCAGTCAGAGCATTCCTGCAGCCTAAGGCAAATGAGAAGATAGGCTTTGGGAAAACATGGACCTAAAGACCTTGCCTAATTTAATGGGTCACATATTCCATAATCCTGAGAGAAACCTGAAGTAGGATTTAGTAAAACTCCCCTGCTAAACTGGGAGTAGAGGGAAAATGTGACTTCTGGACTCACATATGTGAGTGAGGTAGTGGTTACTCATGAGGGCAGAAGTCCTTTGCAAGGAAGATAAACCTGCAGCTGTAAATGTGAAGATTAGGGGAGCTCACCACTTGAGATGCCACCGCCACCTCTAGTCACCCCTCGTTTGCAGTGACCTACCCCTTGGACTGAATACTTCTTAATGCAGGGTTGGACTAAGCAGGCTGAGGAAGGATCATGTGGGTGGTTTGGTCAATGATATAAATGAGATGATAAATATTGACTGTTGGTGGCATCAGGGATATCAAGCAATAGTGGAGAAATTCATTTGGCAAGCACAGGTTGAATCACAAAGCAGATGTGCTTTATGGCTTTAATATCACTGCATTAGATAAGAAATTTGCTGAGGAAAGAAGGCAAGGTGTCTTCTGAGAATGATAGGGTTAACCTGTTTCTGAAGTATGGGTGTACTGTGAATCATTTGACCATCCAGGGCTAAAGCTCTGTTTGTAATGAAATACTGTCTTCGAGCAGAGGAATCTGTAAGTGCATTACTGGTTTTTCTGCTTCTTTCCCACTTTCAGGAATGGAAAAGGAAAAAAATTAACCTCTAAAGGATAATGTTTCCTGGGTAAATGTTCTAGGGAATGATCATTAGGCACAAACCCATTTAAACTATAATGCCTACAAAGTGCAAAATATGCAATTTGACTATTCTTTTGAAGTCTGCAGTTGTTCTGTTGTGCATATGAACAACTCCACTTTAAAATCTCTAAGAGTTATAGCGTATATTTCGGGACTGAATGTGGTCTGTACAGCTAGATGTTGCCAAGAGGAGAGATTTCACAACTTCAGAATTCAGGAAATATGATCAAAAGTGGCAGAAAGTTCAAGGATGATGATATTGGAGAAAGGTTGGATCTTGCCAAGAGGAAATTGCTGGTGACCTTACTGAACCAGCATGGTGCAGGCAGATTGCAGAGGTTCAAACATGGGATTAATTAAAGAGGGCATGTTTTGGCATGTAGCTGGGGGAAAAAAATCACAAAGTTGGAATAAAATAATCATTAATGTGTTAAAAATTTTGTATTTAAGTGTTCCTTCTTGTCACTCACTTGAATTGGTGTGCCAGAATGAAGGAGGGGAGAGTGTTAGACACAACGGTAAACACTAGGTTTGTTTCTGTTTTTTTGAGAACATAAATTCAGTTTGTCCAGCTAACATCCCTTTTTTTAGGTTCAGCAGTGTGTTATTCAGCCATTGTTACTTGTAACCAAAGTAAGCAAAGACCTTAAAGAAATAAATAACAAGCAAAAATTATTCTGAAACACTCATCCAGCGAATAGGTTATCTGCCATTTCCCTGCCTGGAAAACATAATCCACTGCTGAAAAACAGATTTATGAAAACTGGTTAAAAACACTACTTAGATCATGAAAGAGAACAGGTATTATTTATGTAAACTTCCATTACTCTCCATTACCTGTGTTTCTCTGTCACCATATTAACTTATAAAATAACCCCTTTCCTCCCATGTAATCTTGGTTGCATTCAGCAAAAGCTGGGGTGGCTGTTGGGAGTGCCTTAGACAATGCTGGATGTACCTACACAAGACTGTTGCATTTCCACCTTGGTCAATTAACTTACCTGTTTCCTTTCATCATGATCTCTAGGGGAATGAAACAGCCTACAGCAAACAAAACAGTAACAGTTTATGGTTACAACTGATCACGAAACATTTAGCTCTTTTCATCCCCCCTGTAAGACCAGTGTTAAAAAGAATGTTATTTTCTTTACTCTTTGGAGTAAAGAGTTTCAGTTTTTGTCGTTTATGTGCTTGGTGTGAGAATTATCTTACAGACACATACTTTTTCCTAAGGGGCATGGTGCACTTTTTTGAAATGTCCCCTATGGTAAGTAATAACTGAAGACTTTTGTTTCATTTTTACGTTTTTATCCCAGCAGGTATGTGTTTCTTTCTGGTACTGAACTCAGTCAATATATTCTGGGTATAGCTAGGGCCCCAGGTGATTAAGAACTCAAACAAAAGTGATGTAAAAAACAGATGTAAATGTGTCCAATGGCCGGATTCAAGTCATTGTTTGCTCTGTGTAAAACCAATGCATGCGTCTAAACCAAAGAAGAAAAAAAGACATCTGGCTTACAGAGAGTGAAATATAAAAGTGGTAGACACACAGGAGGGATTCGGTTACCACTGGATGACCAAGGATCACCTGTAATACTCCTTACATGAAGCAGTGGCCCTGCCACTCCTGCTTTTAGGAGTGGACTTCTAAATTCCTTGCAGTGAGGTTTCCGCTGTTCCTGGGCTGGTTGGAGAGTTTTGTCACGGGGCAGTTTTCCCTGCCTGCAGGTGGTAGTGTCGGAAGGTGCCCATCTGCACTGCCTTCCTGTGTGCGGGCTTGGTTGGACTGTGTGCAGCCCTCTTCTTCCTCCCCAGCCTTTCTCCTAAAACCTTTCCCAGCTGTATCCTGATGTGCTAAACTGCTTAAATTAACTCCAGATTGCTCTGTTTATTGTGTGCCAGAGGAGTGACAGAAGGCAATCAGAGCAGCTTCCTCTGAAATAAACTCCAAGAAAGAGGGGGTACAGGATATTAGGATGGAAAATATGGGTTCTGGGAAGAACCCAGAGGTTTTCATGCCTGTATGTTAGATCATTTGTCTCTGCTGTTTGCATTTTAATTCTAAGTTTTGGCAGCTTCATATCCCTGGAAGCGGGTTTTCGAGTTGTTTTTCTTTTTTTGTTTTTAAAAGAAAACAAAAAGGGTGTTAGGTCAAAGTAGTCATTTCTTCCCTCCCCCTCAAATGACATTGGAGAAAAGTGAAATAGTGATCCCCTAAGGTTGTCAGCCTTCTTGCAGGCCATGTGCACCTCAGTGCCTCTGCTTCATATGAAGTCAATGACCTCTTTTCTTGTATAAGACTCTGATCAGCAATAAATGTAAAACTAGTTTTCCACCAGCTCCTCTCTTCATATTTGGGATAGCATCCTCTTTTCTTACCTTACAACTTGAAGCCTAAAATACAAATGTAGCAGGTCTGAGGTCAGATATTTTCCATATATCTGAAGGTGTGGATGCATTGGTTTTGTCTGGTCGCTGCTTAAAAAGAGTATCTGTAAGCAAAGTAACAGCGGCCCTACTTCCTGCTTTTTTTCTTCCAAAAGCTGCTATTAATATGCCTCCTAATTAGATCCATAATATTATTTGGATAGTAGCACTAGGTTTGTTCTAAGAGAGTCACGCTGCTTCCAGAAGCAGAGGAAGAAACCCAAATGTATTCAAAATAAACTTCCGAATGCTTTTACTGAATAAAAGCACCTAGGTGCTGCCAGCTATTGGACAGTCTCTGCACTTAGAAAATTTATTGCATAAAATTCAGTGCTTTCTAGCATACTTTTGGTCATATGTCAGCCCTATCTTGTCCTCCTTTTATTATTGTCTGTCTACCATATGGACATATCTCTTCTGTTTGGTAGGGAGAGAGGGGGAATGCACTTGGAAACTAAACATCCTTCTGAGTTACAACAGTTATTTATTTTAAATGCAACGAGGGAACATATAACAAGGATTCTGTTCCATTTAGCAAAGAGAAACCACCTTAGTTTCACCCTTATCTTCAAAAAGCCATTAATGTATTGATCAGAAGCAAGAAACTGGAATGAGGGTTATTATTGACCACATTTCCCCTTCAAACTTTTTATGCATGTATTTCATGCTAGATTACATATAGTTAATGGCTTTAGGGCGTTAGCAGCCTTTAATTTCAGGGGCAGCAGAAGCTTAAAAGGTTTTCTCTCCTTATTTTGAAGATGCTTTAATTTGATAATATATTGAAATACCCTGCATTATAAAATAAATTTAATTGGTTTTTTTTCTTCTGGTCTGTACTCGCTTTAAAAATATTGTGTGGCTTTAGACAAGGCTTTCAAACAGAGTTTGGCATGGTTTACATATCAGACAGATGTGTGCTAGATCAGCTTACTGCAGGGGCCCTTGAGGAGAAATCAAAGAGCATGGGAGTTTTCTCTTGCAGCTTCAGAGAAATTAATTGATTCAAAAAAGACTGGGAGCTAAAGTACAGGTGGAAAACAGAAAAAAGAGCTGAGGCATGCCCATGTTATACTGTAGGTACATAAGGACTATTTAGCAAGTGTTTTGTAACTGTTTTCAGGAAAAAGGAGACCTGGGTGTTGGTGGCCAGTAGCCAGGAATGTTTTATTAGGTCTTTAAAGACTCTAATGGTTGGTTAAAGTTATCATGAGTACATGATAAACAAATACTGAATTGATTTGTGATATCTAACTGTATTTATATAATCCTAGATACTTAAAGTTTTCTTCTTTTTTTGCCCTTGCAGATTTATTATTTCTATTTATTTATTTGGGCTGTGTTCTGAATAGAATGGAAAAGTGTTTCCATAGTCAAAGATTTCAAAGATTTTCTTGGCACACAGCGCTTCATTGCACTTGATTTCCCTCTCTTTTTTTTTTTTTTTTTTGACTGATTCCTAATCAGTCAAATCTCAAATGTAGGTATCCAAGGAGTATTTAAATTTGTAAACCTCATTAACATAAAACATTTGACATGTTTAATTTTGTGTGTGAGTATGTGTGTGATATCAAGCAGTTTTGGTCTTCTGTTACTTACTGCTAAAATTTGTTCATGCAAAATTTGTTGTGCTCTGAGGTCTATAGAGAAAAACAGTTCAGAAATACCCTGTTGGATTGCTGTGCTGAAAGGGATATTTTTCTCTTAACACGGTTACTTTTCTTGTAGGAAGTAATTAATTAATATTGTATTTTCTTAAGATTCATAAAGATTTTCCATATCGCTCTTTGTTCTACAAATGCCAAAAACAGTTGTTAAACTTATCTTGGGAATTATGATTATTAGGACATATACTTAGAATTACAGTTCTGATACTGTAATCAAGGTTGTACAATATGTATCACAAACTTAAACACACATCATCTCAGCAGAATGAAAGGTGTAGAATAAGTAGAAGCTAAAGACAGTTTATGCAAATGATGCTTTTGTTTGTGAGGTATTCCTACTATCTAAAACAAGTAGTCATCAAGAGTGAATTTTTTTTCCCTGGTAAGGAGACTTACAGGTAGCTCTTTATTACTTGAACTAAGAAAATGCAAACTAAAGAGAAGTGCTGGAGTGAAAACTGCTTAATAACAGTGCCAAATACAGTCCTGGATGAATCTTTGGAGAAATTCCAGGAAGCCCTCTCGGAAGAGCTTGTCTAGAGCAATTTGCCAGGCACGTCAACGGGACTGTGGGGTGTAGCTCAGTTGTGGTTGAAAGAAGAATGCAGCAACCTGAGTGGTCACAAGGGAGACAAAAAAAGTATGCTCTGTTAGGAAGAAAAATAAGATTCACTTTTCTGTAGTGTAATTGAAACAAGGCCTGGTCTGTTGGAACAAAATAGGTAGCTGTACAAGAAGGCACATTATTTCTTTTGGAAAAAAAGAAGCAAAAAGTTTTAATGTACTATTTAATTGACACACTTAAGCCCTATCTAAGACTTGACAAAAAAATCCAGCAAGGAAAATCTTTAAATTAAGACTAATTTCTGGCCTGTTTGCAGAGAAAATAGTACCTCTATTCTAAACCGTTAATGTGAGGCAGGATTGTCATCAAAAGCTGCTAAGATAGCTTGTGCAGGCAGTAGAAGTCACAGGAGGAAGTCACTTGGTCCACACGTCCACATGGTGGAGAAGCTAGGATGTTGTCCATACTGTTCTTAGGTGGTCTTCGGAAACTCTTATTATAGTGTTTTGCCCACTATCCAAAAAATAAAACATAAGGGTCTCTTTATAGCATTTTTAATAAGGTTTTCATTCCACTGCATAGACAGTAACAGTTGGTTTTTTTTTTTAATGCGAACACCTGGGGGAGATTAAGCTTGCTTTCTTAGAGAGCTGGCCTTACACAGTATTACAGTACTTGTTTCCGTTTAATTTCTTTTCCTAAAAATAAGTTTCAAGCCTATTGATCAGTCTAAAATGAATTTCTCAGAGAAGTGAGCTCTGATGCTTGAAGTTTTAACAAATCTATTAATGCTATTAGTATTGCCCCTGAGTTCAGTAACTACTGTGGATTTGTCTTGCTGAAGAATGCATGCAGACAAGAGATATTTATGATCCTGGGAAGGACATTTGTCGGAGTTTGTTCTTAAATCAACACCTTTGCCTTATTATGTTTTTCTACTGTCTAGTGAGATACAAATCCCAAATGAAGCTTTCTCCACAGTTGTGAGCATCTATTCCCAATGTAGGTTATCTTTATAGTACAAAGCAGACTGTTGCTTCAGTTCCAGGGTAATTCTGTAAGAAAGTGAGTCCATTCAAAGACTTGAATCCATACTTCATGAATTATTGCATTCAGGATTGTTTTGTTGCTGTTTTTTATTGTCCATCTCTTCTTTAGAGAATTCTTGGTCATTAAACCACTTACTAGTCGCATACATCCCACATCACTGTATATATACACCGCGCTAGTCAGAATGTTTGGCAGCTGGCAATTCTTCAGAGAAGTATTTGGGGAAAACAGAAAGGCCTCTCTGTTTAGTTTTGTTTATTGATTCCTTTAAAAACTCCTGCAAAACATCTCTTACAGTTTAGAAATTACAGATTTAGCAAATTAAACTCCTTCTCATGTATATGACAATAAATACTAATTACAAAAGCAGATGTTTGTGAGAAAAATATTTGCCTTCATTTTTAAAGTTGTATTTTATACACAAGACACACAAGCTTTACTTTGCATCTATTTTTCTTATGTTCAAAGTTTTTTATTAAATAAATGTTTTTTAAATAATCCTTCCTCTTCATTTTTTTTTACTAAGAAAACCACAGTAGTTTTAAAGGCAATCACCTGCATTTTAAGAATAGGTTATAATCTCTGATTTTCTGTGTCAAAAATATATCCTATTTTCACCCAAATTGTTTTGGGATGGAGGTACTTTGCAATGTATTTTTGTTGTTTCAGCTTGTTCCATCGAGACTGATGTTGATTCAGCTTTGATGGAAACTACCTTTTAAAATAGCCAGGATGCTTCTGTTGCTCTCCTTTATTCTCTTGTTTTGTCATTTACCCAGCATATATCTGCTGTGCATTTTTTTCACTGTTGGTGGTAGCACCTGCTGCAAATTCTGTTTCAGCCCATTCTTGTATTAGTGAGACTGTCTCTTCCCCATATTTCACTTTGTTGCCACAAATTTCAGCTTGTAGAAGAAAATTCCATGAGAATGGAAATAAAGCATCTAGGTATCCCCTTCTTAAAATAATACATAATAGAGGTGATTAATGCTCTGAGAAAATAAAGGTAGCTAAACATCTCTCAAAGTAAGCCAAGCCAAGCAAGTAACAAAACTCTTTAAAAATGTGTGATGCTTCCATTCAAGAAAGCAAACAAAGCTGCATAAATTAGCTAGGTAATGCTTATGCCACGGGACGTAATTTCTATATACAGCCTTATTCTCTCCCCTTTCATTCTTTCTTTAGGGACAAGAGCTGGTTAATTTTATGATTTTTTAATACCTCTAGTATGTTGTGAATACTGCTGTAGTCTGAATTATATGGATGTAATTGCAAAAATTATTCTTACAGATAAGAAACATATGCTTACTACATTTTCCACACTATTTCAGTATTTTTACTGAAAATCTGATTTGATTTTTTGTCTCCAGGAAAGAGATAATGAAGTATCACGCCTGGGGGAGGCTTGTGTTTTCAGCTGAAGTGGCAAGGCTGAAACTTCAGTTTTAAGCAATCTTACAAACCAGGGCCACAAGGTGTAGGTAGCTTGATTCCAAAAGCTTTGCTCTGGAGACTGTCTTCTGACATAAGATATTAGGATAAGTCATGGAGAGAAACAGTTACAAAAATATATGATAAATAGTTCAGAAAACACTGTTTTAAAATGGATTTAGAACTGGATATGAAGCCAGTGTAGAACATGAAGGAACAATGACTCCATTTGTCTCATACCTAAGTGGATTTTAATTGTGTGTTTTAAACTACTGGGAGTTTCCACATGGACGTTGGAATCTGTTCCATGTTTGAGATGCTTGGGTAAAATAGCATAAGGAGTTAATGAGGAATAACTTGTTTGGGAGAAGATGAGAATGGTTGTGCTTCCACAGATGAAGGATCTGTCCAGCCAGGCCCCCCTCTCAGTATGGCAATTCTTGGTGGCACATGTCTAGGAAACTTCTGTGAAAACTTTCGAATCTTGAGCAGTTTGTGGCTGAAGAAACTCCTGAGACTGAGGTGATGTGTTTTCATGTAGGAACTATAAATTACTTTTTCATCTTTAGCTTCTTTAGTGGCCTTCTGAACCCATGCAAGCTTTTAGCATCAATATATATATTCACAGCTCTTGACTTAGAGGAAATGTAGCTGAACACGTATACACAGCTGGTGCCCGTCTTGTCTCTTGTTGTCTAGACATAGTCCTGGATGTAAAACCAGCCAGAACAGCAGTTAGTCCTGACTGGACTTTCTGTCAGGTCTATACTCCATGAAATCAATGGCTTCTTGTTTATTCCCTCTCTCCCTTTACTGTTTAGTGGGTAGCTTAATATTTTATTGATACAGATTCCATTATGGTCTTTCATTGTTATGTAGCCAACTCCTCTTTAACAAATTGTTGCAATTTGAAGTCCTGGGTAACATTTCAGACCGTGTGGAAGGCTTCGCGTGCATACAAACTGCTGGTGACACATCAGTTATGTTCTGCCTACCTAGAAAGGAAACAAACTTCAATAATCAAAACAGAAACCATCCTTTTCCCTCCTTGATACACTTTCTTGATAACTCAGTCAAGAAATGATACAGGAAGGACCACTTGAGCATGAATTCCTGAGAAAGGAAAAAGTGATGTTCTAGCAATATGAGAATGAGAAGTCAAATGAGGGAGGTAAGCCTTGTTTTATATGCCAGGGGTTTATTATTTGCATCTCAGATCAGCTATCAAAACAAGATTTTTTTCCCCCTTTCTTTTAAACGTGGTATACTATGTCTGAATGTTGATACAAGACACAAGTTTTTTCAGGGAATTTAATGTGTAATGAAACTGGCAGAATGTGAATGTCTTTACAGAAAGCAAGGAAAAAGTTAGTATCATAAAGATTTGACTGTAACCTGAGAAGTGCACACTTCTCTCTCTCTATTCTTTGGAAATACCAACTACTTCTATAATTCCCTTGCTGCTTCGTTGCTGATAATAAGGAATTAAAAAATCCCTCGTGCTGCTATGGATATGGATAGTGAGTAGTCTGTGATGCAAAGAAGGTACATAACATTTTTAAGTTCTGATTCCTCTGTATGTCCAAACTGTGCTCTAATACAATGTCGATAAGATGCCTTTTATTCTAAAGCCACCAAAGGTTAAAAGCTACCGAAAGCTCTGTCCCGTGAGTATCTCTGACAGGAATTCCTGTTTACATTATGAGTAGAAGGAATTGTTGAAACTGGATTTTTAAATTTTTTTTTTGTAACCAGCAACTGTTCTAAGTTCTCAGATCTCAGAGCTCAACATAGTTGTGTGAGAAATTATGGTAGAGCTCTGGATTAATTTCTTTTTAATCCAAAAATGCAGGACACCTGGGCAACCCAACTGGAAGCTAGTTGGGCCACAGGACATTTAACTCTTTTCAAATAATTCTGGTTTTGCCAAGTGCTTCATTTAGCTTAGGCTTCTACCTTTCAAAGTCTTCACAGATATCCCTGGTTTATTCCTTTGTAGAACAAAAGTGTTCTCCTGTGTGCAGTAGAAAGATGTGGGGGTTTACATTGATCCCTAATTAAACACAGAAGCACAGAATAAGCTGAGTTGCGAGGGACTTGGAAGGGACCCAGATGGACCATGGAGTCCAGCTCCTGGCTCTGCACAGGACCATCCCCAAGGACCACACAATGTGCCCAAGAATATTGTCCAAATGCTTCTTGAACTCCTGTCAACCAGAAAGCAGATCATTTTGTTCTGGTTACAGTAAAGTTCTTCTGTAAGGTGTTGGACTTCTTGTTTCTTCCCTCAAATTCATATTTTTTAATCTGAAAATACAATATGAACGTGTCAAATTACACTGAATGTCAGTTCAGCGTTTACTATTTGAAATAATTTTAACCTCATTAAAATAGAGGAAGATTACACTTAACAGAATTGCCAGCAATGACTCTTCTGAGAACATTGCAGTAGATTTGAACAAGAACAACTGTATAACAGTACTAAAAGTAACTTCAAAGACTCAGTACCGTTAACTTCAAGGATCTGGGTTTTACTCTAAGCATGGAAGCTTGGTCAGAGAGAGTTAAAAAGAAAAGCATTCCATGAGCTACTTCCAATTCACACTGATATTTCTGTAATCGTGATTCAACTTTTTCTGTAGCCATTTTATATGTTATTCTCACCAAACAATAAATTCCGTTTCTGAATCACTTCAGTTATGTTAACTAGTTTCAATTCATTCTATTAGGGCTATTTCCTTCTGCCTGAGAAACCCTGTTTTGTGTAACCTTATATATCAGTGTGGCTGCCTAAAAATCTGGAAAAAAACCTGCTTTTAAACAAGGTGTATGAGTAATGTCCTGAGACTGGAGTAACAGGTTTGCATTTTAAGCATACTCTACTGCTTTGGAAACCAGTATATTCTGAGTACTAATGATTGCATTGATAGCGACTCTTCTTGTGGTCTTTAAATTAGTTGAAACTAAATTTTTGAAGTCTTTGGTTCTGGAAGCTTTGCATACCTAATGGTATTTTGGATCATGGTCTGAAGTTGTTCTTAGCACAGGCTTACTAAATTACTGTCTTCTAGTATGGTATCATTTCTGCCTAGTGATAACTTTTCACTGATTTAATTTGTAGGTGTTAAAATGTTACAAATGTTTGTTACTTAGCCCTGAATGTTAGACCTTGTATGAACACTTAACTGCACTATGCAAGTACTTGCATGACGCACCTGTGTTGCGAAAATATTTTTTCAAATGGATGAACAGATGTTGTGGGGAGGATTGTTCTGTTTCTTTCTTACCAATAATCCTTTTTGTTAATTTGTTTTTCAGATAATGGAGGACAAACTTTAGCAGGTGGGAATAACTGGCCGCTGAGAGGGAGAAAATGGACCCTCTGGGAAGGAGGAGTGCGAGGTGTAGGCCTTGTTGCAAGTCCTTTGCTGAAACAAAAAGGTGTGGAAAGTCATGAACTCATCCATATCTCTGACTGGCTGCCAACCCTAGTGCACCTTGCTGGAGGACATACCAATGGCACTAAGCCTTTGGATGGCTTTGATGTTTGGAAAGCTATCAGGTAACTTGCATGTCAAATCACCAAGTCATCTTTCTGGTATGAGAAGAATTTAATCAGCCCAGAAAACAAAACTGGTATGGGAAGGGAAATATTACCTGTTCCTTTCCCAAAATAAAGGGAAGGTATAAATGCAGTTAACTGTGCTGTCTGTGAGAGAGTTATCCAGGTTGCAACTTAATCCTGGTCATAGATGCAAAGCCTCCATACAGCTTTAACTTGGTATTTTGAATTTTTCAGTATGCACACAAGCATGGTATACTTTTTCAGGGACACTCTGTGATCCCGAAGTGTGTTAACTGATTTTGCACAGCATGGGGTGTAAGTTGGTAAATTTCATGGACCAAACCCTGCTCTCTACAGAGCTCAGTCAGGTATCTCTGCCGGATGTGTCTGGAATTGGACATGTGGGGAATCTATGCCAACATTAAACTCACTGAACATAGATTCCACTTTGATGGTTTGTTAGCTCAGTACAGGATTTGTCTCAGCTTATTCTGTGCTTCTGTGTTAAATTTGTAACTATTTGCATAGACCCATGCCATGCTGTCCGGTGTCTCAAGCCTGTGAGACAAAAGTAGACCTGACCTGGTTCCTGAAGGTTGTGATGTTGTGACTGATTCAAGCAAACTGGAATACTCAAAAGCATAGTGCATACATACTTCGATGACCGGAAAAAAGAGGCAGCATCGCTCCAGCTGGGTTATTTCAGTGTTCTTTTGTTCCACTAAAATGGATTAAAAAGTCTTTAAAACATAAGTTTCTCCTGAATTTGAAAATTCTGTGGTCAACCTTTAGTTTTGCAAAAATTGCATTGGTTTAATTTCCTTTGTTTCTTCCTTTTCTGTGCTGCATATAGTGTATTCATTGATAGGGCTAAATCCTGTTGTCTATCTTCGTAGAAATTATATTTATTTTAGTAGGTCTTCGAATATAGTTTTAATTCACGTTAGAATCACTTAGGATTGAAAGTTCAGTACTGCTAAAGCAGAATAAAAGGACTAACAATTCTATTTCCTACACACCATTCAGTTGAGGATTAGTGTTCTGTTTCTTTTAGTAGTCTTTGTTCTGTTTTTATAGTGGGTAGAATATACTGTATTATGTGTGTTATCATTTTTTGTGCCCTTCTTTTTTTGTGTGTCTTAGTATCCTAGACTGTGAATTGTGAGAGTTAAATGCAATTCCTAAACAAGCACGTGCAGGAGTGCTGACTGGGTTAGGGACCGAGATGAGAAATTGAGAGTTGAGAGTAGGCAGATTTGAACCCGTGTACCCATCCATGGTTAGCTCTATATAGACCTTGGAGTAAAAAACAAAAAGAAAAAACCAAACCCAACCCCCCCACACCTCCCCAGAAGGAAACCCCGTATCTTGAGTTCAGAATTGTTTTGTCTATACCTGTAGCGTTACTTGTTTGACACTGGTAAGCTTGATTTCATTCTTGGTGCTGCCTGTGTTTCTGAGGAGCTAAGGGGTGGTTCCCTGGAGTTTACAGGAGGCTTATGGCCTTGTGCCCAGGTGTACTGTATGGCTCTCTTCCAAGTGGAAGGAGATAACAATATGTATAATTGAGGCCAGGGATCGTTAACTGCCAGGAAGGAATGCAGAGTCCCATACAGCCAGAAAAATTAAAACATTTTACTTGATGGTGTTCCTGTGAGAAAACTTAGCATCAGCAAGGTCCGGGGTACACCTAAACCACAGACTTTTCTTCCAGCTACCATTAGAATTCCTGCCTACTTCAGGTTCAGCTTCCACCATGTATTTTTTTTGCAATGGATTGATCTTCTCAGATCAGGTTACTTCAGCAGGAGAGTTGTTGGGAAGGAGAGGTACAGCTGTGCCAGCACACTGCTGACATTTGCATTTCTCTCTTTGTAAAGGGAATAATGCAGTGTTTGCTGGCACTGCCAGGGAACAGGTGACTACCATTGTTTCTTGGTGTGTCAAACAGAGGGCCTCTGGCTGGACAGGTAACAAGTCAGGTTTTCTAATTGTTAGGCTGTTCCTTGGTTGACCTTGCAGCCAAAATGTCAAATTTCACATGGTTTTCCAATGTAATCAGGATAAATGAGTATATTAAATTTCATGACCATACTTCAAAAGGTCACTTGAATATTGCATAGCAAACAATGAAGGCACAGTGCCCTTTTGGTAATATCTGATGAAAAGTTCAAATATGTTGTTTTTCTGGGACCAAGTGGCTCATAATGAATAAAATTATAACTTGCAAAGATTCTAACTCATTTGAAAAAAGGAAATTAATCACTGTGTTGCGTCTATATTTTTTTCAGTACAGTCTAATATAAATAGAGGCATAAGCTTCTTGTGATTTTTTTTTTTTGAGGCAGGGGGGAGAGGACTTTTGTCCTGATCCTGCTGGTTCATATGTGTATAATCAAAAGGAAAAGGATCATAAATTTGAAACCTTGATTTAGATATTCAAAAGAATATATGGGATGGTGCAGGTATTCTCAGAAATTACAAAAATATTGAATCTATTTCAATTATATCTGTCTATTAATGATCAGTATTTAAAAGATGGGTTCTTAATATGATATTTATGTAATAATATAAAATATAATAATATAATATAATAATTTATAATAAACACTATACTACTGAAAATAACTATGTATAAATGTAATATACTATGGAAATATGATTATATATACAATACACAGAAATTCAACATAGATTTTTAAATCATAAGTATACATTCTGAAATTCTAGACCAAAATGAACTTTCTATCATGACTTTAAATGACTGGTAGTCCAAATCAGAAGTCACATTAACATGACACCAATTAATACTAAGTTCTTGTAGTATAAAGAAGTGCTGAGAGTCACATATATACCCAAGTGTTCCTTTCATGCCTTGTCTATTTAATTTTGACCTGAAGAACCAGAAGACATTTAATGGTTAGGAGGAAATAGCAGGAAAAGATGATGTTCAGGAGCACATTTCTTGTAGACAAAAATAGCTTCTTTTGCATTCTCTTTGGTTAGCTATACTCTTAAGTTTCTTTCATACAGTGCATAAAACTGAGGAAGCACAGTGTTTGTGTTCTCACTGTTTGAACTCTTAGGTTAAAGTTTGCATGGTACTTAAAAGCTGTTTGACAGGGATTTTAATTCAAAAGCTTGTATGCTGCTTCCAAATCCATCTGCCGACCCATTGCAATTTCAACAGTGTATCAATGAGAAACCGAATAAATGAGGAATGTGATTTTATTTAAAATAGAAACTGAAATAGAGCAGGTTTTGCTCACACTCTCACAGCCTGACAGTCTTACTCACAAAGAGGTGTGTGTGTCTAGGAAGTCTGCCCAGCCAGACACAGGGGCAGAGGATTTCAAGCCATCCACCTGGCATCCCAACACCAGGATGTCTGTGAACATACAATGGGCCCAGCATCTGTTGCTGTGGCACAGAGGTCCAGGGATGCCAGCTGTGAAGTCCTTCAAGCTTCTTCTATGTTCTTCTTAGGTTGGTAACTTTGCACAGGTTTTGGCTGTGCCACACAGGTTGTGTGGTTTGTATCCTTCTGATGCTGTGTCCATGTCTTGCTCTACCTCTGTGAGTCCCCAAGGGCCGTCACTGCTTTGTCGAGAGATGTCCCTGTCCAGTGGAACTGGTCTCAGTGTGCTGGGGTTTTGCTGACATGCTAGCCTGGCTTGTCATTAACGTGGGCTGTTACAAGAGCCCTTTCCCTGCTCTCGTGTTCATGCTGCTGTCTCCACACACGGATTTTACCAGTCTTTCTCCATCCATACCAATCTTGGACTGTTTTTCTGTGCACAATTTTGTTGCAGCATATAGTTAAACCAGTACTACATAATTTTTATTTTCCTCCAAGTACCTTTGAAATGAAGTTTAACTTCCTCTTTGATGTCTCTTACTTATTTTTGAAAATAGCTTAGCATAGTATCACTGTGTCAACTTGGTTTTGGATAGCTATCAGATCTTTCCAATCTCAGATACCAACATTTTCAACATTTTATGAAGGTTCATAAATAAATAATAAATCATAGTAGATTTCCCTTTTTTATTGCCTCAGATTATCATGGGTAAGATTACAATATAGCTCTAAAACTGTGTACATATTAAAAATTATTTCTGAAAATACAGTGATAATATCACTGATATATTTTACAAAAATAGCAATTGAGAATAGCAAGAACAATACTAAAATGCAACCAGTCAAGGAGTCTAAATTGTACTGCATATTTCCAAGCAAGTATCTCAAAAGGCACTTGCATTTTTAAGAAACATCTGTTCTCCAGATGCTTACTACTCTATTGAAATCGAGACACTAGGCAAAATAGTTTTTCTTATATGAAAATCTGCTTTGGTTGATATATTTTTTTTGATACATCTTGGTTTTCAGTACTGAATATCTAGTGTGTCCATGCTCAGAGAAAGTATTTTATTTTGCATTAACAGAAAAATTGAATGGTAGACCACATGAAGCAATATGATAGGCACTGAGAGATTCAGGATAAAATACAGTACAAATTACTATTATTTTGTCAAAGCTTATTAGTAAGCAGGGAGTTTAAAGTTTTACTTATATATTTTGTAGGGCAAGTTTCATTTTTGTATTTTTATAATGTTGGCGATATCGTAATTGTTTGGGTGAAGTAAATGAAGTAAGATCAACTTGAATTCTGTACTGAAAGGGTACATTTGTTTTAGGAATCAAGCACCTGTTTAAAAAAAAAGTCATTGTTGTGATATAAATTAACACAGAGGAAAGAGCAGTCTAAAGCTGAGAGTAATGTTTATTTCCAGCATATCTGAAATATAATTACTTCAGGAAAGCAGTACAAGTAAGATGCAGAGAAATATGACAAGGTTATAAAGGATCAGATTTTGTGCAAGACAAACATACTCTGAAAAACCTTGGATTTCTTTCCAAGGACACCTTCTGGCTATTTAACAACAGAAGTGAAAGATTGCATGTATTTCTTTGTTTGTGCACACTAAGGGATAATAGGTCTTTCTGTGTGTTTTAAGAACTTTCCAAATCAGAAGGTAAAGCAACATTCTCAGCATGAGCTAGCTGATCCTCATACTGATGCCTTTTCTTGGTCTTAAAATCAAGAGCCAAACACGGTTAGAAGGGGAAAAGGGATTTTACCTTGGTATTTATTTGAAGGATCCTTGGTGCACTCCGTCCAGGTGGAGCACGCTGGAGTGCACATCCAAATGCACACCAAAATGCTCCCCCGTGGGTACCCCCGAAATGCACACCCCCAATAGTTTGGGTATAAAATTATAGGCTTTACCAATGAGCATATCTATCAAAGATTCCCCAATAAGAGACTGAGTGAACCCCCCTCCCCGAGGAACCTTTTCCCCCTGGACAGGCCTATCTTAGTTTACAAAATGTGTTCCAGAGAAGGCCTTGGTGTCTGAGCCTTCTGAGATGTTTGGTCTCCTGGCTTAATGGAATACTGGGCCTATGCTACTTATCAAACCTGAAGAATTAGAAGTATGTGGGCTAAAAGGCCCTTAAGAATACATAAAAGTTATACAGAAGAGTAGATAGAGGGGGTATATATAAAAAGCAAAAAAGCATCATGGCATCAATACCAGCACTGAAGTTAGGCCATATGCTTTCATTAAGCTGTTCTTACATAGAGGACTGTTTTGAAAAACAGCAGCTTTTACCTGCTTTATTATATAATTAAGACATATCTTAATTATTCTACCATCAGACATGGTAGAATAATAACTAGACAATATAAAAATTTCCTTATGTTTAGGGGGAGGGATGACGTATTAGGATATTGAAGTCTAAAAATAAATATTCTAAAATTAGAGCATTGTAAGATACAGTTACACAGGCAATTACTAAAATACAAAGGCAGGTTTCCCTAGAGAATATTATTGCTTTGTTATTGTAGCTCTGTTGGCTAGACTATGTTCCTGATGCAAAATACCCTTGCAGAACATCTGCCAAGGTGAATCTGTAGCTGAGTCTGTGTTTCTGTGGAGTTTTGTAAATGGGAAGGAGGGCAGAGTTAAGGCGCTTCCAGGGACTTTCCTATTTGTTGTCCCCAGAATGTTGTTTATGTTTTCCTTATGTGTTTTGCTGTGAGACAGATTTTTTTTTTCAACATACAGTGCCAAATTCTTTGGCTATTGTTTTGTGATATATGCTGGTTGTAAACGTCCGTGCTCTGCACAACAAGAATTGCTGAAGTAACACTCAAACTGAAAAGCAGTTCGCTACCGTGTAATTAAGCTCTACACAGCTTAATGCAATGGTGCCATAAGCTTTGGGGAGTATATCTCATAACTACAAATAAATCACATCTCCAAGGTACTAATACCAGTATTCTATCCCAGAACAAAAATGGATTCAATAAGGACAACTGCAGCATGAAAAACTTACTTTAATACAAGTGTAATCTTCCTTTTTTTGTTTTCTATCAGCTGTAATGTAAATAGCCATGCTTAGTGTAGAATATCCGCTGTCCATGTTAAAAGCTATAAAGGAACTTACCTCCAGTGATATAGGAGTACAAGTCTGCTTGAACATTATGAATGCACTTGGTATGATCATAGACCCATATGGAATCATAGAATAGGCTGGTTGGAAGGGACCTTTAAAGCTCATCTAGGTCAACCCGCCTGCTTCAGACAGGGACATCTTCAACTAGATCAGGTTGCTTTGAGCCCTGTTCACCTGACCTTGAATATTTCCAGGGATGGATCATCTACTACCTGTCTGGGCAACCTGTCCCAGTGTTTCAACACTCTTATCATAAAACATTTCTTTCTTATAGCCAATCTAAATTAATTGTCCATCTGTTGTCCTGTCACAACAGGCCCTACTAAAAAGTCTGTCCCCACCTTTCTTGTAGGCCCCCATTAAGTAGTGAAAGGCTGCTATGAAGGCTGCCCAGAGCCGCCTCTTCTCCAGGCTGAACAATCCCAACTCTCAGCCTGTCCTAAAAGGGGATGTGCTCAAGTCTTCTTATCGACTTATTGGCCTTCTCTGGACTCGCTCCAGCAGTTCCATGTCCTTCCTGTGCTGGGACCCCAGAGCTGATGCAGCACTGCAGGTGGGGTCTCACCAGAGCAGAGCAGAGGGGCAGAATCCCCTCCCAGGCCCTGCTGGCCACACAGCACTGTATGAAAACTGAGTGGCACTGTGTGAATATTGAATCTATGAAGATGAGAAGTAAATATGTAAGTTACTTAATTCTTCTGTATTTGACTCTGGTGGAAGATACTGGATTACTTAGCATAACTCTAGTGCTTTCTTTCTTTTAAAAGATACTGAAAAATGTAGATACAGCTCAGAAATTGCAAGAAAACCTTCCCAGGCAGTTATTGCAGAGTCAATCACAGGCTATAAATTTGTATCCTAGTTTAACTTTTGCTAACTGGTTCTTGTTACTGTTACCTATGAACAGATGGTGAAAGGCACACTTGACCACAGCTGTCAATGGAGCACATAGAGTTTATTAAATCTAAGATAAAATTTGTTTAAATAAGGCCAAGCATTCTTTAATTAAGAGTGTGACTACTATAGATACTGGGGGATGGGCACTTAACCTTTCACCCACATTTTGGGAAAAATATTTTTGTGGCAGTTTTTATACATTGAATTACTAACACTGTAGCTTGATTAATGTAATTCCTCTGTATTAATTACAATACTATATTACCTGAGCACATTTAATTTTTTTGTTCTTGTTGAGTTCTGTACTCATTTAAAATGTAGCATCCAGCAATGGTAATGTAGTAGAAATGTAATAGAAAAATATTATTTTAATTGTTTGTTACTGAAAATTTTAAATTACAGGTAAATGTTGTTTAATGATATATTTTATATATTAAAAGAACTGTAATTTTTTAGGTCTACACTGAGGTTTATATTACCTGATTTTTTTATTCTTAATGTCAAGATGCTTAGGGGCCCTGGTTGATTTTTTGTGCCTTAAATTAAGCTCCTTAATGAAAGAAAAACCAAGTTAAATTATTTGGAAATTTCTGAAACGATGTATTTAGGTTCAGTGTCAAATAATAAATTATTGTTGTGTCTTCATGTAGCCAAGGTTCTTTCTAATTATGTCTTCCTACTCATGTTGCCCTTTATCAGGAGTAGATTTATTTTACTTATATAAGGAGTAAATTTCCTTTACTCACTTTTTTAGATCTGGGATTTACTTAGCTAAGAAAATTTATGGGTAAGTTCAGAGGCTTGTTCCACACCATCTCTATGTAGCGAATGGCTAGAAAAAGAAGGATGAATTTTTTTCAACCCAGCAAGATTCAGAGTATCTAAATAATCCTTGTGACCTCAAGTAGAAATCAAAAGTGGTTTTTTTGTGGGATAGCAATGGCTGTGGTGTTTTTTGAGGCACCCAGCCATAATGCTTCCAGCATTTGCTCAGGTATGCAGAGAGCACAGCAAGTGCCATGCCAGCTTATGCTGTGAAATTTGACACTTAAAGTTGATTGTTGTAAAACCCTGCTTAGGTAGAGCCAATTCCGTATTCTGTAAACTTATGAATAATCCAAATAAACACCACTGAAGTTAGAGAAAACTTGTAGGGGCAAAAGTTGTTGCCGCTCACCTGGAAAGGAGCATTCAGATTAAAGTTGATAATAATCAATTTACAGTTATGAGCTCACTCTCTATTAAGATGACAAAAAGCCTTAAAATAAAGGATGCAGAGTCCTAATGAGCTGTAGAAGGTAATTAACATTTCCTTTTGAAATGTCTCTTAGTGAAGGAAGACCTTCTCCAAGAGTGGAACTACTGCATAACATAGACCCCATGTTTGTGGATGACTTCCCATGTGAGTATGCTCAAGATTTATTAAATGTACCGTTTATCTTCTGAACAGTTCCTGTCTTCCGTAAGTGAAGTATTTTCTTCCAAGTGAAACGTAATACAGTAGGATGGCTTTTGCTTTGAAGTAAATAACTTTAAAATACAGAAACATCATCCCCTGGATAGTGTAAGTACTTCAACATGATCGACATAGGCTTCCTATTTCAGAAAACTCTGAAACACTGCTGAGTAATGAATAAAGTACTTTGGGACATGGAAATGTTGAGGAGCAGCTGTGTGCCTGAGGTGCACAGGGAGGCACACTGCCAACAACCCTTTCCAAACCCTCTTCTCCAGAGTTCCAAATGAACTGCTCGCCCTAATGCATCTTGATGCAGCCATATAATATGACCTTGCAAATGGAAAGCTTGAGTTTGTGAGGAGCTGAGAAGTTCCAAGCCTTGTGATTGCTTTTGTTTCGTAATCATGTGGGTTGGATCCTTAATGCCACAATCACATGAATTGGAGCTGAAGTTTGCTGATTCTATAGCCCTTTTTGAGCACCATCTGTTTTATGATTCATCATTACTAGTTTGCTAAGGACTACAAACTTTTAAGGCAGACATTTTTTTCATACAGAACATTGGAACAGGTCCCTTCCAATGTTTTTATAGCATTTCTGTATTTCATTATATAAAGAAGTAAATCCAGGCAGAGAAAAAGTAGTGCAATGGAGACAGTGATCTGTTGCCTGCAAGACAAATACACATTATGCTGCAGTAACTGGATGGAAATGGGTAAGGTGGCATTTTGCAATGCACATCTGGTTCTGTGATGCTTTTCTGAGAAGGAGCAACGTTGTGCCTATCTAGTGCTGGGCAGCACTGCTTGCAGATAATTCCTACATACTGATTGAATCAAGGTGTAGCTACTCCAATTTCCCTTCAAGAAATGCTCAGTGAGTCATAGCATTCCTGTACAGTGTTGTGGCCTGGTGAGGTGTTCTCAGGCATACTTGGGAGACCATCTTTTCCTTGTGGGAACGGCCTGTGATAGAGCTCAGCGGAGGTGTTTGAGTAGACAAATTCCTGGAGTAAGCGGAAGGGGGACAAGCAAAGGAGGTTTTCAGGAACCTGAGCTCTTTGGAAATACAGCCCCATTCTCTTCCATGATGCCATGCTCTGATGATTGTTCACTGTTCGCTACATACATTGTGTCCTTAGTTTTTGTGTGTGTTGCATGAAATGTGAGCAGGGAGCGGGGCCGGGGGTCAGAAACTGTAGTAGGTGGAACTCTTGTGCTGGATGAGATGTGGCTTTTAAGAATCATGAACAGAGGAAGTTATATGCGTGCCTGTTAATTTACAATGTTTTTATGTACCTTTCAAAACTGCAGTGATTAAAAACAAAAACTTAACTCTTCTTACGTAACGTTCTTAGGCACCATATAGGGTTTCCCTGTCTCATCTCAGCAAAAGTCTGTTCTTTTGGCAAATTACTTTGTGCCTCCTTGTGAAATTATGCTTTGTCATGTAAGCATTAAAACTTCTATTTAGCAGCCTGAGTTATTAGGAGTAATTGTATATGTATGTAAGTCAGCTGATTTCTACTTACTGTCTGTTTTTCATTTCTTGAAACTGAGTAATAGGTTTAGAATTAACATCTAGAAAAATTATGCTGGTGTCTCTATTATGGATAGATTAGGGAGACACAAAACTTGGAATGTACAAGTACTTTCAGACTTTCAGCAATTTTGGCTCTCTGCATGTTTTGTTGGTTCTTTTTTTTTTTAAAAAGGCATCTTAAACTGTCCATACAATCTTCTTGTCACCAAGATGATAAACTGTGTCACCCTGGAGTCCTGCTCTTTCCTTGACTGTTTATCGTTTCCATGTCCTAACTGTTTTGACATCGGAGTACTCTTTTGCCTGTGGTGCTAAAATACATGTTTGCAGGTTTTTCTGGGTTCTTTCTAAACTCCTGTGTAACCTTTTACCTTCTTTATGCACATTTTGCTGTTGTCCTAGTCTACTTCGAAAAATCACATCACCTAAATCATCTTGTGTCAGATGAGGTATTCCTATTAAACTAATGCTTCCTTTTTTAATAGAAATTTGAAGTAGAAAGTGAAATAATAACTGGAAGATAAGATTAGCCAAATCTTTGAGTTTGCAGAGTACTGTAGAATAGCAAATAGGCAACTAAATCTCAAGATTCTGTTAAACATAACCAAAAAGAAGGACTTTTCAGGTTGTTGTGGGTAATCAGGTGAGAAGACAGTGCTGTTGTAGTTGGGCACATGTAGAGCATTAAGTTACTATTTTACCTGCACTGAGTGCAGGTTCAGTGTTCCTGAACTCTTGAGTGGTTTTGCCTGTAATGCATACATTCTTTCACCATAATATATTTTTATTTAATGGATGCATTTATCTTCATCTCTATCAGAATAAACTGCTTATATGCATATATATATTTAGTAGCATGAATGATGGGATGTCTCATGTAATTAATAGGGTTTTTAAACTGAAATAGGAAAACTGAGCTTTGTTCTGGTCAGATTTTTTACACCAAAATAAGCGCTCCTTCAGGGAAGAATCTGTACAAAAGACATTAATTAGTTTAGTGACAAGTCAACTGTTACAGCCAAGTTTTCAACAGAATGTTAAGTTAAAGTAATAAGACATGGTGCCTTGATTACAGAGCTAAAAACACCTCTGCTGCTGTGGTTGGTTAGAACTGACCTTGGACTTGTGGGGTAACATCACATAAGTTTTCAGCTTCTCAGACTGAGCACTGGTTTCTGATCTCTGGATATCAACCAGGGTTATTCCAGCAGATCTGATGGATCTACTAATCAGCATCTACTTACCATTTTCAGGACCTGATGTCCAGTGGCAAACACTGTAGCCCTGAAGTAGTTTTGTATCAAAGTACTGCATTTCTCCTACTGTTGATACTGAACAGCACAAGAGGGAAAACACTGTAAACTAGTTTGCCTGCCGTTCCATTTTACAAAAGAGTACTCAGGTCTTATTTCACTGTCTACTTCAAGTAAATCATCTCCTCTCTCAGAAGGCAGACTTTCTTCATTCAAATATAAACCTTTCTTGTGGTCTGACGCACATGGATTGTGTTTTAAACTGTAATTCTTCATTTTTCATCTTTAGTGCTAAGAAAAGTGTTCCTCTCCCTGGCTGCAGACCTTGCCTGCAGCCTCCTTCTGACCTGTGCCAGCCCAATGGCATGGTTGGGGTTAAAAACAAGCTTTTTCTGAATGAACTGATCTGGTTTGTGGTGCAGACGTACAACAATTGTGTAAGAGCAGACAGTAGAATGAAAACCTAGGGTGGGATCTCCGAAACTAGGATAAGAAGAGGGGTGGGTTGTGGTCTTTGGGGGTTGCAAGGCCAGTCAGGTGGTGAGCTATTGCCAAGATGACCAGCCTATCCTCTCCCTTTCCTCCATCCTTCTTCCTTCACTTATGTTAGATGTAGAAATCACATGGTGACAAGATGATTCTTCTGCCAGATCAGCTTACAGACTGTTTGGGGTAGCCAGGCAAAAGAGGAGGAAAGGTTTCTACCACATCAGTGGGCTCAATCAACCTGCCCTGTAGCTGTGTGACTGGGAGCAGGGGATCAGTGTGTGGTTGGTGGCAGATGGAGGGTCTGGCCACAGGACTCACCAGCTAAGATCCGTTTTGGCCACACTGGGAGCCTCAGCCAGAGGCAGTAGTTCCACGGAGTTTAAGCTAGTAGTCTGCTGCTGCTGCCACAGAGGATATCCTGCCTCCCACAGTTTCTCACCACTGCTCCCCTTTCTCACGGGTCACCACAACTACTCACAGAGCTGGGCTATGAACCAGGTCGGGATACTTGTTCAGATTTTCATAAGCCTTTTTTTTCTCTCTCTGGATGTATGCTGGATAGCCAAGCACTCATTTTGGCACAAAGGGTGGGAGTAGAAGGAGTTTTGGGGGGCAGATGAGACTGATTCTCTTGGCTCTGAAATGAAACCCTGAGGTTTCTATTTCATGATACATGATGAAGTGATCCAACAGGTTTCTGCTCGGGATGTGCTTTACTTTCTCCCCTCCCCATTCCCAGCCACGTGCTCCTAGTGCTTATTTTGCATTCATTTTGGCACTCTTTGGGTACCTTTATGAACAGATCTGACTTGCTAGCCTGGTTTCTTCTGTCATGTGGGTTGAATCTGCATATTGGAGGGGCTGATGGATGCCAGTGGCAACCCAATGCAGGGGCAAGGAGGCTGTGTGGTTGGGAGAAGGGAGGCAGAGGGAGAGGCAACCCTCCTAGTGCTGTCTGGCTGCTTCTGGAGCCAGAACCCTGGGGGGAAGGAGTGGGAAGCCACATCTTCTGGTTAACCTTGCCGTGCTAAGCCAGTCTGGTGAGCTCTGCAGATGGAGCTGGACCCACACGCCTCAGAGGTGATTGCTCCTCTCCCTCCTTGCTAAAAGCCATTGCCTTTGTCTTTCTGGTTGTTTCTTCATCACACTGTTGGTAGTTTTCAGAAGTAATGAATGTATGTCTCAATTGCTTGGTCTCAATGTAGATTTGTAGTTTATTAGAGAGTTTACAATCATGTAAATTTTCTATGAAAAATCTACTGTCTTTCAAGTTTGGCTCTGAAACATCCACGTTTTCTGTTAGGTTTAAGGATTCAGTAGTAAAATAAGGAAATTGAAAATGGAAAGCTAAAATTATGTTGAGAGTATAATCTTCTCTGTAATGTATAGGTTAAGAAAGCACAAATAAAATGCATAAAGTAACTTAAAAATTGCATAAGTCAAAAACCTGATTTACGTGCATTTGAAGAGAAAAGAAACAAAATGGTTTTGCCCCATTTTTGTTACCGTGTCTTTAAAAATGAAAAAGTAGCCAAGTTGTTGATGGTTTGGCAGCTGTACAGATGACATCAGCTCTTCCATTGTGAGAGATCTGCTGTCTTTTAAACAGCCTTATGGCATTTCATCAAGTTTTGGTGATTCAGCTAAATTAAAACCCAACTGGTTTTAAGTCTCAGTTCCCCTAACTCCTAAACCAAACTTATTTCTGACCACAGTCATTGCTAGATGGCCTGTCTTGAAGCAGCACTGAAACTTTATATCCCACACAAGGCAATTTTATTTTGAGAATCAGAACTAAACGACATGCTGAAAGGAAATGTACCCTTTAATTCAGAGTTTTTTTATCAGAATCTGTCAGTACACACTATATTAGTTTTAATCTGACTTGCTAAATTTATTAATGAATTTAGTGACTTTCACAAAATCTTGTAGACTACATTTGTAGCATCACTTTCTCTTCAAAAAGAACTTGAATTTCTTTAAATTAGAACAATGTATTCAAAATAAATATGTTTTGGGTGGGGCTGTCTTGGGCTGAAAAAAACTTTTACCTTCGTTTAAAATTCCAAACTTAAGCATAAACTAGGACTTGAAAGGCATAATAACATTGTAGATTACTAATTGTAGTCAATTTATTTGGAAGATATATCTATTCAGAGGCAGACATCCAAGACAGAGAACTTGTAAAAACATTTTGTGATTTTTCTCCAAACTTTTATTTGCCTAGAGCAAAATTAATCAAATTTTACATTGCTCTCCTTGACATTTGAAAGAAGGCATTACCTCATATGTTGCACTATTAATTGCCAAAATAAATGATTGCTTATAACGGGCTAGATCTGCTATATGCAGAATGAGCATATGATATATTACAATAGAGAAACCTTTTCTGTTCTGGGACTGATGTGTCATTCATGGACATTAAAATTGCATTATAATGGCTGTAGCATTATATATTATATCCATACATATACCAAAATGATTCATCTTGATTAAGCAACAGACACTCTAGGCTCCTCTAGGTCCCATTTATTACTTATTTTGCTTAGGTAAAAGATGATTCCTGAGACTTTGTAGGACGGAATTTACTTCTTCCCCAGTTCTATTACTGATGATCTAGCTAGTTTAGAATTATTTAACAAAAAGGGGGGAAAAAAGGAAAGAAGTGGGAAAAAATCTGTCATAATGGAGTTATTCAGTAGCAGCAGAAGATGCATGGATGAGTATGCTGGGTGGGCATTGAATGGGATAAATATACCCCATGTCTGTGACAGACTTAAGACCCAGAATCTACTCTCAAGTCAAAACTGTGCAGAAAATTGGCCAATATGGTCAGCTGACTGAGCTTACATAGCGACAGCTGGAATGGAAGAATGGTCAAGAATGGACAAAAACACAGATATGCTCTTTGCTTCTCCAAATTACCATTTTTCTGCAGACCTGTACATATGCATGCTGACCATCTGGACTGTGTCATCTTCCCATTTCAAGAAAGTCATAAATTGCAGTGACCCCCTGTAAGGCAGGAGTTGCCAGCATGGGATCCTGGATCCCTCATCCACTTCATGCAGTGCACGTCATGCTGACCTGGCAGTTTTGGGCAGAGCTCAGCTTCACTCTTTAATGGGAGGCTGCTGTTCCAGCTAGCTTTTCTGTCATTCACATCAGAGATAAGTGGTGTTTTTCTTTTGACTGTCAGATATGAGTTTCTGGGGTGTAGCTCTTGCTGTCAGGAAGTTTGGGCTGTGGTTCTGCATTGCCTTGGCTCTTAGCCCATCTGCATCTCAATGTGAACCATCTGTCCCTGCAGTATTTAATAGTAGAGGATTGCATGTTTGGTGAGCCTCATAAATACTAATCCCCGTGTTTCCTTTGGGATGTAGATAATCTCTTCTAGAATTTAGAAATGTTAGGTCACTTGATTAAGTGTGTAATGCAAGTGTCTTGATGGGAATCCAGAAATCCCTCTATACTGCTTTTTTATTCTTTATTGTATTCTATAATTATTTGAACATAACTCTAGCATTTTATATTTTTATGCAGGTCTTGATGTAAATGGTAGATTACATTTTTCAAATGAAATATATCTGAGCCATAAGCCTGAAAAATTTTAATTGTGCACAGGTTGTTAGAGTTGCTGCTCAGTTCTCTTTACCTTCAACACTGCCTCCTTACAGTGATGCAGATGGAGTTTGGGGATTTCGCATATAAGGGCACCACAACATGACATATCTTCAACAATTGATAAGTTCCACTGCAAACAGTGGAAATTAAAATTTGTTTCCTGGGAAAAGTAAGATTTTTATTTTTGTTTTCCTTATTTTCCCATTTGAAGTGAAAGTCTAACATTTCTTTTTGCTGTCTCTCTTTCTGTGATGTTTAACACTGTAGACTGTAATATTAAGTTTGCTCTTACTTAGAATAACTTCAATTTTTTTCATTCTGTAGTTGTGTAAGAATGTGGTAACCTGGATAAATACTTCACCCAGTTGATGTGCACAGGGATTTTTTGCTGCCCTCAGTGATTCTGGATTTAACTAAATTGTTTTTATGGTGTGGTATTTTTGAAAAGAAATAATATGTTGTAAAAAAGCAGGGTGAATACTTCAAATGTCTACTCTTGTTGAAATTAAGCAGAATATGTATTTTGAAGGGTAAGAGACTGAGTATGGTATTTTAGTATAAATCTTTCCTTTGGAATCGAACATTAGTATGATAAAACTGACATTAGAAGGAATAATACTGGGTCTAGATGTTCACAGCATTTAACTAAGTGAATTAAGATAGTTGAGCTTCGCTGTTGAAGTTCGTGTTCAGCACAGCCCTACACCTTGTCAACATGATGGCAGGAAGTTACAGTGTCTCAGGGCTCATCTGCTTCTTAAGATCAGTATTCTGTTCATTCTCCCAAGGTTAAGGTCAAAGCTATTCTTCAAATGTTTTTATTTTAATAAAATAAGAGAAAGACTCGGAGTTTTGTAGAAAACTCATTATTGCCATAAAGCAGCAAAAGGTCACAAAATGTCTTTCCTCAGTGAAGTAGCAAAACCCCTTATTTCTTCAGTAATTCATTGTCACAGTATAGGTTGGAAAAGCCCTTGACATTTCCAGAGTTTCCTTGTTGGGGTGAAATAATTGCTCTGCACATCATGGTTCAAAAAAAGAGGAATCAGTACAAAGTATATTTATGCAAAAGCCTTGTAAGCTCGCAGAGCCATCTGCATTTCAAAGTGGCTATAACAACATTGTTCTTTCTTCTGGCCTATTTTCTTGAACTTTCACATTAATTAAGGCATCAGAGCTACATATACTTGTGCAACTTCAGAAATGTACCTTATAAATGGGATAAGCCAATATAAAAGTTCTAATTCTGTAACTGAAATAGGAAAATCACTTTCTACTGTCTAGTACTGACTAATGAGCTATCTTTCAGAAAACACTGTAGAATATGTATTTTATTCACTATAAACATGAAGGAAAAATTGTTGGCTTTAGAAGAATGAGCAGAAAAGCAAAAAGAAATTGACTTTATGTGAAGACATAAAAGTGTAAATGGAAGAAGGTGCCTCATGTGACTTCAAGCCTTTTCAAAAAAGGGGCAAGACTTTCTCTCTGGTGAGGAGAATCGTCTGTCTGCTGTAGTACAGACCATCGCCTAAAACAGGAATCCACAACACTACAGCAGGCCTAGAAATAGCCAGAAAGGACTTATTCAGCTCTCACATTGATAGTTTGTTACTGTGAAGAGGGAAAATGCTACTTAATTAAACAGTGCTATTCAAAGCTACCTTGTAATTTTGAGCTTTGATTTCTATGAGATTTTTTGTCTTTGGTGCTTCATAAGAAGGCAAAAGTCTAAGAAGCACTAAATAATGTTATGATTAAAGGTTTGTTAACGTACAACAAGCAATGTCTACGCAAAAACAGTCTGTTCCCAAAGAAGATACTCTTATATATACTTTCCTTAAAACAGTCTAAATTACCTGCTGGGGCTTTGATATTTAACTTTTCCCCTATGTTTATGAGGACTCAAAAATATATTTTCTTTCTGAAACATTCAGTAGGCTCTAAATTTTGGCTTTATTGTAGATGATGGTGACTGTGAATGTTAAGATAAATACCCAAAACTTTTTTTCCTGTCTGTTTCTCGATCTCTTCCCGTTTCTCCATCTCTTCCCAAGATTTCACTCGTGTGAGTAAAAGTTAATTCAGAGACAATACAATGAAGTTGGTTCAAACCATATATCCCACTAAAGAATATATCCCAAGAAAGAATAGTCTGTACCTTTATACCATTATCCATTATAATCAGGAAATTAAAAACAATTCCTGCATTTTTTGTGAAAGATACTCTAATTTCATTTTTGCAGTTCATTGACTGAGATTTGCTGAAGTTCAGCAGTTATCAATAAAGGCCTTAAGATAATTTGCCAAGTATCAAACTGATCATGGTGAGACTGGCATTTTTAACCAGAGCTGATTATACTTCAGTTGACTGAGCTGTGTGCTGGAGGGGAGCTGAATTCAAGAGCTGAATCAGTTGCTGGAGGAATATGAATTGTATTTATGCCATGAAAACAGTATGCTCTTTGCCAAAGAAATAGGGGGAAATTCTTAATACTCCTTCTGGAGTTTGCTTTGTCCTGTGCATTTCTTGATGAAAACTAAGTGACAGGATGCTGCATAGAATCAAGTCTAGCAAAAGGTAATTCTTGTCATGAAGTTTCCATTGTATAAAATGCTAAAAATAAACTTGCAGTATAGCACCAACATATTTACTGTACATCAATGTGAAACAGTGCAAATTTTTCTGTTTATGGTCAAGTGAGAATTTTGCTTGGGAAATCCTTATCTACTTATATTGAAGACTTTTTCTGCTTCTGTAGCTATAGGGGAGAGAAAGTTATAAATGGAGAGTTGTAAATCTATGGAGAACAGCCATGTGTTTCCATGCTGTTAACAAACAAATGTGGCATTTTAAAAGACCTTATGTTTATAATTAGAAGATATATAAGGTCTAAGTGTATCTCCTAACTGTAAAAAATATTAACTGTAACTTTTGTCCTTTAGCTTTTTTATTTCTCAATAAAATTTTCTTTGAAAATACAGTCTTATCTTTCAGGTGAGTAGTTGATTAATCTGAGTGGTTTAAGATTTTAGGGACTGTATAAATTATATTACTACATTAGAGATAGTCCAGATTTTCAATGTATATAAGAGACTTGATTTAATATTCATCAGTGGAAATGAGAAGTGTAGTACTTTCACTGCTCTCGATACTGTAACCACTGTGGTCTAGAGTATATAGTAAAAACTTCAATCATGTTCAATATATTATTTCCTGAAATGAGAAGGAAAAAAATTCTCATGTTCAAGTAAAGCATCGTGTTGGTGCTTAATCAAAAGCATAAAGCAAAGAAATTCAAACAGAATGAAAATCCTTTGTCATTTCTGACAAAATCTGTAGATCCCTACTACATTTATTCTGTGTGCAGATGAACAATGTACCATTTTCCAATTGCTGAAGTGGCCTCCACTAGAAGTGGTGTATTCTGAAAGCTATTTCTCTCTTCTTATGTTGCCTCATTAAACTTTCCTGCAACCTTTTCTGTTTTCCCCAGATCCGGGTACTTAAAAACTGGGAAATACCAAAGGAAATCTGGATTTTTTTTTTTTCATGTACCATTCTGATTTTTTTAGTGTAATGTAGAGACCTGGGACTGAATGTATTTTCATGAATGATTAATGTAGACTGTCTACAAGTCAAACTATAGGCTAGATCACTTGCAAATGAAAAACACCCTGTGCCTACAGAATATTTTGCATCTTGAATGCTAGAAGAACACATATATAATTGAAGTAAGATTTACAGGATAGTAGAACATTAAGAATTTATTACAAATGGTGTACCCACTAACTTTCCTTACTTTCTTATATAAATTGAAAATTTTATGTACAAATTTGGTGTCAATGGAAATAAAAATTTCCCAAACCCATCCGGATATCCCATCACTTATTTTCTATGTTGTCGTTCAAAATATTTGTATGTATTGAATGATGTGAAATGTAAGGTGCAGACTTGCACACACCTGGGGAGAAATCTCCCATGAAAGATGGGAGGTCACTGTTCAAAAGTGTTTGTAACAAACAGAGTAACTCAGTTGGTTAGTGCTTTTGGTGTAGCCTGAGAATTTCCTCAGGGAGGAAACTATTGGACAGATGGAAAAATTCTGTTGGAGAAAAGTTCAGAAGATGTGGTTTTGGGAAGCAGTGCTGACCACAAAGAAAAGTTACTGGGTGGCTTCCTGAGTTTTACTGCAGTGAAGTTATGGTTCATTTCTTGACTTTATGTTCCCCTTTGTGCTCCTATAAAGGATCAAGTGTTTGGATACCTGTTACCTGAAGTCTGCCTTTGTTCTTCTGTTTCAGTACTGCAGGGAAATATGTTTAAGTAAACACTTTCCAGATTTTCTAGAACTTCAGAGCATAGTGACATGGGTTTTGGAGCAGGGAAAATTACTGTAGAATTCATTTTTATCTGTTCATCCATAAGGCTCAGTTTTTGGTATAACTCGTGGCATCGTGTGTTCTTATTTTCTTAAACTCTTTCTTCTGAGACCTGGTAAATCATGTATCGGCACTTTTGTTTTGATTTCAGAATCACTTTTATTTGAGGAGTTGATTAAAGCTTGTGTGTTTTTGCCAGAAGTGATTGCTGTAAATGCAAATGGAGAAGCCTTTCTTAGGATGGTTTTGTGGAAAACACATTGTGTCTACTGAACTGTATGGATAAAGGGGAATTTAGCTTCATTTATTTGATTAAGAGGAGTTGGTAGGGTGTAAATTCCTTGTTTGTTACTGCTGATGCTTAACCAGTCTGAACCAGAGCCCACTGGAATTAATGGAAAGGTTCCCGTTTGTTTCAGGGTAGGTTTTTTCAAGCTCTAACAGACTTCCCGCTGTTCCACAGTTGAGCATTAGTAAGGCACAGGAAGCCTGCCAATCATGCAGGAGTTGTGCGTGTGCATGTGGTGAGATTTCTAAGAGGCTGAAGACTGCCGGCATGAGGGTAATTTTTATGTGGAATTTCATAATATTTAAGAAAGTTGGTGATTTTTTTTTTAACCTACACTTGGCTATTGTAGCACAAAAATGAGGTAAACTGATTAGAAGGAGTTTGCATTGTCTATTGTTAGAAAACTAATCACTTGTGATTTTTTTAGCTGCTTGGGTTTTCTTTTTTCTCTTTACTGACCAACATGTAAATAAAATTTTTAAATCTTGATAATAGCATCAAATAACTTAGCTAAGAACAGAAGCTTTTATTTTAATGGAAGCAGGAGGAGAATGATTCAATTACCATTTTTCTGACAATATGTACAAGATGGTGAATACAATAGGAATTTATTGGATTATTAAAATAGTATGTTGATTTTAAAGATGGTAATGAAAATACTAGAAAATACTCTCTTTCTGTTTGGGTTTCATATGGAAGTGGTTTTTGGTTCACCAGTCCCAGACTTCTGTCTGGGGATCTCCTCTGTGGTTTTTATAGTCTGCTAATCAGATCACAAGAGGCAGGGAGGCATAGGCATCACCTTACTATGAAAATAGTACTCATTACTGCTTGTTGGTTGCAAGTCCTAATAGAAGTAGTGTCCATGGTTTGGTTCAACTATTAAGCACAATTCTACTCTGCAACATATATGGAGTTGTTCACTTCTCTGTAATAAAAAAAAATTTACAAAATAAGGAAACTTTTTTTAATGTCTATACTAGTTTGAAAACAAACTGGCAGGAGATTCCAAGTCAGAACTACAGTTTAATAGGAAGATTAAAATAAAGGCAGAAAACACTGGCTTATATTGATGGAGTCAGAATACAACCTGACACCCTGTTAGTCAGCGTGGCGGTAGCAGTCCGACTAAATGGTGGCTGCAGTCCTCCTGAAGTGATGGATGTGGTTCTGCTGAAGTGGTGATCCTATAGAAGGGTCTGGTCTTCCTCTGGAGGTCCAGCGGTGGCTCTGTAGCTCTTGTCCTCTGGGAATCCAGTAGGTACGGGCTGACTGTGGTGTTCTAAACATCAGATTATATCCAGGTAGGAATGCTTGGTTCCTCCCCCTGCGCGGAGCATCTCACAATGGGATGATGTAATTGTATGAGTCATTCGGTGAGGCCTTGATAGCTCATTGGCAGAGATAGCCCCTGGAGGGAGTTCCCATGGATGAGTCATGGAGAGGATAAAGAACACTGCCCCATTTATCTTTACTGCTTACGTAAATGGTAATAGAATAACTACCTTCTTGTCAATCTTACATTGTAACCTAAGACAATGTCTAATAAGAGTATGATCCCAGCAGAATTTGAACATCTAATTTATCCCCTTGAGATTTACCATTGCCGGGTGACACTACCTTTTGAAAGCCCGTCTGCCAAGAGTGAGAGTCTTCAGTGAGTTGGCAGCCAGTATGCACAAGACTGAATTATTTTAAGTACAATATCTTTTTTTGAACATCTGTGTAAGTGCCACTTAGTTCCTTAAAGCTGTGTCACAGCAAGCACTAGTTTCTGCAGTTCAGTAGTTTCTTGCTGTCTGGCTATGTGGTGCGGCCTTGTAATGGCTGTGGCCCTTGCTCTGAGGGTGTGTCTGTCAGAACCCCATGATGGGTGCCTTTTGTCACACCTGTAGCTCTGTGTGTGTTCCTTCAGCCTCTGTTAGCAGAGATAAGTCTGAAAACATGAGCGCTTGCACTGATCCTCCCAAGAGGAGGAGGGTGTTTCAGCATGTTTGAGTTTTTCTCACTGTGGCTACACAGTGTGCAGCAGTGCCACTCCACATTGTAGGTGATGTCTGGTTAGGTCAGGTGGAGTCTGCAGTCACACTGAAAAATACTAAAAACTACCTAGGTCATAGGATTTCACTCAAGATGCTTCCTGAGGTGTATGTAGTAAGTTCAAAGTACTCAAAGTATTTGGCCTGCGTGTTTAAATGATATGTCCCCTGTCATTTAAAACAATAAGGTTTTCATCATATGATTGCATTTGGCCAATGTCACACAGGATGGGAAGGAGTGAAAAAAACCTGGTCCCTGGAATTCCATAAAAAATACAAATTTAATTAAGTAGAACGTACATCTAGCAAAGGAGTTTTATTCACAAGGGATTGCATACCACCTAAACTTGCAACTTGTTTGTGAAATTCCTCTGTCTTGTTTTTGAGATGGGATGACAAAACTACAGTTTTCCAGTGGCATGGGGCTTTTTGCTTTGTTAACAAGTCCTTTTCTAATAATTCCTTTCCCTCAGTTCTCTCTTTGTACAATGCTGGCGTAATTCTGAAAAAGTATCAGCTCAATCTGTCATGATTCCAGGGTTTCACTCTTGGTTATGAGTAACACAAAGGCCATCACTCTATATGTTTATATGAATTTCAGATTATTTTTTCACACATGCATCAGTTTACCTGCATCTATGTTAAATATCACTGACTATTTTAATGCCGACTACTTAGCCTCATACAGGCCTTCTGCCATTCTTCACAGCCAGCTTTAAATAACTTGTCATCATTCACATACTCTGTGGCGTCACTGCTCATTCCCTTTTCCAGGTCATTTGGAATATGTTCAACAGTATAGTTACCAGCATAAATTCCTGGTTTTGTTTCCTATTTTTTTTAGATGCTTTTCTATCTACATGAGGATCTTTCCCTCTTTTCCTATCGTTGCTTAGTTTCTTGACCTTCGTGGCCATGTGGTATGAGAAGTAAACTTTTGTGGATCCTGTTATGTGTTATTAAAGTACTGGAGTGGAGTAACCAAATAAGTTATAGGGGTGTTGCATAGCCAGACAAAATTTATACTGAAATACAAGTCTTGAGAAGTACAGAGAAAAATTTTGGTTAATAAAAAATTAAGTAGGGAGTCTCTTTGTGCAGTATACATTACAAACTGCAAGGTTTCAAACTACTGAGTTTGTGTAATATGTCCATACACTTGTGTCACAGGAAATGCTGGTGATATTCCTGCTTGGGCTGAATGCTCTTGAATGTGCTTTACACCTGCAAAGCAGTAGCACCTGTTTGCTATTTGTTTCAGATGTGCTTTAATTTGGACTGTAAAGAGTGTGAGCCATCTAAAATCTTAATTCACCCTGGGTTTTGTGGCTTTTCTTAATACACACTTTTCAGTCTTTTCTGTCAAGCAGGTTGCAATTAAGCTTGGAGCTTTCTGTAATTATATTTTCCCTGTCATATGGCTGCTACATTATATTATCAGAAATAGAAGTTTAACTATAGAGAATGCTGATATTTTTCATTTTTTCCTTTGGAAATATACTGAAAAGGTAGATAACTTCTAACATCCTTGTTTTGCAGATGAAGAATGGTAGCAGCTTCATTTACTTCTGTTTTCCTTAAATGACACTGATTATATGCAGCTGCTTATAAAAGAATGTTTTTGTTACTGTGTAGGATATTGGAAAATTGTAGGAATGGCCATTCTGATACTCACTTAGCTGTTCAGATTACTTTTTGGTCAGGGCTCTGTCTCCCAAATAAATAATAAATTAACATTCCTTTGTCTTTCTCCAGAATTATTCCTCAGTACCCCACACTGCCTCCCCACATGCTTGTACTGCAGACCGCAGTGTACAGAAATACAGCATGCTTCAAGCAACGTCGTTTTGGACACTTGAAGTTTTGTGGTCAGGACCTTGCTAAATGGCATGTTAGAAAGAACTGTGTACTCTTTGATGTCTTGCCAGCCAAGAAAACTTGTTCTCAGCATGGGTAATTTTCATCATCTTAATCATACACTGAAAGCAGAATATTTTATTTTTAGATATACTGTCTATTTATGTTGCCACACTTGAAGTTTCTACCAATTGCTTGAGTTGGTCTCAGTGAATGAAAGAAGGAAAGCTAGAGGAATGAGAGCAATAATTGATCTCTGTTTATTAGATTTTCAAAATACAATGCATATTGATATGGAATATGTATAGTCCTTCTTTTAAATCCCAGCTGAAGATTTACAGTTAGTTTCTCTTCCTTCTTACCGTTAAAAATTATATAGCAAAGTTTAAATGAATATACTCTTACAAAACTAATTATTTAATAAAATGTTTCCACAAATTTGTCTTTTAGATTAATTTAAAGAGCAAGCCTTTCTTTAAAAGGCAGGTTCAGACTGTACCTTTTATTTTCTTTAACTTGAGAATTTGCACAATGTGGGTGTTGACTATCCCTAACCTCTTTTTACAAATAACGGTTACGTGGTACTTGAACTATTTGCTTTGCAAAGTAAAAAGCAAAGGATTGAAGTGAATCATAGGAAATATTTGCAAAGAAGCTTACAGATCTGAATTTTCCACCCTTCCTACCAAGTGTTGGTGTGGCTTTTTGCTGTTGTCTGCACTGGTTTTGATTTTGGTTGCATTAGGAAAACTTTTTTTCTATTGTTTGCTCTTGATTGAATATTAAATATTGTAGAGATTATCAGTGAAACTGTTGGAAATATCATAAGACTTAGATACACAAAGTGGGTTTATAGTCTCCATACAGGAAGAGGAGTAGAAAGCTTCTGATAGACATCTAAAGCCGTAAAATGCAGTAAAACTGGATCAGCCCTTCTTTTCTTCTATTACCGTGTAGCATTACAGGCATCAGAGGATTGTGAAGATGTCTTGGTTTGTAGTAGTAGTAGAAGAATTTAAAAGGTTTAGAGTTGTACAGAAAATGAATGGATTTTCAGACATTTTTGTGGTTTTCATGGTGGTCAGATAAATTAGTATTTTTAAATTTTAGATAAGTTTCTGGTAGGTAACTAGGATTGTATGAGCCAAGGAACAGATGATTGAGTCTCAAGCATACATTGATCAGCAGGGTAGAAATGTGAAAAAATTTTGCTTCCTGTTTTCCACCTCCGGAAATCATTGCCCAGTTGGATTGATGAACTAATGAGTTAAGCAGAAGGCTCCTGTAAGTGTATGCAAAAATATGTAGGAAGACAGTTCTTTCTCTGGAAGAGCTACCCACCTAACATAAATGATGTTTTAGATCAGGAGTACACATGGGATACTGAATGAGGTCAGAGAGCTTTTTCGAAAGGCAAGGAGGAATAAAACAGGGATAAGCACATTGAAGCATTTTTTATGATCTCTCTGCTTAGGAAGTGAAGCGAAAGAACAGATTGCTGGGCAAAGTAAGCAATTTTGGTTTGTCTTTTCTGGTTTATGTTGAGTCTTCTGTTATTAACTACTTCTTGGAACACACTTCAGTATGGCAAAACCTGTCATCTTGTAACATTTCTGTAAATTGTAAGGGCTTTTTTAAAGTTTAAAATTGTATGACTAAAGTAGGAAATAATGTAGGTGTCAGATTCTGATTTTATTGTGAATACATTATTTCAATTACTTCCCTCTTGGTTTATGTTCTGGTGGAAGTGAAAAACCAGCCCTAAGGAAATAACTGCCCTGTCTGCACAAACGGGTCTGTGCACTGGAAGTCATTGCTAATACAAATTAGTGTTACCATTGCTTTATTCTACCCCTCCTTTAAAGAATAGCGCTCAAAGTAAACCAGAGGGTATGCTAGAAATGACTCATGGTGTTCATGGATTTGTGAAATCATAGTTCAACCTGAATCTGAATCATAGGTACACAGAGAGGAGGCCAATCAAGGTGGTGGAAGAATTCAAGTGCAAGACTTGGGATGAGTGGCTGAGGTCACTGGGTTTGCTCAGCTTGGAGAAGGCTGAGGGGTGACCTCAGGGCAGCCGACAACTTCCTCATGGGGGAGAGCAGAGGGGCTGGTGCTGATCCCCTCTCTCTGTGCTTGCTCACCGGGCATGAGGAGATGGAATGAAACTGCATCAGGAGAAGTTCACATTGGGCATTACGAAAAGCTTCTTCACTGAAACAGGCTCCCCAGGGAGTGTCTCAGCTACAAGCCTGCCAGAGCTCATGGAGCATCTGGGCAGCCCTCTTGGTCATATGGTTTAGTTTTGGGTAATCCTGTGAGGAGCAGAGAGTTGGAGTCTATGATATGCACGTGAGTCCTTTCCTACTTGAGATATGCTATGGTGCTATGGTTCTATACTTAGTTTTTGTGGAAGTTTTGACCCTTTCAGTTCAGTGCATACAGGGATTAATAGTTGAATAAATCTACTTCGATATAGCACTTTCTTTTGTAAATTTTTTATTTGCGTCTCCTGAACAGAGAGTGATTTGGTAACACATCTTGTGTAAGACCACACCAAAAACCTGTCCAGTTCATTGTTTTGAGAGTAGCAGTTGTGTAGGACAGAGTATGTGAGGGCAAGCACATAAGTACACTTCTCTTGTGTGGTCCCCCCACCCTGCTCCTAATCTTTAGGTTGTGATTTTGGATATAAGAATTCTTGATTGATTTTTCTTCCACTTTGTGAATCCTTTTATTACTCAACCTGCATAAACTTTTGGCACCCACAGCATTCCATGTAAAGGAATTCCACACCTGAGTTGGATTTGTAATAAGGAAGTATATAGTATTATTTATTTTCAATACATGACATCTTAATTTATTCAATGCCCTTATTAGGAAAGACTTGTTTGTTACGCAGTTTCCTGTGACCACACAATTTCTTAGACCTCTGTCCTTTCTCTCATCACTTGTCCATTTTTGAGGCTAATGGGTCCTATTTACTTAGTATCTTCACACGGAAGTTGTTCATAGCTTTAATCTTCCTTGTCTCTGGTCTTTGTATCTTGCATGTCTTTTCTGTGTCTGTTTTGTAGCACAGGAACCAAAACTGCACAGCACACCGTGTGAGGCACAAGAAGGACCTTGGTGGTGGCATAGTGTCCCGTTCATTGCCAATTTTAATATTGGGATTGCTTTTCTGGGCAGCTTCTGGACATTACCTGTTCATTACAACTTCACAAACACTTCCCTAAATAGGAATAGCTAGTTCGGAGCACATTCTTTTGTGTGTGTGGAGTGTTGGCTTTTCCCTGCTGTGTTCATTACTTTCCCTTTTGTTGTACTTAAATTTGTGCACTAGCAAGACTTAATGCACTGAAAGATTGTTCACCTTTCCTAAAATGTCCAGGGTATTCTCTAGTCAACAGTCAGGATATTACTTATGTACTTATCCAGTAGTCAGTTTTCCACATCCTGCCTGAAGAGTATGATATGGAATATTCAAATTATCAAAATGGCAATTATTTTTGCAAAGGCAGACAATATTTTGACTGATGCTTTCTGAGCATCTTGCATAGATTTTTCAGAGTTAATGACGCTGGCCTTCAGAAAAATCAGGTTTCTTGAAGGTGCAAATCAGCTATTGAAAATTACATAGGATTTTCCGTCCTAATTTGAAATATGTTTGTGTATAGAAACAATGTATGATAATGGAAGTAAAAGAACTAAGATGAAGTTTCCGTAAGGGGGAAGGGCCAGACTTGTATAGTATTTAAATAATAAACTACTTTTCTGGGTAGCAAGAGTTGGCCACTTCAGTTCCTTTAAAAATCTGATCCTGAAACCATTTTTCTGTCAGTCAGGCTGTCAATACAGAGGATTTCTTGAACTATGCTATAAACTCCAAAATCACTTATCAAGGGCAGCATCTTCTGAGGGACCTAGCTTTTTCTATAGAGATACAAAAGCTTTTTGAATACTATTTGGTGACCCAGAACTCCAACCAAAACTCTAAAATCTTTCAACGAATTCATTTTAGCATTAAATATTTGAAAATAAATATTGGAATGAAAGGTCACTGCTTTCTTAAGTAATACAAGTTTTATCATCTCCCGAGAGACTATTTAAAAAAGAAATATAGCAACTGGTGAGGCTCCAAAGTTGGGCTTCAGGAAACAGTGGCTTCTGTTTGACAATAATAAAATTCATGACAAAGGCTGTGGGATTTTCTTTCAAGGTAAAAACAAAGCCTTATTTCATTAGCCACTGATACACTGATCCAATGGCAAAAATAGTAAAATGTGTAGCCTCTACACAAGCAAAAGCATCACATTTTTTGTGTATAAGTCTATAAGCAAACCTATGAAGGCAGGCTTGATTACAGAACTTAATAAAAGACATCTGTCCTTTGATTGCTGAATTAGTCCACAGGGCTGTTTTTACTGTCAACCATAGTGGAAAAAAAACCAAATAAAAAAACTCCCCCACAATACAGAACAAATGCAGAAAAACCTGCTTAGATGCTGTGGAAGTGAACATTTGTCTTGAAAAGGAAACAAAACCAATATGGCTTCTTCAGTCTGTGAAATCAGTAAAGGGATCACCACAGAATTCATATGGCAAGGAAGAAGATAGCCCAGGCATTTTGCATTTCACGTGCACTAGCAAAAGCTGAAGGCAGATGTAGAAACTTACCAGCTGGGCTGAAGAGAAGGAGGAAAATGGGTAAATGCAGGGGGAGGAATATCTGAGCTTAAGTTGCAAGTCATAGGATGGGAAGAAAAGAATTCATATCAAGCAAAATTTTTATTTATGTTAGTTCTGTATCTGCTGCTTATGTAATGTAATAAACGGATAGTCCTGTAAGTATCCTTGTAGAGAGCATTTGAACAAGCATCAGTCTGTTTTCCATGACCAATATGTCTGATGAAAGTTGACCCTACTGTCTGGTAAGCAAGGCACTTGTCTGAATAATAGACACTGCATTTCTTTGGTGCAAAACAAGTGCTTGCAATGGGTGAATTAATGTGACTGACAGAATTCTGTGTATAACAGCTCAACATGAGGGAATTCATCCATTTCTCTTCAAAAAATCTTCCTGAAAGATAATATTTCACCAAAAAATTTCAACTTCATGTTCTGGTAAAAGCATTTTTTCATTTAGGAGTCTGGTTTTGTTACGTGGACCAAATCGGAGTTTTTAAAAACTGTTTTATCTTCTTGAATCTTATTTTATAATGTATAATCTCATACATGGCATTCTAAGGATATTTTGCAAAGTATATCTAAAAATACAATCTTTCATACCATTTATTTGAAGTATTTAAAATAGTTTATCTTGTGTGATATTATGGCTTCACATACCGTATGTAGCTCAGCAATCAGAAGCATGTTCTCCATGCTAAACTTTAAAATCAGAGGTGCAGACTCACGTGATTTTGTCTTTAGACCAAGCCTTGATACTGTAGTTTTGAGACATAAGGTTTAAAAAGCATGATTCTTTTTTTGACCTGCCAAATGTCTTTCATTGTGCTTAAGAAAGTAGATGGCAAAGAGGAGTAGTCAAGGGGGAGTAGCAAAGCATATGACAGAATAACACATAATACAGTGATGTTGAAAAGTAAGTAGTATTAATCTTTAACCTATTTCATATTTTCTATGGGCATCACATGGCTGTGTGAGGATTTATCTTCCAGAAGAGATTCTGCTTGGATTACTTATGAGGTTTCCCTTGGTTTAATAGGGGTTTGAGGTTTATTTTCTTTTCTAGGTCAGCTTCAGTGCTTCTTGATCTAAGATGAGCTGAGTCCTCCCTAGTCCGTGTATGCATACTCCAAACGAATAGCCCCTTTTATATCCTTATTAATCTGGTAAAGTTTCACAAGTCTGATGTAGATAGAGAACTTGGGTATGTACGAATCTGTTTATTAAAGAAAATCAACTCAAAGTGTAAAGTCCAGGAAGAAAATAGAAACTTTGCAAGTCCTTCATAAAAAGTAGAGAAATTGTGTGCTAGCATTTCCTTTCCCAACTTTCTGTTCTTTCCATTAGATGTGTATTTGCCTCACTGTGTTGTGCAGAATTTGCTCTTTTTAGAAATATCTAGTTCTCCTTCCTACTGGCTCTTGCATGATCATTGTACATCTCATGGATTCTCACCCGAAAATCTGTCAGCTGAGTCCTTCAGAGTCCCTGAAGTGATTGAAAACCATCTCTTGAAAGAAGCTAGAAAATCAACATTGGTTTCTCTCCATCTTCTAATGTGTCTTCTAGTCTGATTAAAGTTGCCTTCTGGTAGTCATTGGTAAAGTGTTATCAGCTGATACAGTTAATATAAAACTTACAGATTTTAGGTCTTGAACTCCTACTTTATTTATGAAAGCTGATCTGGAATTTGGTGTGGATGCTCCTAGGGTGTCTGTCTGACTCGCTTCCTCCCTGCTGGTTTTGATAACAAATTGGTCTCCTAATCATCCCTGGTCAATGCATTTTAATATTTTTTTCCTGAGGTCCCTCCTGTAAGGAGCTTCAGGTGTCCTTTTGAGAGGGGATGTGCACATAGTTGACATTTCAGTTTTCTATAGTATCTGAATATGAGGCCACATCATACACAGCTTCTCCAAAGACAGTATGAAGATATGCCACAGAAGAAGCTTGCTGGCCAGATGTGGATCTTCAGGAGCACAGCCAGCTCAGCCCAGAGAGACAGCTCTCTGCTGTGGATACAGGTCAGAACCTGGGACTTGTTCCCTGTAGTGACCTAAGAGAATTAACAGTAGTAGCATTGATTCAGGAGATCTTTTGATCCTATGTTCCTACCTGGAAAAAGATACAGGCACTTGTATGACCAAAAGTAATGATTCCAATCTTGAGCATCCTTCGTACAGGTATATGCGATACACATATAATATCGGAGTACAAAATGAGTCCAGTTATCTGGACTCAGCTGCAACACTTTCCACTGGTAAGTTTTTAAAATGCAGTTCAAGTTCAGAGTTAAATATATCCATTGAATCATAGCACAGATCTTTGCACATATATAAAACAAAGTGTTTATCCAGAACAGAAAAATAAATGGATGATAGTGCTTTGTTTTCCAACAGAGTTCTAAAAATTACCTCATGAATACGCAATGTACCTAACTTAGTTTACTGTTTGATTAAGGTCTTGGCATTGACAAGAGGACATCTTTACCACAGAGCAATTCTTCTCCATGGGATGATACACTCTTCAATATATCCATACATGCAGCAATACGACATGGAAAATGGAAGTTACTAACTGGATATCCAGGTAACAAAATAACTCCTTTTTGAAAAGCATATCCTATCTCCCATCCACCACAAATGCAGTTTAATTTTGTTTCATAATTTTAATTTTTTTAGTAATTCTGCTAACTTCTTAGGTTTTTGACCACATGCAAAGATCTAGAATGAGCACTTCTGAAATCCAAACTATGTACGGTTTCATTTTCCAAATATTTTGTCTACAGACTACCTTAACTATAGCGAAAAAACTGTCATAGAATATCTCAAGCTGGAAGGGAACTGTAAGGGTCATAGAATCCAAGAAGAAGGTCCCTTAAATTACTTGATGTGAAATAAAGTTACATGGAATTTTGAATCCCAGTGGTGCAGCTTTTTTTGCATAAGTAAGACTCCTGTTTAGGTAGCCCTGGACTAGAGAGACTCTGATGCAGGGCTAGAGTTAAGGTGTGCAGCAACAGTTGCTGCCCAAGGGCTTGTCAGGAGAGCCAGTGAATTCATCAGTTACAGGAAAACTCTGTGTCTCCTCTCTGCTGCTCTGTATCTCAGAATTGACCCTTTGTCTGTTCCTGTTTCTGTAGGCTGCAGTCATTGGTTCCCTCCACCGTCTTTGTTCAATGAGTCACAGATTCAATCGTCTGATCCATCAACCAAGAGACTTTGGCTGTTTGATGTTGTTCATGATCCTGAAGAGAAAAATGATGTGTCTGAAAAGTATCCTCATGTGGTGGAAAAACTACTCTCTCGGCTTCAGTATTATTACAAACGTTCAGTGCCTGTGTTCTACCCTGATGAGGATCCCGACTGTGATCCAGCAGCAACTGGGGCTTGGGGTCCTTGGGCATAGCACACACAGCTTTGCATCCAGCAAAAAAACCTCTGTAGCAGAGTCTGGTTTATGGAGTCCGAGTCCTAGTCGTGTATTTTGTACTTTTTTAATGAACTATTGCTAATTCTGAGCCTATTCTTTGAATAATTCAGTATTTCTTATTCTTGACATGTTGGGAATCTTATTTCAGTCTTTTCCCACTCTCTTGTTCCCAAAAATTATATATGCAGTCTTAGTAAAATTATATATATTTTTTAATATTCTTTGTCTGGAATATGCTTTTAGTTCAGAAGATAAACACTGCCTCCTTCCTTGAAAGAAATTGAAAGGAATTGAATTCCTTGAAAAGAATCATGGCAGCAGGGACATCCAAAATTAATCAGTCTTGTGGAATCTACTGAATTCTGGTGTCATGTTTGTCCAGAAGATGAATTTCATTGAAAGCTATTACATATCTGTATTGGCATAGTAATTTCTGCCTTTAACATGTACTTCCATCCAGAAAAGGGATGATTAAAAAAAGAAAACCTCACAAATACAACAAAATCTCTATTTCTTGTTCACTCTTAATGTATCAAACCGGAGTAGAGAGTGATGATCAACTGGAGTGCAGGACTGCCAGGTAGAGGGATCTTGACAGGCAGAAGAAATGGGTAAATAAAGATTTTCTCAAGTTCAGCAATTGCAGAGTCCTCCACTTGGGATGGAATAGTTGCATTCAAGAGTACACACTGGGCCATGACCAGATGGAAAACATTTTTGTGGGGAAAAAATCTAGGCATTCTTCTGAACAATAATTGCCCTTTTCTCTCTAGGTGAAGAAGATCAACCACATGTTATTTCATATAAGCAAGAATGTAGCCAGCACTTAGGGGAAGTCTTAATTCCCCTCTGTCAGCACTAGAGCATAGCATTGCATTTTGAGCTTCCGTATACAGGAAAAGTATTGACCAGTTGGAGTTAGTTCAGTGGAGAACTATGAATGTGATCACAGGGAGGATAAAGAAATGGGTTAGTTTATGGTGGTGAGGAAAAGGGGAGTTTCTATCTTCAGAGAGTATAGAGAAGAGGAAGCCAGACTCTTCTCAGAGATGCATAAAGATGAAAAGCACAGAGGGAACATGTGGAGTTCCAATGGAATATAAGGAAAGGAAAAAAAAATCACACCATGAGTTTAGTTAAATATGGGAAATGTGAGTCTATGGCAACCCTAATCCTGGAGATGTTCAGTCTTTGGTTGGAGAAGATTCTGAACAATTCTATCCCTGAAGCTGGGTCAAATTTGAAGTTGACCTGGTTTGGTAGAGGTGGTGAGGAACAACCAGTGACCTCCAAAGGCCCCTTTCTGCAGGAATTACTGTACAATTCTGTGCTGAACAAAACCTTACTTTTATTACCTGCCTGGTAAGCACCCTTTCTTCTCCTGTTTTGTTTCTTTATTACCATAGTGGAGTCTGTTTTCATCCTGAAGTGGGCTCTGAGCCATGATGAAACCAAGCCAAGCAACATTTCTCAGTTGCTCATCAAATTGGATGCAAGATAACCTGCCAGCTCTCTATTAGTGTCTCAAACCCTGAGTTCTGGTGCTGCATCTCATGTCCTTGGCTAAGTTCTCAGGATGCAGAGCTCAATCTGTCATCATCTCCAGAAAGCAGGAATCTAATTGCGTTTTTCCTGGCTCTGGGACCAGCTCATATAAATTGCACTAAAATTTTGCATAACTTCCCAGTTTTCTCTCGGGAGACTTGTGCTAATTGTTAGCAAACAGATAAATGAAGAGAAAGGCTTGACAAAATTCATGCATTTATTTAAAAAAATGGATGAAGTCTGAAAAAAGATGAAAAGAGAAAACTGAAAATGCGTATGCTTTCTGATACAGCTGATTCTCCACTACGCTGTCTTAAATTGAATCTTAAATGCTTATCTTTTCTACTTTTGATGCTTTTTCTACAAGTCGAAGTGAAGCTAAAGATCTCCAGAAGCCTGTTCAGCTTTTTATCTTTCTCCTAAAGAGCTTCATGTTTCTCTCACTCCTTTGTCACTTCTGCTCCTTTATGTCAGTATTTCATTCACTATCTTCAGCCTTGAAGACAAGGAAAGAAGAAAGGTAGTTTCGGAGAAAATAATTCTCGTATAATAGACAGTATATATTCTATGTGGTTTAATTTGGTATATTCCTCCTATTTCAATTTCCTTTTCCATTCATCCGTCAGTGGCTGAAAGCAAATGCTTGCAGCAGGATATGACCAGGCAAGCTCTTTGGATTGTTCCTCACCTTCTAAACAACCACTCACAGCCCCAAAGACTAGTTTTCTCTTCCATTAGATTGCACAACCTTTCCATTGGGGCCCTTGGGCATAGTGCCCAGCCTTACAATACTTTCTAAGCTGTTGGTATTCACACAATCATGCATTTCCACAGCTTATCTAGACACTGGGAGAATCATCTGATCATTACCTGCCTCCAGGTAATTGGTATTTTCATTGGTAAAACACATCTGCTGTGACAGAAGCTGTCATGGTTATGGTTACCAACTTTCATATGAACTAATACATTTAAAATACTAAATTAAAAATGTTATATGTTCTGTAGAAGTAGTCTCCAAACTGGTTCCTGATCATATCTCCTTCCATTTCATGAAACACGTTTAAGCTTTTTTTTTCTGTTGTGTGGCTCTTCACTCAGTTCCTGCTCAGATTTTAGCTAACACCCAGCTCATACCAGAACCTGATGTGTGTTGGGACCAGCACCGTGAGATCCAAGTGAGGGCAACACACAGGCAGACCACAGGAAGGGCTCAGGGCGTTATGAAGCCACTATTTGTCTGCTGCAGCCATAGTCCTTCCTACTGATTGTCAGTTCCTTCAGAATCCACGAACTTACGGAAATCATGTAGACCAAACTTGCAAGCAGGAAGGTGTAAATATTGCCCCTAACACTGCTGAAGCATATCTAGCATCAGCCAGTCTGCTGAGGTTTTCATGCTTCCTGGTGGGATAGATGGGAGGCCTGCACTGTGACAGAGGAGAAAGGATGAGCACTCTCAGCAGCAGCTCTGGGAGTATTTTGCTTTTAACTTGTAAGTTACGGCTTAGACAACTTGTGAGTTAGAAACCTCATGAATTAGGGAATGAACTAGTGAATTCCCATGTTAGTCTTATTTGTATGAAGGGGGTTGAGCCTTTGTTTGATGTGCTCATAAAACAATTTACAGACTATGTTGTCCTGTAAATTAGAGAAATCCAATTGGACCAATGACAATTGTGGCTTCAGAGCACAGCAGCATTTCACTTTTGAGATTTTGAAGATTCTTTATGATAACTGAGGCTCAGGCTCTGTTATTTGCTGACCATATAAAGGGAGGGAAAATGTAAGCAACAAAACCTTTTTATAAGCTATTGCAGAGCATTGACAAAGCTTGCGTTTTCCTTCAGTAGCTCCAGAAAAACCTTTATTGCAGGTCCTTTTTTGAACTGTTGCAGTCGGTTTGTTTTATACTGATACAATGATTTATGTTAGTTTATAACTTACCTGTTTAGTGCAACTCTAAGTTCCGTATTCTAACTGTAGCATACAGTTAGTAACATGGTCTGGAGTAGGGGATTCTGAAAGAGTAGGGTGTTAAATTACCTTTTGTGACCTTTAGATTTACTATTTTTGTATGTGTCATAATGATACGTGTTGTCCTTCAAATGTCTTTTTGAGAGAAATCGTCCAAAGAGCAGAAGTTCCATCAGTTCTCATTCATTCAGCATGTGTTGGTATAGTTTATTTGTGGAATCAAATGCAAATGGAGATGTTGACAGCCATTCCCCAGTACGTAAGGCAAGTAGATCCAAGGAATTTATGTTGTTCTCTCTCTTTTTTGGTAGTGCGTATCTATTTAGTACCCTGTGTACACATGCAGACGTGTAAGATTAGAAGGCTGACTGTTCTCAGTCAATATCACATGTGATATTTTAGTTTATAGTAGGCATTACAAGATGTGGTTGCTGCAATAACAAGGGACTGGACTTGGGGGTGGGGGAAATTTCTGCCCTACATTCCTCTGTGCCCTTCAGCATTCAGCACTCATATTACATGAGGAAAGATGTTGTCTTACCCACAGAAGTGGAAACTTCTGTTAATGATATTTTTAACTGTTTTTTTTATGCTGATACCTAGTTTCATGGAAAAGGAAAAAAAAACCATCAGCTAAGTTGTAAAAGCTCAAGTAATTAATGACATTGACTTCCATTGGTGTCAGCTCCTTGGCTAAAGTTAGAAAATATTAAAAAATTTGTAATTTTAATTTCAGAGGTAAGCAGAGATTTTATGTGTTCTCTTTTCTCTATGTCCTGCAATCTGCATTTTAATGTCTTGCTGATATTCTAATTTATGTAATTCATTTACTAGGAAGAGACTGTGACATATCCTTGTCTCACACAGATATTCAGTTCACCCTCTCGTTATATTTTAAAATCCAAAGATTCATTAGTTTCTCAGCTACAGTAGACATAATAATTTATTTTATTTTTTATTTTCTAATTATTTTCCATGGGTGGTCCTTCATAAAACATTTTAATTGAACTGGGTTAGGGAGAAAAAAACATCTGGCTGACACGTTTAGATTGGCATCTGCAAAGAGTTGTATACCGTTCAGTTGTTTCAAATTGGGAAATAGAGAATTCTTTATATGTTTTGTGGTTACTTGAGTAACATTCAAAAATGCAAGTATTTTGAACTCTAAATAAAACTTCATTTCATCCCTTTCCAATTAAAGATTCATTCTTAATCTAGCAAACATCCGAGCATTATGAATTCAAAAGTCTTAATCTTTATGCTTTAGAAATTATTTAAGCTTCAGAAAAGTAACCAAGTTTAGGAGAAATGCTGACACTGGCTACTCATTTTGCATTGCTTACTTGTAAAAAATATATACACAGTGAAGGAGGGGATGATTTTATAAGCAAAACAGAAAATCTGGATCTTTTCTTGAGTCAAAAGCCCTATATTCAGCCTGAAAATAATTTGTCCGACTTTCCTAAGGTTGATAAATGGGTCCTGGATAAAGATCTGAGTTTAATCCTCTTTGGAATCTCTGAACAGAAGAACCCAGAGTTTAAACACTTGTGGTCTGTGTGGATTTGAAGCTCCACTACCAGTCCCTGTTTGCCTCTGTGAATTTGCCTCTCATCTTACTTTCTGACAGAGTGGTTTAATGGTAGTAAGACTACTAGCAATATTCCCAGAAGTGTTGCATGCTTTCTTTAACAAACAGTAAATGAGCATGAAGTTACACAGAGAATCCTGTTAAATCTTTGGCACCCTATTGCAGACTTACCAAAGGGTCCTGGTGGAAGGGGAGATGGTGACAGAGCCGCTGATAGGGCTTCTATCCATGTGTGATGGAGCTTGGCACGCAAGGACATGCAGTCCGTATGTGTAGCCACGTTTGTCATCCTAGGGCCAGGAACACCCAAGTGACAGAGGCAACTGAATCACAGAACACGTAAGTCAAAGTCAAAATGAAAGATTACTTGACAAATAAAAAGCATACAATGTCAAGCATTACCAGGGGATCCAGAATCTAGCCATAGGTTAGGGCTGTTCTGGGTGTAGGAACACCAAACCATTCCCAAGATGTAGCAGTTATTAAGGAAGAATTTGTTTTCCTGCCTACCTGCTCCTTTGGCAGCCCACCACAGGCCCCACTCCAGCTGGAGTTTGAGGCTGTGTCTCTCTCATAACATTGACCTTAGCTCTCGCTTGATGGAGGGGTCAGAGGACCATTTCTCCAGCCCAGCCCTGCCCTTGGCAGTCCCTTTGGAGCCCCACCCTAAGTAGACCCATAGGTTTCATGTCTCTCTAACTATAAATAAGCTGAGGTTTGTAATGGGGAAGTAGTGCTTTTGCTAAGAGAAGAGGAAAAAAACCTGCCAATTCTAAGTTTGAGGAGGTTAAGCAGTTTTTTTGCCAGCGGGTTTCCAGCTGAATGTTTTAACTGTTTCAGCTTACTGTCTTTGTCAGCTGCAGGCCATGGACTCAATCTTGTTTCAAGCTGGTCTATTATGTGGGAAGATCCTGGATAAATATGCGGTGTAAAGAATTCCGTGGGGTCCCAAGCTGCTGCTTCTGAATCCAGTGCTCTCCCGTCTTCTTCCAGTGCCTTACAATTCATGTATGAGCTCATCTACATCGAGCAGAACTGCTGCAAGGAACAGTAAAAACTTTTTTTGGCACAGAGCAGTCAGAATGAGTCAGCCATCCAACCATGGACGGGATCAGTGACGGCCCTTGTGATAATTGCATACCATGGTTAGCAGAGGCAGAGGATGATGCAGTACTTCTTGTTGTGTTAGTGTTCCCTCCTGAGAGTGTTGTTTTTGTGGGGTGGAGTGCAGAGATACTGGAAAGGTTGGCGATATATCTGCTGCCAAATTTCAAAAAAGTGACTACCGGCTGCCATCATCAAAGCAGTTACCGGATGTTGACCCCCTAGTCCTGGCTAAACTCAATAGCAATAAAGGCAGTTATATTTTGTCTGCAGGACTATAGTTAGAAAAAAGTATAGTCAGAATAGCTAGATTTGGATCTAAGGAATGCAGTGTTTATTTGGACGAATCTTCAAAAGCCACAACAAGGTACTGCACCAAAGCCACAGTTCTGGGCTGCCAGATTTTGGCATTTGGGACAGTGATAAAAATAAAAGAGCCTTGTCTTTCTTTTCTGCTATGCATTCTTGCTATTTCTTCAAGCAAACAAGGAGTTAGAACACAGTGAATACACGTACAAACAAAGTAAGCTGTGTTTGGTATTCAGCAATGCTTATTGAGTAATTTTGGGCATAGAGCCCATGGTAATGAATGGAAAACTTTGATCAGGACATCTGTGGCCTGCCCAGATCATTTCATGGGACCTGCAAATCTGCCAGAAACATCACTTGATGGCCCTATTAACCAGGGATGTTGAAGTCTTTCTTGATTGTGTACATTCTCCAAGCACACTTATGAAGTAGGAGTCATTGATTTTTACTGGATAGAAAACTCAGAAATGGCTTATTCAAGGACATCTGAGCCCTTAAGTTTACCCTTCACATTTATCCTGCTTCACTGGGAAAAAACTTTAATGAGTCTGTCTGGACGATGAAAAGATGAATGTTGAGAGCATTGAGTCAGAGGGTGGACTTAACTTTGAGCAAACATACTCTCGGTTCCAGCTTAACTGTACTTAACTCACAGTAACAAATAGTTTGGGGTTTTTTTTATATATAGATTATAGTCAGGGCAATTCTGTGATTCCAAACTGTTTTCTTGATGTTGCTCATAAGTGTGCAGTTTTCCATGAAAACAGTCAGTTCCTGGAGGATCATAATTTTTTCCCCTCTTCCCTTGTGTATGTGGTAAGAGGAGCCTTTTTTAAAAGGCTGTGAACATTGTAAGTGCCAGCCCAAGAACCATGAAAGCACTGCTGCCCTGTAGGTGGCCCCTATAGATGTACTGAATTTTCACTTTGATTTTTGTCCCTTTTGCTTTGTTTTCAAATATTCTGTTTTACAAGTTATACATGATGGATAAAGCACTGTCTGAAATAATCCCAAAGTGGCTATTAGTCTGGTCTAGTCATACCCCGCCACCTCAGCTGTGACATGTTGTAGAAACAAAGTCATCCTCCTGCCTTTTCAGTTCTGTTTTGACTTTACTCTATAATGAAGAGAGTATGGGCATGGTATGTTAAACAACTGGATAAGAGCAACATACGCATTACCATTACTCTGCTTCTAACTAAAGCTCCAAAACGAATGTAGTGGGGAAGCCTGGCTAGGAATTTACTGACAGTTTTCCTTTGCCATAAATTCAGCATTAGAAAAAAAATCCAGAACAGCTGAAATGGCATAGCCTTTGGCTGAGTAAAAAATAGACATATTTATAATATCAAAGGAGACGTATGAAAATACCCCAGCTGGATTTTGAAAAATGTAGGAGGGAATAGAGTAGAACAATTGCATTTCTGTTTATATTTGCCGTAGAAAGTAGCCCACTGTGAAGAAACATTTAGGAATGTGAATGATTGAGAGATTATCTCTTAGAGGCAGCAGGTATAAGATGTCTGAAATTCCTTTGAGTTATAATTGCTTGTTAACAACAAGATTTTTTGGTAATTATTTCTGCCCACAATACACAAGAACTTAATGTACACTGCTTTATGTGGAGAAGTTTTTAGAATTCACTTTTTTCTCCATTTACTCTGTGATAAATAAAAAGCCATGGTATATGGAAAAGAAATTTTAAGAGGAATTTTTAAAAATTATTATTCTAACATCATAAAATGGAGAGAATTTTCTTACAAAAATAAGAGTTTCTATGCTAATATTTATGCTATTTATAGCATTTAATGCAATTGCAAGAATCCATCTTCCTGGCTATAGAAATTGAGTGTAGTGTTAAGAGACGAGTATAATTATTAACCCACAAATATCATTGAGGATTTTTGTACTATGCAGTGAATGATGCATTTTATATTTAACTTGTGACTAAATACGTATTTTATGTGTGGACCTAATCCAAACCCCAAATCCAAACAAAGCAAGCTCCTACATTATCTAGGTTTGTTGTACTTCTAAATTTTATATTTTGAGTCTTTGATTCTAAGTACCAATATTAAATTACTTAGTATCTATTTTTTCAGAAGCAGTGAGGATGCTGAGACCCTACTATCACAACACTGTTTAACAACAATTCTTTTCAGAGCCTATAGAAGTATAAGCATCATAAGCTGCAAGCAAAAGCTGACACAGTCAACTATCCATCAAGTATCTGACAACAGCCACTATCCATCCTTTTACTTAATATAATTTAATGACATTTTCTTGATGACATGTTCAGATAAAGTAATGGCCTCTTTTTAAATGCAAATGCTGGTTTTGTCTGTAGTTTGTTTCCGTTGTGCTTTTCATAAATGTACTGCTGATACATGAGAATACAAGAAAAGATTTAGGAACACTTGGTTTAATCCTAAATATTATCCAGGTAATAAGTGACTATAATACACTGGTAATCATAAAAATTCTTGATGTAGCAGAGGTCTGCCATTGCTTAGGTCCATAACTCTTAGCCCCAAATGCACACACAACTGCAGTGCCCTTGGAGCATTGTTTCCTTCGACTCCTGTCTTAGGAGTTGATTACTGCATAGATCTCTCTGTACTAAGTGAAAATCAGAGTAATTCCGCTCAAGGCCATAGCTTCAAGTGAATTCAGTGCTCATGAAAGACCTTTGCCCACGAGCTGCAGTCAGAAGATTCTGAATTAATTCATTATTAATTAACATCCATTTGTCTTAGTTGCCCATGTGAAAAGATGGAGAGGGTAGAGCATTGTGAGAAATACAGATAGGGCTGTGCTTGGAAAAGCTTTGTTTGAGGTGTTGGTCACTCAGCCCAAGTGCAGTCATGGTTCCAGTTTGTTTTATGAACTGGCCCAGTCAAGCTGTAGAGCAGAATTAAATACTCCTGTTTATCATATAAAGAGACAGCCCAGTAAATCTGGTAGATTTCTATATTTTTTAAATGGGTCCATATTTAACTTTACATTACTGCTTAGGAATCGAGTTCCAAAAAGCTGTAACAGTGGCTACTGTTCTTTCCCTTAGGGTCTGAACAAGGAAATCCAATGTTTTCTGGTCAGCAGTAGGAATTCCACTTTGTAATCTGACACTCTTCATTCCTCTCCTCTCAAAGGCAGTAAACCAAAAAATTAAAGGCAGAACAGATTTTCAAATCGTGTAGCATTTGTAAATCCTCACGCACATTTAATGATTTGTTGGCATGTACAAACTGAAAGCTTCATGACCTGGCCTTTCTCTTGTCAGTTCCTGCTCTCATCACATTGCCTAGTTATGCACGTTTCACTGAGAATTCATGTTTTTGCATTTCTCTGATTTCAGCCCTATTGTTCCAAACTCATGAGGAATAAAAAGTCATAGAAGAGCCAAGATCTTCATATTAGGAGGCTGATACAGCTCAACTGTAGCCAACAGAGCTATGCTAGTTCATACCAATAATTATGCAGTGATTAGAAAGATATTAGTCCCTTTTTTCTATTTTTTAATGCCTGGTCTCTAGGAAGCATGTGGTGGTGGTCTTCTTCTGCATATGTATGCAGTGGTAACAATTGGATCTTTTCATGCGCAGAGTGGGTAACTCAACTCTAGTCAGTCTGTAATTTCTTTCTGACAGACTCGTTATTTCTCTGCCGATGGTATGGTTATGGTTAAGGGCAGCTGTACAATTTAAAAACACAATTTTTCTGCAAGCACAGTATCTCTGTTCAAGCACACTTCTGTCCTAACAGTGCATAAGCCTGCTCATCCGATGACCGTGGCCGCACCAGTTGTAGAATATGGTTGTAAGACACTTGATAGAACTAACATTTTGACACACAGTTTTACTTGCTGCTATCATCTCTGTTTATTTATCTTTCTGTGATGGATATGTATTTTTACAATAGTAATTGCAAGGTCTCTGGACTCTGGACTAGGAAAATTATCTAGTTGCTTTGGCTGCTTGTTCTCATTAAGGATTTGTTCAAGTTCATGCTGATGTCAGCGTGCCCTCTGACTTCATTGGAAGACCTCAGTGCTATTTGAAAAAAATCAGATTATTTGCAAGCATGATACGAACTGCAAACTCAGTTGGAACTGTGTAAACTTCCGTAAGACTTGTTTGTAGTAGGAACAAATGTAGTAAGGAGAGCAGTTAGGAAATCTCTGGTTTCTCTTCTCTGTGCTTTCAATATATGTGCTGCACTTTATATCTGCATATATTGAACTTCCTTAGTCACTAATCTGTAAGAGATGCTTTTGAAGAGATACAGATTTTTGGAACATTTCTTAAAACTATGATATTTGCTGGACTTTCAGAAGAAATTCTGAGAAGTCCATTCCTGCCGCTGTTGCAAATTTCTGGGTAAATAATAGCAAGGTTTTGGTGAATGCTACACTTTGAGTTTGAGTACATCCTTATAGCTGACACCTCTGGTATATGACTTTTAGCTTGGATCCATACCCAAACAGTAACAGAAACTATTAAAGTAAATTAGAAAAATAAAAGCCTGTACATTTCCATATGTTTACTGTAAGGATGTTGCAACGGTAAATTCCAGCACAATGGTTTTATGCTCCTAGGATATGATGTGGATATTTTTCATTGTCGCTCTTAGTGAATTGTGTACATCTGAATTTTATGCATTGCCTACAAAGCAGACAGGGATTTAGAAGAGAATGCATTTACTACATTTACTACGCCCTGTTCATCATTGATCCAGGAACTCAGACTTTCTCCACACCCTTTTGAAGTTAGCTGCTGGGAGGAAGGAACGCTAGCAACAGTGTTAAGGAAGTGCAGTCTCAGGCTCTGCACTCCCTTAATTAGAAGCCTGAGACTCAGGGTTAATGGTGATTAAGGTTCCGTTTTATTTTTCTAGTTTCTTCCTTGTGGGAAAAGATCACATAAAGCTGAAGTACTTTCAAATAAATGTTGATATTAATGGATTTCTTTTTAAAAGAAAAGTTATTTCTAAATCTGTTTCTGACAAATTAAGAATAAAATTCTTGTCAGAGAGTGTATCATTTAACTAAAACTGACAAACATAACTACACCTAACTGCTGTAGCTGCTTCTTCTTCCCACACTGTTGTTTTATTTTTTTAAACTTCAAAGTCTCCAAATTCCTTCTGATTGATGCACTGATATTTTAACAATGTCTTTGTTGTGTACTGCAATCAGGCAAGTGCTAATACCCTTGAGGAATCTGGCAGGACTGTGGGAATCTTCCAGCCGTAATTACATCTCTATCGTAAATGTGATGATATTGGCAGCTTCAGATGAGTTCACAAAATGTGCTGTTGTTGAGGGTGATACCAACTTTCTCCATAGACTTACGAGTCTAAGGTCATTCATTTATGCATTCTTTGCTGTCTCTGGTATGGAGTTTTTTAGCGCAGTTCTGGAAGATGTTAGAGACATAAACGCCTGCTGTATTTAAACAAAGAAAGACTGTAATCAGGGGAAAAAACAACAGGAAATCCTAATCACATAGTCAACACAAAATTACTAGCATGGTGAATTATAATCAGTGACACTGAATTTTAATGTTATTGTTAAAATTAAAGTTTATTAGTTTGAGCATTATGAGAAAAATAAAGCAATATTAAGATGCTGAATATACTTCAACTTACTGTACAACTATGTTACCCCAAGTCTTGGATTTACATACTCAGTTATTTAGAAGTTATTCTAGTTGAACACTTTAATATGTTTGTTTTTCTTTAATAGCTTTCAAATGCAGAATAATTCCATTGAAAACTAATTTTTGGGGCTAAGGACATTGCAGATGATTCACTACGTGCCTAAATATATAACCTCCTTGTATTTATTCAGTTTTTGGATCTGTGCCTCAGGCCATGGTTATCACTTGTTCAAATTCTGGTACAGACCACCCACTTCTCTGGTAATAAATATGGTTTCCCCAAATATAGGGGAAAAAGTACTTGATTTTTATTCTTGTGAGTTACTCCACATTTCTTCTTTCTCTGTATTTACATGAGAAAAAGTAAGATACCTGTCATTTAAATTATCTAATAGACCCATGACTTGCAAAATGCTTATTCGCTGGATTTTATATTTTATGACCAGACTGTGAAGAACAAAACAGTGTTTCCTCTTTGGTTGTTTTTTAAAGAGCGAGTGATTCACTTAATATGTTTAGAGTAGCACTAATGGAGGTTCAGGGCTGCTATCATTCTTTAATTAATGTGACAGATGAGAGATAAAAAGGTGCTTCTTATTTGTTTTAACTGCATGTACTCTGTCTGGGCTTCCTGAAGACCACTTGGCCTACAATCACTTTAAGAAATATCATGATTTGGCTCTGAGTCAGATGTGTTGGTTGAAATCAGATAGCCAAAACCACAAGAATCTTAACTTGTTAGAAATAGTGACTGTTCCAAAAAAGCGAATTCAGAAGACTGGCATACACACAGTAAGTAGAGGACACACATAAAAGCTCCTAGTATACCCTTAACTTCAGGTTTTATTAATTTTGCCGCTGTTAAGTCATTGGGAAACTGTGAGCACTTTGCCATACAAGGCTGGGGTTTTTTGTTTGCTGTTTCAAGGCCAGAATATATATTCTGCATATTAACAGTGACTTCAATCCTAATTCTCAGTGTCAGAACTTGGTCAGAAACTGCTTCATGGAAGCGTTTCTTACTGACATTGCACCTTTCCTTTCTTCCTGCAGCACTACAAATGACTGCGTACTGTGTCCTGGACATGCTGTGAATTCCCCGACAGAACATGATGCATCACTCCATCAAAACAAAGAGGTGTAATTCTTAGTTTACTAAATTATACTTAAAAGTTTTCTTCTTTAGGATTTTCTCCAAGGGCTCCAATTGCTGCAACAATTCGTAACCAAATGTGACTCCCAGGGAAGATCATCAACTGAATTAATTTTGATGTTAAGATATGACTTGTGCTTACTTGTCATTCAGTGACTTTGCAAATGTACTCACTCATTTCTTGTGTAACTGTCCCCCAACTACCACAGAAGAAAAGGCTAGAAAAAAAAATGTGAAGTAATACTAGTTGAAATTTATGATTTTGTTAAAACGTACTCACCTAGCAAAACCCCATCTTTTAAAGGTTTCTGTGGGATAGTTAGCCAGCCTTATTACTGCATGGTGGCCACCACAGTATTATTTTGTGAGCTACTGTTGATGTAATGTATAATTATTGAATTTGGCTATCATACCAAGTTCTAAGGTGTAGGTAATAACTAAGTGCAATCTTATACACTGAAAAAGCAATTTCTATTATTTTGGCATGGGAAGTTGGAATTTTCTTTATTCACTACACCTCTTTATGGATATTTTGGTACTGCAGGAAAAGCATGCACTAATAACTACGCAATACTATTGGTCAATATGTGCCTTATTCTTCTCCATAATTAGTTTCTTACTTTCTCTTTCCTCTTCCTTTAAGTAGCCCTATAATTATCATCATTAACAATGTTTACTTTTAATCAGTTGTTGTATTTTAATTCTCAGTTCTTATTTCTTTTTCCTTATTATTCTCAATAATTGCAATGTCCTTGCAATATCAGTATCATCTGCATCTAAATGCAAATTGTTTGTTTCCAAGGTATTGTTTTGATTCCATCTTATCTGTTCAAATAAGAAGCATGAATTCGTAGGACTAATCACTGTAGTGTTTCATTAATGTTATCTCCAGATAGTTATTTTCATTTGTGTTTTAATGTAGATCATTCATCATTTCTGTAACAGCTAATTTAATTCTTTCAGAGATGAAAAACACAAAAATGCAATTTACAGTTTCCTACTTAGACAGAACATATCAAAGATGAACTGTAACTTAGTGTGTGAGAGAATCTTTGAGAAATAAAAGGCTGTTGTTGTGCTTCTAAATGTGTGATCCAAGGCATCTGTCTTTAACAAGGATAGATATTGTGGAAAGAAGTTTTATGCTGTAGTCAGAACTGACCATTAGCAGGGAGTAAGATTATTTGGTTGTTTTGCAGAGAGACAAGGTAATTGACTCATCAGAAGACAGGGTTATCACTGAACATATACAAACCAATGGCATAGAAGAGAAATGCTTTATAGGGAGATGGTGCAGTATTTGCAGTGTAGATAACTTTAAGGGCTGTAAAAAAGAAATATCATTTTCCATGAGAGCCATCAACCTATTTAAAGACAGGAATTCAAATTCTGAATTTTTATGATGTGACCAATAGAATCCTGAGTTAGAGATCCCAGCAAATCTCTCATGCCAACAAATGCAGATATACACCTAAAGGGTAAGTGAGCAATAAGGTGAAAGGAAGTGTTATGAAAATGCCAGTCTTTAATTTAAGGGAAAGCTAAGACTAGTGGGAAATATGTATTTTAGCATAAGGCTGGATTCCTAAAGAAATTTAGCATCCTGTTGTCCAGAATCCTCAACCTCTAGGCCAGCGAAAGTTCCTAAATAGGTCTCGTCTATTTGTATGGGGGCTGATTTTCACATTCTTGTACAGTTGATATAGAGATACTGTATCAAACAAAGTCATTGATTCAGGTTTCAGTGAATAATTGGAGAAAGACAATTCTTCCCACAGGGAAATACCATAAATCCTAATTATCAGGCTCATTCAGCGGGTTTTTTTTCTGTCATTAAATTTATTTTTTAAGTTTGTTTTAACCAGCATTCTGGTCAACGCAAGTCTTTACTGATAAAACCTTGTAAGCTCAATCACATGGATTTTAAAGCCAAAACACTAGATGAACTTTTTATGGCTTAATAATACATACAAGTTATTATTAAGCTGAAATACAAAGCTGGAGTATTACTTTACAGAAATGCCATTTTATACTGAAAAGGCACAATATTTTCAAAGAAGTTTCATGCAGCACTGCAGTCTTTCTGAAGACACTTCAGTGTGTTATGTGAAAAGAAAGAGTTTATTGCATTTGCTTGGCATTATAGTCTTCTCCAAAAAATAATTTGATTACTTTGTCATTAAGAGCTTCAGGTACTGGAGCAATTGTGAGTGTGCTGACACAAATTTGGTGTTTCTTAATAAATTCCTTTTTGAGCTCTGAACAAGTTCTGAGGTTATATGTTTTCTGCTAAGTAGGGTACAATTAGCAAGTTTGTTTGCTGGTTTTAAGCCAGTAGTGGCTCACTCTTCAAAGTTTATTTAGCGTATGTTCTTTGAAAGCATCTAATATTAAGGCGCACTTAAGTTTAGGGTTGTATGCTGCAATGAACAATGAAATCTGATTTCTGAAATGTTGGAATTTTTTAAGAATTGTAGTTAAACCTCTCTGTACATCTTACATTATTTTTTTCTGCTTAAATTCAGAACACATGGCCTTGTCCTGAGGAAGTTAACATCATAACGTTCCGTAGTTTGCCCAGTTACAAGGAAGTTGCTACATTGTAATTGTTAGTTCATAATTGTGATTAGTGATTGACAAAGAAAAGCTTACTGGTGTCAGTCAGTATGCAGGCCATATAAAAAATACGTGCTTCAACCTTAAAAAGCATTTTTCCAATTTACAAATCTTTTCTTTTAGCAAGACCCAAGTTTCCCCAGGGTTATGTAGACTGTATGTGATCCTCCACATTAAAACAGCATCCCCAAATTATTGTCAGTATGTACATGCATATCTTTTGTTCTTTGGAAGAGACGTGTAGTTGTGTGCCCCCAGGCTGCTTAGGACATCTGATTCTCTTTAATCTGACACATGTCAGATTAGTGCTCTTGTGAGGCCAGAAACATGAACATGATGTAGCCCCACAGGATGCGTTAATGCTGTTGGAGGCTTTTTTTCAGACAGTATGTCTGACTTGTAACATAATTTAAAATTCATATTTGATGGCTTTTTCAGGTATTCTATAGCTAAAACTATCTCAAGGTTTTGGGGTTTTTTTAAATTATATATTATGTGCTAATTACCTTCTGGAAAAATTAAATACATTCTCCTAATGGAGATGTTGCTGTACAATATGTCCTCCAAAGGTTAGGGGTTATTTTAATTTTGAGTGTATTGGAATCACTTGTGGCAAGGTCCAAGCAGATGGAAAAAGAGTTACTTCTCAGGAAGCTTAAATTTAAACACAGAACGGCTCCTTTTGTATTTTGTTTTTGGTTTTAATTTATTTTCAGTATTCTGGATAAACCGAAATATATAGTGCTGGCAAAAGTGCTAGACTGTATGCTGTCCAATTTGGCTTTATAATCAACAAGCCTCAAAACAGAAAGTAAAGGCTTTTGAGGGAGAAACAAGGATCAGGGTTGAAAGTGTGATTCAAGGCAGTATGGTTTACCAGCAGGATTCCATCCTTCTTTTACACTGTCTGGAAATAGAAAGCTCTTTTAACCTACTTTGAAGATGGATGTGATCATTTCATAATACCCATATTAGAAGCAGGAAGAGTTTCTACATTTGCAATAAGAGCAGGAAAGGAAAACAGTGAAACTAGAGCCACATGAGAGAAGACAGGGAAAGAATTTCAAAAATATCCTAAAATACTGTATGACAGATGGCTGAGAAGGCGATGAGGATAGACTACTAATTCAAACTCCTGGGCTGGAAGGCATAATTATAACTTGTGTAAAGACAGTTTTATCAGAGTGCTAGGTGTAGAAATGTGATAGTCTACAGGATAAACAGAGCAAACGGGAATCCAACAAAAACCGAACCAGACCAAAACAAAGGAGAACCCAACAAAAAAAAAGCTGCATCATTGTTTGTTCCTTCTTTTGCGTCCTGGCAATGCCATGGCCAGTGTGTACAATCCTGAGCATCCAGATAAGCATAAAATATGTTAGGAATCCACTTCCTATCCTTGAATGTGGGGAATGTGTGGAAATTAGCTCAAAACCATCACAAACTGCCAGCAGGAGTAGTAGGTGTCTATAACTGCTCTGATTTGTGCTGCTCTGGTTCTCCACTGACATGCTGTGGTGCATAGGAAACTTTAGTGTAATCATGGCTGAATCATTCGTAAGTCAGGATTGCTCGGTATGCCCGTTTTAATTTTGAAAAAAATTTCAAGCAGTTGTTACAGAACTAGGAATATGGAGCAACAAGACCGTTTCACTGAATTTCTTTGGATAGTTTGGGTGAATCTTCCCAATTCTTAAGCAATTTCTTCAAGTTTTAAATTGCTTTGAAAAACTTGGCAATGTTACAATCTTTGAGATTTATCTCTAATGATGTTAACACTCATGAATGAAACATTAAACATTTTTGAGATACATAATTCCTAGAAATAGCACTAGGCTATTTCCTTTTATAATTTGTAACACAGCCAGTAGAACTGTAGGATATTTTGGAAAAAGTCCTAGAAAATGCCTCATTTGTGGATAAATAAGCTTGTAGTTGAAGAAGGTATCAGAGTTGCTTTTTTTCAACTGGATATATGAGTTGATAGAGTAATTTCAAATATTTTATGGATAGTAGACTGCTCAGTCATTTGAATGTATATGTTTTCTCTTAGTACTCCCAAGGACATTAGATTAGCATAGCTGGTTGTTAATGTGGGAATTTCAATAGGTGAATATCATATTTAAAACCCATCCTCTTTAAGTATTTATGCCTGATGGATGTCTTGGTTTGTTCAGTAGAAAGGATACTGTTAATTTAAATTCCCATTAATTACTGCATCAGAGTGCACTTTAAAATATTCTCTGTTCTAGAGCGCCAAATTATGGGAAAGGAGATGAAACAGCTGTTAACTGCTGTTGTGTCAGGCAGCATTTATTTGGCTGGACAGCTTTTTTTTACATACTAGTTGCAATTATATGTGTTTCAAAAATACAGATTAGACACAGTGATAAATCTGGATCCCTTCAGTGAGCCTGAGTGTCTGCATTCAATTACAGCCTTCTTAAAATACAGTGGTAGATTCTTCTGTTGTACCATACTGGCAGAGTCCCAAATTAGTTTAACAATTAGTGTCCCCAAAACACCAAGCTTGGTTCAGAGCTGGAATGTGAGACCTCAGAATACTCAGCCAGGGTCAACAGATATCTCTTGACACCCACCACAGGCCTTTGTCTCTTCTCATGTTGCTTTCTTTTTAAAGGTCTCAGACTCTGAGACACTGTTTTAACTGACCTTATTTTTTCAATTTGTTTTTATTTTGATGAATGCCTGCTGCTGCCTTGCATTGGTCTGTATGTCTGGAAGAGTGTTTTCTTCATCACTTTCCCATGGAAACTCAAGCAGCCCTGTGCTTAGTCCCTTTCACTTATTCTTTGTATCTAAATAGGTTATTAAACTAGCTTTCCTGAGTCACCCTCGAGTTCTTTCTCCTGTAGAGATGAAAGTCTCAAGATATGTCTCTGGATATATTGAAATTAAGTAATCAATTCAAATTCAGTGTGGTTAAGACAGCTCCCAGTCTTTCCTTCCAAACCTTCTTCCCATTTCCTTTCTCTCTGCAGACATCTCCATGTTTTCTGCTACTCACCACTGATCTTTCCCTAGGTCATCACATGCAGGTACGTCTAGATACTGTACGTTGATTCTGTACATAACAACTTCAAGATAGTAATTTTTCTTTATCCATGGCTACAATTCTCACATAAACTTTATTTTTGGCCTGAGGTATAAAATTCCTTTCCTCTGAAATCTATCAATCCAATACAGTATTGCTCTTAACCGCTGTGGATGCTCTTGCACCTTTTTTTATTATCTGCCGACATGAGGTGCTAATTTTGAATGATCTTTTTAGCTTAACCACAGCCTTTTCTCATTTTTCATTTGCTCCTGAAGTGTCCAGTATGAACAGATGGGTTTCCCTATTCTTCAATTGTCTTCTTCTTTTTTATTGTTCCTACTGTCACTAGCTATACAGTAGAGAGATCAAATTCTTTTCTGTAACATCATATACTGGTTGACACTAGAGCAGTGAACTACTGAAAAACTAAATGTCATAACTAAGTGCTTACAGGAACTGAAATTTCTGAAGCTGCAAACAAAACCAAGTGTTACTTGAGAAAAACACATTCTCCTGAAGATTTATTTCAGCTGATGTTTTACTTTCTTGCTTTTCTTTGGGGTAGAAGAACAAAAAACCCACAATAAAATAACACCCATGTCCCAACTCAATTTCCTCTCACTTTTCCAGAGCTGAGTCCCCCCTTTTATATATTTCCCACCATCTTCTGCCTCCTTAACTCCTCTTTTTCCATTTTCATTGGAGTTCTTGGGACAAGTTCCAAATGTAGCATTTTCTTTAACATTATTTTTCTCCAAAAAAATTCTTCCCTGTGTGTTTCTGTAGTCAGATCATTCATTTGAATAGAATATTAAAATTTATTCCATTCTTCCACAGTGAGAAGATTTTGGAACAGCAGCCTCTTAAAAAATAAAACCAAAATACCAACAACAAAAAACAACAGAAAAGTAAATGCAATGAGGGAACTAAAGTAGTATGAATATGTCTGAAGCTTAAAAAGTTGAGATTGATTTGCTGTTTAGTCCAACTACTTCTAATTGCAGTATGCACACATGATATTCGCTTTGTTCATTTTTAGCCTTTTGTAGGCTCTGTATAGAAATTTTTGTGTCTTCTCCAATATTTTTAATAGTTTCCAGTGACTATTCACAGGCTGAGTGAGAACTTCATTTTGAGCCAAATAGTATCTGTTCTTCTTTCCAACCTGTATGTTATTTGCTAGTTATTTGGATGTCGTAGTCTCTTTGGTTGTACTTTCTGCTATACTGTTTTGTCTGCCCTGTCTATATTCTATTCTTACAACCTTCAGAGAATGTTTTCTGGGCCACATCCAAGGCTGTATTTGTTCAGGTGAACTTCAGGAAATTTCAGGGTAAAATAATCCTTCATTCTAACAGTCCGTGGAGAATTTAAATCGATCAATCAAAATGAGGTCAGGTATTACTATCTGAGGTTATAAGTAAACCAATATTTAGGGAGGAAAACTGTCTAAACAAATTAATGCCTATGAAGTTAATACTTGGAAAGATCTATGAGCAAGAGGAAAAAACATTATATCATCTTTTTCGTCTCATATATTACTTAATCCAAAGTGTGCTTGTTTGACGTCTCTGTTTCCTGTTTGGATAATGCGTATGTTCTAAGTTCTGGTGATGAGTTATTTGTTTGTGCAGTTGGGCTTAAGATAAGCAAAATAAAAATGTTTAGAGCTGCACATCAAAGCCAATATAGTATTTAGTTAGCGTTAAAACCCCACTACTTCGATAGAAGGAAATACCAAGTTCCTCACACCAATTCCAAATAAAGAAGTGTTCAAATTAAGAAAATTATATGATATGCTTAGATCTGCCTGGGTCACAATCCTTGGCCTTCCGACTGCATCAGGGGATTTCAGCGTGCTGCTTCCTACGTCCTTGTGAAAACTGCCTGCTCATGGCTGTTTTTTTAAGTCGCAGACTTGTTCAGCTCCACAACCTGATGCACTGAGCTTGCCACACAAGTTTCTGCATCCGGGGTAGTATGGTAAAAAGTATCTGTAACAATATGTGCTGTGGACCAGATAGGCTCCAGTGGGGTCAGACTATCTGTTAGCCCAAATGAAAAGGTTCTAAGCCATGGTTGCCCTTTGTATGACATGCAGTACTGTGAGTGTGTAACGAGTTTCTTAAAAACTTTATCATAGTGTTCCGTGGGTCATTTTCTTATTATCAGGTGTAATTACTAATTTCCATTAGTAATTACTTTATCCAGTGGCTAAGCCTGCACATTACCACTAACTGATAGCAGCACTGTGTAATTGTTCCTACTGTGTATTTTTAAATAGCAAACAATTTTTAAACAATTAATGGAGGAGGAAGAAAAGGCTGCTGGTGCCACTGGATCCACTACTGCAGCAACCATCACAACATCACTCTTTATATCCAATCTGTTAATTGCTGTGAGACGTACCTGTGATTTGGACATGTGAGTGTTTATATTTAAAAGCTGACTTCATAGATGAAGATGGTAGGAATGCTTTAATAATTATTTCCTTTCACTCTAGGTAAGCTTTATTAAATCAATTAGTATTTCACTTTATCTTTTTAAGAGTTAATAGATGTATCTTTTTAAGAGTTAATACTGATTAGAGAGACAGTCATCAGAGAAAACTGATGTTTGCTACATGCATATTCGCAATGCAGACTTCATACATTTTTTCACATTATTGATGTTGTATCATGGTTCTATCTTTTTGAAACAGCATGGAGCATATATCTATTTCACAAAAAACTGATCCAAAAGTATCAGACCCATGTATTGTGGATATTAGCTCAAAGTGCATTCCAAAACTGGAATGCAAAAGTCTTCATAGCTTTTTGAAAACTACTACGTTAATTTTGTGTTGTCAAATAATGCTGTCAGTGTGCTATTTGTGTGAAGTCTCTAGGGTTAAAATATTCTTTAAAGAGATGTTTATTTTTGGGCAGACCTATTGAGTTGTCTCCTATTGTATGTTAAAGTAGCTGCTCTCAGAGGTCACAGAGAGTTCAGCTTTACAAAGACATCCTTATTTTGTAGAAAATGAATTTTCAAACTCTAATGGGAACATTAAAAATGTCTCTAATAAAACTTTTTTAGGAATGTTTCATTTGATGACATGTACAGAAAGAGGAAAAGTAATGTAAGGATACAGTTTGGACAATAATCAGACATGAAAGCATATGCTCTGTTTTCAGTAAATGTAGAGAGTTGCATGGGTTTTTAATGTTTCTGCCATAGGAACATAATTCTTGGAGTTTTGTATTTTTTTTTTCTTCCTCAACCTATGTACTTGGGAAAACGTGTACTGATTTTTGGTTTTCTGAGCAGCAGACACAAATATAAGAAGCACAGATCCAGTAACCGTGTCCAGTCAGATGGAATGTGCTCTTGCACAGTTGAAGACTTTGGAGTCCCAAGCAGTCAGCAGGATCAGCCTACACTGATTCCTCTGTATCGTGACAGTAGAAGGACAATTCAGTCCATAGCCATAGCTTCAAGTAAATGCAATGTTTGTGAAAGATATCATTCAGATAGCAGTGAAAAGAGAACGCCTTACTTTTTCCCAGGAGGACAACTGTAGCTGCAGCAAATCGGGTTTTGCACTGGTGTAGCACTTCATTTATGTCTCTGAGATATCCAGAGTGATTTATTTTATTGACCAACTTAGCAGCTGGTTTTATCTATTGCAACAGCCAGTTCCAATCTAGCAAGTGAAGCCAATGCTGAGATGAGCTGTATGAAGTTAGACACCTGTCATCCACTTACAACGATCAGTGTATTACACAAGGGTACAACAGCGGGGGATAGCAGAGGCATGCAGAGACATGTCCAAGCCTAAACCTTAATTTTCGCTGCAGATGCTTTAAATGAGTGTCACTGCTTGTAAACATGTATGTGCTTGGCATTAGACATCTCAAGATACTTTAAAAATTGCAAAGTTGTGGAAAAGCCTGAGTCGTCAGAGTGTTGCTTTGAAACTGCAAGAGTGTTAAATGTTACTTTAAAGGGAGATCGCTGGGAAACTATTAGTTCTGAGGGGGAAAAGTTCAAAAACAGAAGCGTTGTAGACTTTTAAAGACATTTTGTTGCAATGTAAATAGTATTTCCGAAGGTGTACACCGAGAGGAATTTTTGGGGACAGAAGGAGCTGCTGTTTATCATTCAGTGCATCCACTACGGCTAGGTCTGGTGGGGCACTGTGATGCGAAGTACAATAGGCTATACCGGGCCTGACCACTGCCAGTCGTGCAGCCCAGTCCGTTCTCAGCATGTCTGTCGGACGGGCCAGATGGAGAACACTTGGTTATTCGAACGCCAGGGTGGCGGGGCAGCGGTTATTTGGGCTATTTTCAGAGCCTCTGTCCCCAGCTGTGACAGTGACCGGGGCACACCAGCCCGCCCATGGACGCGGTGCCTCCCTGCCCTGGCCCCGCTCCCGCCCGGCCCCGCTCCGGGCGCTCCCCGCGGCCGGCGGTGTGGGAGCGGGGGACGTCAATGTGAGGGGGCCGGTCCTAGGCAGGGCAGGGCGCCCGCGTCCCGTCCCTCCCCGCCCCTCGCCGCGGCTCCCTCCCTCCGGCTGGGGGCGGCCGGGTCGGCCCTCGCCGGGATCCCATTCCTCCTCTCTCGGTGCATGGTCGCGGCGGGAGTGGAGGAGGACGAGCCCGGCGGGGCGCGGGCCAGAGGCGGCGGCGAGAGCGGAGCCCCAGCGCGGAGGAGCCGCCTCTGCCCGGCAGAGGTGAGACGGCGGCCCCGCTGAAGTTGTGCGGGGTTGGGAGGACGGGAGGGACGACGGGGACCGCTGGCTGCGCTTCCATTCATTGCCCGAGCGGCGGCCGGGCTGCTGCTCCCCCCGGGCCAGGGCTGTAGCCGCAGGGACAGGCCGGGGAGCAGCCGCGGCGGGACGGGGCACGGCGCGGAGGTGGCGGCAGGGACGGGGCTGTGGCGCCGGCGAGAGCCGCCCGGCAACCGCCGGGGCAGCGGCGGAGCGAGAGGGCACCCGGGCGCCTTGCCCGCGCCCGCCGGGCTGNCTGGCCGCGCTCCGCGCACACGTCCGGCGTCGCAGGGCGGCGGAGCAGCCGCGCTCCCTCCGCGCCGTGAGGAGCGGGGCGGGGCTGGTGGGGGCACCGCCCGTCGGGGGGCCCCGGTCGGCGTCGTGCGAGACGGGCAGCGCGGTAGTGGGAGTCAGTCTGCCCCCGGCCGGGGCACCTGCAGCCGCTCCCCGGGGGGACGGGAGCTTCTCGACTCTCCACGAGCTGCCTCGGGGAGCCAGGCTTCAAAGCTCACCTGGGTGCTTTCACATCTCTGACGAGTTCTTCATACCCGTCGTGTTTCTGGGGACCAGTTTTTGAGGGAGAGATGTGTGTGTGTGTCGGTGTGTCTATGAGAGTATTTTGGTTTTTAGGGCCCTTCAGGGAAGGGAAGGAAGTAGGTGACACAGATTACCGGTGCACGCTTTTTGGTACTTTAGGTGTCACTTCAAAGGCACTCAGTAATACACCAGTGAGATTGGATCCCATAATTCAGAAGTTGTGGCCACGCTGGAGCAACATCAAGTAAAACAGCATGGGCTGGCAGTGCTGTGTCCAGACAAGTGCACACGCTCCCAGTACCTGGTGGCCGAGCAGCAGCGTTGCGCCATCATAGAAAGTTTACACCAAGCCGGAACTAAGCAGACGAGATGCTGCCAGTGTGTGCATCCTAATGAGAGATGTATTAGTAGGAATAAGTGAGCACAATTACAAAGCTTCAGCTGACCTCATCCAGAAGAAAATATTATATATGTTAGTTACAAGGTTTGGCTTTCTTAGGGAAACATTGGTAGGCACCATTACAGATTCCTTAAAGAAGATGTTTCCTTGGTCCCGGTCCTGCAGTGGGTTCTGGCTCCTCAAGCTCATACAAGGGACCCTGTTGTTTTCATGGGTTTGCTTTGGTCACAGAAACCTTATGGTACTTATGGTAATCCATAGAGGCCTAAATTTATTCTGTGCACAAGGAGTCGCTAATTAGGAAATGTCACCGACATTCCACTTTATTTTTCTGAATAAAACATACTACAGAAATATAATTCAAATTAATCTCTAGGACCTTCTTGAGTGTTTTATCCATGTTCATGCATTGTTAGGTCAGGGTGTAGGCAGACTGTTGAAGCAGTTGTTAATGAGAGCATTTTATCTCAGACAATTTCACGGGACCATTGCTCAGTTTTTCAATGCATATGCTAGTTGCAGCCACTCCAGCTTTTATCACATTGCTGCTTTCTTCACAGGATTTCTCCCTCTGAGTCATGGAGTGAGTTTAATCAGTATGTAGGAAATTGCCCACTTTATCTTTTTTTTAGTTAATCATCTGTTTTTATTAAGCATTCTGGGAAATGTTTGCGTGATGACGTACCCGCACGTCAGGCAAGTAGTAGTAGTGTGACATTTTCTTTTATGACTGTAAATCTCTGGAATGGATGCAGCATTGCTGTGTAAGAATGCTACAGTTACTTTTGTTACTTATTTAATCAAAGCATATTTCCTCCACATCTTCTAATATACTCTTGATTGTGCTGGGCTGGTAAGTTAGGATCACAAGTCCTGCTGGCAAAGACTGAAAGGAAGCCAATAATTGCCATGATCCTTTTTCGTGTTCTAGCTTGTAGCTGTGAAAATTACTTGTGGTGTTCTGTAATACAGTAGGACAATGACTTATTAACTGGTACATGTTATTGCATCAGCAGAACCTGACTGAGCTGCAGGTGACTGTATAGTTGGCAACCAGGCAGGAAACCTGGTATTTTGTTTTGCGTACGGTGTAGACATTGCCGTTTCAATAATAATTACATGAAAAGGAGGATTCGTTATTTTCCTGAGTGCTTTGGAGGACAGAATTATTATTCATCAAAATTTGTGTTTCCAGAAGATTCTACTTTGTTAGACATTTAGTACTCATTGGAGGGCTTCCCAGTAAAAGAGAAGTGGTGGTTGTGACAAAGGGATGTGTTGAACACAGGATGGCAGCTCCTAGCTAATGTAGGATTTCTGGGTATCCACTACAGGCAGAAAACCAGTTTCTAGGAATTTTACCCTCAGCGTCTTAAACCCAACTTGTTACAAGATGAAAAGGAAAGAATCTCTCCACATAGTCCCTGGTGAAGCTGCTGTTTTCCTCAGAGCCGTTTGTTGAAGCTTGAAGTGGGAGGGTGAGGATGGCTGCTCTGCTGTCCCTAATTGTCCCCACCTCCTACACACACACACATGTGTTCATGCTCAGGCACAAGCACACACAGCTCCTCTTGTTGGCTGACCCTTCACACCATCCACCCCGTGGGGAGGAGAGCGGTGCTCAGCTTCTGAACTGCTGGTGGCAATAAGAGAAGCTGGTTTATGTCCCCATTCTGTCCCTGTGAACAAGGGCTTTCTGTGTCTTCCCTTGTGCCACTTTCCTCTGTGTTTTTGGTGCCTCCCTTCCCTCAAAAGAGTTCCCATTTCTCTGCTTTCTGCCTAGGGAATCTATCATTTTGGGGTGTCAGCATTTTGAACTCATTTGGGAACAAGGGTAGAGGTGGCAAGCAGCTGGAAGATGTTACTGGCTCTCAGAGCCCTTTTTTGATGCAAAGACAATTGCTGATGTGATTGTAGTTGACAAGTCTGCTAAAATAATACCAAAGACTTTTGCTTAGATTATTTCTCCCTTCTGGCTTTCCAGCTTTCTTGAAAATTGACAGGATTCTCCTGAGTTGTGGTGCCTAAAATCTGCCCTGGGATAGTGGAACTGACAGGACGTATTCTTCCAAAATCACTGTCCTACATACAAATGAATAGGAATAAAGCTGAATGTAGGGCATTTGTAAAGCCAAGATTTAAAAAATAGTGTTGTTATCCCTTGCCTTTTAAAATTGCTCAGATGTGGTCAGATACTGTGAAAGCTGTCTAAACAAGTTCTGTTATTTTACTGTCGTGTAAGTAAGGTGATATTTTCATGTTATACTGCTGACAAAAGGTGATGCTTTTTGGAAAATAATGCAGACCTGAGGTCTTAATTTCTTTTTAATTTGCCTTTGTTTCTCCTTACAACTCTAGGAGGTGAGACATTAACTGTGGATAAGTATTTCAACATCAGTTAATCAGGCAGTAATCAATTTTCCTAGAAATATTTTCCTAAAAGATATTTTTGTGGAAGGTAATTCCAAAGAAAACTAAATGCACAGTGGAAAAGTAATTAAATTATAAATTTGCTGCAATGACAAACAAATGACTGGAAATGTACCAAATCTATGTGAGTGGGTCCAGAATTTATCTGAAATTCTGAACTATGGTAATATATATAGCAGTTGGACAGTTATAGTATCCATGACTGAGCATAAATAAAACACAGCAAAACACATTTAGAGACTTTTGTGCTGTTCATATAACCAATAGGTTCCAATTTGATGTAATTTAAAAAATCAAGCAGAAAAACAAACAAAAAACCATGGTCTATTGCTAAAGATTAATTTCTCCAGTTTTTGTTATCTTATGATTCTCATTATTGTACTGTCTTTTTCAGCTTGGAGCTCTATATTAAAGTTAGATGTGGGCTCTTCAAAGAAGAATCCAGAATATATAAGACATTGCTGCCTGAGACGAATGCTGCAGCAATTTGTTCCCTAAAACATTTCTTATGTATTTTGGTTTAGATGTTGTTGGTTGGGGTTTCTTTAAGGGTTTCTCTGAATCCCATGGTGAAAACAGAAGAACTAAATGATAAACCATGAGAATGAAATACTATAAAAAGAGGAAAAAATGTCTTGGAGAAAGCATCATTTTGTGTTGCAGCCAGTGAAAGTACTATAAAAAATGAACCCAGACACACAAGGAAGGCTTATTTTAGCTGATTTTCAAATCTTTCCATTTTCACCTTTAACAGTTTCTAGTGCTGCGAAACAATCAATGAAGCAATATTGCTGAAGCAGCTGTGCAGACTCCTTTGTCATTGGTGTCACTGCTCTATTTTAAATTTCTTTGTCTTAATACTGTCATCTTAAAGAGTGTGGAGGTATTTTTGGATTGATGTGTTCTACATGGTATCAAACATCTTACTGGTGAATATGTCTTGGATTTTAATTACACACACAGAAGCAGCCTTAGAGTTCACTAAGTGATCTTCAGGCTTGCTGACACCTGACATTGTATATGTTGTATGCCTTCTTGTACATAATTTCTGACAATTCAGCAATAAGTATTTATGCTGTCATTCTGTTCCAGATTAATAGCAGTAAGTTTTGTAGATAAAATAATATTCTATGCTTTAATAGTACAACGGATACTTGCCTTAAAGTTTGACTGTAGGTTGTCAGCCTTTTCATTTTGCGGAATTTCTTTTGATCCTAAGTAGATTTTTCTGTAAGGGTGCTTTAGGAGAAAATACTGTGGGTTTACCGCTAATAGGAATGGTCAACGTGGCAACTGTAGCAATTACAACCAGCACCTGGTCTGAACTGAATGTTGCATTACTTTATTAAAATTGATACGGTTTTTAAATCAGCTCCGTGTGAGCAATGTGACTTCTCAGGGTGGTTGAGACTTTGAGTAGCTGTGACAGAACTTTCTTGGTTCAGCTTTCAGGCATAATCCCTTAAACCTGTTTGGAAAGAATCACCTGTGATGTGGGAAGATAAATTCAGTCTCTGTATTTATTTGATCTTCTGCTGAGATTGCAGATAGGGTGCCAGTTGGTGCCATCTGTGTTTATAGATTTTGCAATAGTATTCACTGGGAGATTATCTGAAAGCCAAATCAGTTTACATAGGTCAGTGAATTGCAGCTTGGAAAGCTTGTGTCTGGGGTCATTGTAAACAGGTTTTTCAGACTTTTCATTGAACTTTCATTTGTCAAAACCTGACCTCATCACTGAAGTGTGTGGTGGTGATAAAGCACCAGTGTTATATGTTGGTAGATACCTTCAACTTTAATGGTGATATACTCTTGTTTTGGCTCTTAGCATGTGTGTATTGCTTCGATACATCGTCTGCAGATAGTAAGTTTGTGGAGGGAAAGGTGTATCAAAAATACTTTCATATAAAGGGGTGGGGGTTTTTTAATTAAATGTTTAGTAAGTCATATATATATATATACAATGTTGTAAATATACTGTTCCTGCAGTTAAAGTACCTGTAGAAGAGAAGATGCTGCTGATGAGAGTACATATATTCTGTCAGATATTAGGAGTTTACTGACGTTCTGGTTTCAGCTGAGTTGTTTTCCTTCATAGTAGCTGGTATAGTGTTATGCTTTGGGTTTAGTATGAGACTAATGTTGATAACAGACTGATGTTTTCATTGTTGCTGAGCTGTAGTTACACCAAGTCAAGGACTTTTCAGCTTCTCATGCTCTGACAGCAAGTAGGCTGGGGTGAACGAGAAGTTGGAAGGAGACACAGCCAAGATAGCTGACCACAACTGACTACAGGGATGTTCCATACCAAGTAGCAATGTGCTCAGCAGTAAAGCTGGGGGAACAAGAAGAAGGGGATTGTAGTGATGGTGTTTGTCTTCCCAAGACACTGTCACCTGTGATGGAGTGCTGCTTAACTGGTGATGAATGAACTCTGGCCTGCCCGTGTGAAGCAATGATTGAATTCCTAGTTTTGCTTTGCTTGTGTGCATGGCTTTTGCTTTACCTATTTTACTGTCTGTTAAAGTATCTGTATCTAACCCATGAGTTTTATAATTTTTACTCTTCTGATTCTCTCCCCCATCCCCATGTGGGAGAGTGAGTGACGGTCATGACAACTGAAGCAATATTTGTACAGAATATCTCGAAGGAATTCTTCATGTGCGAAGAACGGCAGCATCTTTCTGCACAACTATTTAGTACTGATGAATAATACATACTGAATTATGCTTGAAATATAGATACTGGAGAATGTCATATACAAATACTCTAGTTCTTACAGCCTTCGATGAAACTTATTTCAGAAAATAAGGCAGTAGATATACATGGTCATCATGAGAGTTTTGGCAATTGTAACTCTATTTCGTGATAGCCACCTGATAAAACCTGAATGTCATTCTGCACAGGCAGGTCTGAGCAATTTAAAGTTTACCAGAAGATTTTAAATGTAAGTTCTAGTTTAAATATGGCAATGTATTATTTTATTTTGCATGTTGGAAATAGTAGCATATATTTTAATTTTATATTCAGTCATATTTAGGGATATGCTTCTGTGCTCTTAGAAAATTGTTTTAAGTTCAACATAAGTGGTGGGATAATTTGGCATAGTAGTAAAAGTTTTGTGCATTCTTACATCTCTTCACTCTCTCTGCATTGATTTTTCTCCGGCTAGTTTTTCTCTGGTATGGTTTACCCCTGAGGAGTTAACAAAGGTCTCATTTTCCTCTGTTTTAGGGGCTTTTTAAGCTACTAATAAACATAGTACATGACGGCTGCCGTGTAAGATACTCCACAGACTGCCCAGCTGATTGTGCTGCTGAGATGGTAGATCATTTAGCAGAGGTATCCAGTTTGCAGAAATGTGCATGAGGTTTGTGTTGCGCATACATGTTTATTCAATCATTAGTCATGATTATGACTGCATAAAATCAGTGCAATTACCTTCAACCAATCTTTACATCTAAGTGGCCCAGACCACATTCCATGACAGCCCTGACAGCTTGAATTAGAGCTTGCCTTTTATCGCAGCCGAATTTGGAGTACAGAAATATCCAGCCTTTCTTGAGCTTGGTTAGTGTGAGAATGGTACATGTTAATGTGAAAGAGTAAAAGTCCGGTCTAAAACAGAGCTTCAGGAATATTCTAAATTTTTGGTGCTTGACCAGCCTGTATCAACAGTTTAACTTATTTTTTTGTTGCTCATTGCATGCCTTGCACAGTAGATAAACAATCTTTAAGGGTGCATTGGGACTGTCTCACATACTCATGTGCACTGTACTCTGCATAGTATGCCTCTTCTTCCCAACCAGATTTAAAGAATGTCTAGGCAAGGGCAGAGAATAGAAGTCCACATTTTCAGCAAAATGTCTCCAGCTCTTGGCTGGTGGTCCCTCATTCTTTCCACAGGCTCCTTGGATCTGGGCAAGGAAAGAGTCTCAATAAACACTTTATTTGAGAGCAGGTTGTAGCTTCTTTTTTTTTCAGGGCAATCAAGCCTGTAGCTCCCTTTAACCCCCTGCCTTTTTTTATTTTGTTGTTAAATCACTGAGAAGAAGAGGTTCTGCCTTACATCTCAAGAAGATCGTACAGAGGTAGGACTAGAAGAGACCTTATGGCGTCATCTACCCCGTTCTTCTGCCTCAGATTAGGATCATCCATATCAGTCATCTGTGACTTGTTTTAAGGAACTCAGTGGTCTCCCTTACATCATCATGATGTGAAAATTTTCTTTGTACGTTATCCAATTCACACTTTTTCTGTAGTAATTTAATACCACAATCGCTCATCCTACATCCGTCTAGGACAAAGCAAGTAATTATTTTTTGTATATTGTGTTTTATTAACTATTGTAGCCTGCTGGTTTTTACCTCACAGGTGCTAGGTTTTGTACACCAGTTATTTTTGTTGCTTTTCTTTGAATTACCTTTCATTACTTCACGTCTGTTTTGTTTGTCCAGTTAAGAATATGTTTGTCTTGAGGCTTTAATGATGTAGAATAAAACAGAATGGGATCCTCTTCATAATTACTGACACAATGAGGCTCTTCTTTTCAGCACTGTGACTCTCTTTCAACAGTTAAATTGGTGAGGAGAAGAGACAACTGGGATGGGATGATACTTTTATGAAAACATGAACGGCATGGCAAGGGGCTTAGGGATAAGTTGTTCATTTTCTCTCCCAGTACAAGAACTAATGAGCATGAAAATGAAACTAGCAGGTGTTGGGTTTGGAATAGCAAAAAGAAGAGTTTTGTCATGCACGTATATTAAGTTGTGTAACTCCACAGGATGTTGTGGATACTGAAAATTTATACCAATTCAAAGTGAAACTGGACAAAATTAATGGAAAAAAGAGTCTGTAAGGGATTATTAAATACATATGCATGACCTCTGGCTTTGAAAGTCCCTGAGCTGCAAATTATTGGAGACAAGCGTATTTGGGGAAAGTATGACTAAACGATTACACTATTCTTATGCTCTTCCCCAGACATCTGCTTTTGGCTGCTCTTGGAGACAGAGGTACTGGGTAGAAGATTTGACCTGGCATAATTTTAGATTTGTCCTTTCACATTTTAAAAACTCAAGACATATTTTTTTATTAGTTAACAGCTCAGGGTAGCATCTGCAACCCTTGTACTTTTTAGACCAAAAGCCTCCAATCCATTTTCTGTATAATTTAAGACAGAATTACTTTCTTAATAAAACACAAAGATTACCATGAACATTTGTCTCCTGCCAGTTGGCATCAACTGCAAATTATGTTTCATTTCAGTCATGCTAAACTGCCAGATGAGATAATACATATTGTCTCATTTAGGCAATCTAAGCAGCTATGTCTGTAATCCTAACTTGGCTTTTCTGATTTCTTTTCTCCTACGCGTGTGTGAAATTGTATTTAATATGAAAGTTTTTCGGTTTTTTGCCCGTCTCCCTTCTACCGTAGATACATTTTAACTGCTTACATGAACACATGCTGCATGAGATTCCCTGCAGAGTTAGAGAAAAGACTGGAATTGTTTAGGTCTTTGATGGGGACAGAGCAGTATAGAGGGAGGAGATGCAGTGTTACTCTTTACCCTACAGACACTGATTTAGTGGCTTGATTTAGATTGTTGATTCAGTGGTACATCTTTAGGGCACTTGTCAGGTGATCAAAACCCATAACCACACAGTGCAAATGTCTCATGTAAACATAACTTTTCATCCCTGGTTTTAACGTTAACCTTATACTAGTAGGTTTTCTGCTCTGTCAGATATTGTTCATCTCTCTGTGACTGACAATACCCAAAGAGATATTGTTTGTACTTTTCCAGCTGATGTGAGGTCGACATGAATGCAGCATCCTGAACTCTGGCAGACTTGACAGAAATGTGCTTGTGTCTGCACTTGCTTGAGCATAAATTTGTATTGCATGGTGGTCCTACAAAATAGTAATGCACCAAATGGTAATCTAGCATTAATGAAGACATAGCCATGTGTTGCACATGCCTTCTTTACTTTTCAGTCGTATATTAATATGTTTAACACATTTTGGCTGGGTTTTCCAAAGTGAGCATGGGAGTTAAGTTAACGGTGCTTTCCCTCCAGACTCTATCTTGTAGGCTTCTTCATGTTGTACCCTATAAATGTTTCCTCTATTCTTTTAATACCAAATAAACAATTTTATGTTCCTCTTCTCAGTAATACCAAACAAACAATTTTATGTTCCTCTTCTCAGTGGTTTGGGGCATGAGGGAAAGCAATTTTTCCAGGAGGTGGAAAGCCTATGCAGTGATTATAGTGGCAGTGAGTGTGTTTTATACCAGGTATTAGGCTGTTCTGTGTTACTGATGGTTCAATTTCGAGATTTATCCTGTGCTGCTGCAGTGGAGTCTGGGTTGAAGAGGCAAGGATTGTGCAGGTATTAGGAAGTTCCTTCCTGCGCCTCTGCAGTCTGTAACTACACCTGCTGTCAGGGTAAATGGATCATACTTAAACTGCATGCAGTTTGCTTCGCATACCAGAGTGGGCTTTGTTTGAAGTGTGCGGCTTTGGAGGTGGGGAAGGAAAGGCAACATTTCGGTTTGTGTAGGTGAGGCCATTGAACTTTGTTGTAAATAACTGCGAGTGCTGTTTTGTTATCATTGGGCTGTTTGTATATAATAACTACTTTGATCTCTACACACTGAGTGAATGTTAATTAATGTTACTACAGCAAAGTTGTTTTCTGACTGCCTTAAGAATAGACTGTAGGAAACCCTAGAAGGATTCTTTTGTTCCAGTATCATCATTTGATACCTGCAAATATTTGAACTGATGATGTATTTGCATATAGCAAATAGAATTCTCTTCTCTGAAGGATTATTAAAGCTGTACCAAATTTAATTAGTTACAGTCAACAGCATCACACCTGGGTATTTTGGAACTGATAACAGAAACTATTCCGTTTAGGCAGTAAAGTTTTCTAGCTCTTCTGTTGGACTAAAACACCTCCCCTGTATGGACAGAGGAAGATTGAGCTGTCTTTAACTGAGTATACTTAAAAGTGTGCCAGATAACATGAAGCTACTCTTTAGATATCTGACTGTCTTTTAGCTGAAGATTAGTGCAAGGTTCTTTGCCAGAGATTCAGGTATCCGAGAGGCTCATACTTTATGTGTGATCTGTGAAAACAGTTAACAAAAAAAAAAATCTTTTAAATGGTTTTTCTCCATTTAGCCTCTTGGTATTGAGTTATGATTAAAAAAAAAAAAAAAAAAAAGGAAAAGAAAAACGACATTGTATCTAGGTAGCTATCACAATTGATTGATTGTTCATTGACCTCAGATATTCATGGAGTAATTTTTTTTTTTTTTTTCCACTGAGGATGAAGAGTTTGGATTTCATTCAAACAAACCAAATATTTTGGAAAACAAATATCTCTCTTTCCAATGTACCTTCCTTTACTGGAAGGCTTGACAAAGACAAAGACTGATTGATACCTGTGCTATCATTACTCTGTTGTGTTCTTCTGTTTCTGATAATGTGAAATTACGTGAAATGCTATTCAGAAGCACTGGCTAATTAAAATCCAGTACATCAGACTTGTGTCTGTCTGGACTGAGGCATCATTTATTGGCTGAAGAGAGCAGTATATGTATAGCCATCTTTGCAAATGTGTGATATACTCCACATTGTCTCCAAAGGTCTTCAGATGTTACGGCTTATATGAGGAAGATGTTGGTCTGATAACTGAGGAATGAGCAATTACAGTCCCAGTGTATGGTGAAGTGGTTTGCAGTCTGGAGGGAAACAAAATTATCTGCTACTTATTTTTTGTGGGCTGACTTAGACCATTATGTGTCCTTCCTCAGTCAAATTCTCAGAAATATGAAGTTTCTTTTTCAGAAAGCAGGGTTTTGTTTCTAAAGTTTGTTTCCTGTGGTTTTCTGCACGGCCTCAGAAGCTCAGAACATCACTATGTATCTTCTTATTTAGAGAGGAAGCAGGTATGGTCAAACATTTGTTTATTCTAAAGGAATTGTAATTTGTGAGAGTAACAAAAAAGCCATTACATTAAATAGGAACAAATAAGCTCTGGCTTAATATACAGAGATGTCTAGAAGAGCCGTGTGCGTGGGGCACTGTAGTCGTAAATAGAGGAGAAGGCAGAACGTCCAAGTGACAGTGCAAGGGTAGATGTTAGGGCTCAACAGATGAACTCCAAAATCTGGACTCCTCCTGGCAAGAGCTGCAGATGTCTCGCCCCAGTGGCCCCTCTTTGTGAGCTTCCTTCCTCAGGACAAGGAGTATTCTGTTGTTTTTGGATAGCCACAGGCATCTTGATTTTGCTTTAGAGAAGCAGAGAGTGTATCTCTTAATTTGCATTTATGTCATTGCCTGATGATAGAAGTAGTCTCTGTGCTGGTCTTGCAGTGAAGCTGGTGCCCTGCTTAAAGAACAGTAAATACGTCCACCTCCCTCTTCTGTCTGCTGCTCATGAATGGCAACTTGATAAAGTCTCTTTGCTGTACACCACTGTTCTGGTTTTGCATTTAACTCTAAATTAATTATTTGATCCTGGATGAGTTGTATGTCCTCATAGCTCTGAATTTAACTTGTTTGAATTGTGTATTTCTGTTGTTTTAATATGTGCATGCTGTTACTCCATTAATGTTTTAGTAATGCAGTAACAGTCTTTGCCTATGAACCAAGAGAGGAATGAAAGTTGCTGCTCAGCATTGTCCTTAGTGAGTAGAGGCTGATTTTAAGCTTTGAATCCTAATTTTCCCATGCATACTTTATTTTAGTTGTTTTTGTGTGTGTATGTTTTCATTTGGCTGAGATAAAGATTTAAAGTGGAAAACTACTATATATTGCTATAGTCAGCATAAACCTGTCTATGCTGCAGAAACTTGATTTTTTTTTTTCTGTTTTTTCCCCTCCTTTTTTCTTTGAAGTTCAAATATCCTCACGGTGGAATAAATGATTCAGTAGTTGGTCTATCCCCCTGGATTATGGATCTGTTGAGAGCCAAGTTTTTGAATGGCTTGTATGTAATCTATCTTGTTTTGAAGATAGGGTACATTTGTTTTTCAGAAAGAGCAGACATACCTAACCTGTCAGCCAGTTGGAGGAGAAGCAGCTGTTGAATGAAAAATTTAGTATTCCTTCTTCTGTCATTTAACATGATCAGGAAGTAGTTGGTTTTCCTTTTCCTTTGCATGTAGATTTCCTTTGCATTGTAGACTGGCACAATATGATCCATACCCACTTTCGTGATTGCAGACTCAGAGAGCTTTGTAGTTTTGAGGGCTTTTGCATCTTGAAGTTTTAAAGGGTAAATGAAGCAGTCAACAGAAAATTTGGTCTAAAAATCATTTTGTTTCTCCTGTTCTCCTGGTTGATTGGAGAGTTCAAGCCTGTGAAGAGGCCTGTAGCTGTTCCTGCATCCTCAGATGCCACTGGGATAGCTGGCATTGAGTCTGATGATGGCAGTAATTCTTGGGGTGCTGGTAACCATTTGGTGAATGTCTCTCTCTCCTTTTCCAGCCATATGCAAGTGATCTGAGCATTGCCCTGGGTGGGTGAGTTGCTTCATCACTAATATGTGTGACTTTTTGGAGGGAGTGTGTGGTCCAAGAGACCTCACAGATTTCCTGGACATGGCCCACACTGTAGTTGTGTCTGTTATTTATTATATCCTTTCAGAAACAGAAGATAAACTAGTTTCCCTAATGACCATGTTTTTCATATGCTTAAATGAGTTTCTGCCTGTAGAGGGGAGATATTTTGGCTCCCTTTCACTTATTTTTCTGTGTACTAATGTTTTTGTGCAGCTCAGCTGGAAGATTCGCCACCTACGCATTGGTTTGTTCCAGCACAATATACATAGCTGTTTAAATCTGTGAATAGTTAAATTTTTAAACACGTGTACTGGCTGGAAAATAGTATAAAATCAAATGGTTGTGTGTTGCAGTTTTTATGATATTTAATATTTATAATAATGAGATTGTTTGTTACATTAGTAACTTTTGAGATGTATTTTGAGTCTCACAAAAAACCACAGTCTTAATTTTGCTTGATTGGACATGTGAAAAAAGTAGTGTTTGACCATAACTGGCATGCAGAACAACTAATATATGATTTTTCAGGACAGAAATCTGTGAAGAAAATTTCATCAGATATAGACATCATAGTATCATCTTTCCTTCAGCATCAAGCTTCCCAAATTAAGTAAGAGTTTATTGAGTTTTAACTTTAAATATGTTATTTAATACTATGCAGATATGCAGTTTAAACTAAAAAGAAAATGGGTCTGAGAAACCTAAAAACTGTTAAAGAACTAGGAAAATACATAAGATCTGAGTTTGAGCTAGTAATGAAAAAAGATGAGTTCCCATTGTATGCAGAAATATTCTGGGGACCAAGAAAGGGGAGGAAAGAAAAAGTCTTTCTTTCCTATTTTAGAAACACTTCTTTGTCCTGGAGTACATTTACATTTGTTTGAAATGAAGGCATTTCAAGGTACCTGTTCTGAAAAGTTGTTGATGGAGTCACAGGAATTAAGAAGAAAGTGTCAGAACGATCAAAGTGTTGGTGGGATGATTTATGAGGAAAACAAAACTACTCTTAATGGCCTTCTTGAATAGTGGTGAAATTAGGTCAAAGAAGCAAGGTGATAAGGAAATGAAGAAAATTTGGACTGTGTTCAGTGTTACTTTTTGTGTTGAAATAATTTTCTCTGGAACTGTTTCCTATCAAATACCAAAAATTGCATTAGTCAGATACAATAAAATTAAATAGGATGCTTTGTTCAGAAAGCAGTGCTGTAATGAGCAGTCTTGCATTGACCTAGACTGAGCAGACTATTTGTTCCCTGTCTCCAGTTTCTGAGAACCATTTTTGAGGTGTGTTTTGTTTTTAGATGAACTTTATCTTCATTAATGCTAAAGTTCACGAGTTCTTGAACTTGTGTTAGAAGTTGTAAGAGAAATATTTGCTGAATATTGATTATAATATGCAGAACCTACTTCAATGTGTAGGTTTATAGTTAACCCTTTCATTCTCCATGTCTGGGAAACTTTCATGTGTGATGGTGTCAAGAGATGGTTCATGTAATCGTTCCCTGGAAATTTTAAATGTAACCAGTAGGCAATGAAGTACATCAAACAAAACAAATAAATATGACTTCTGCTTTAAAAATGGGGAAGTGTTAATTTCAAAATTTTTTTTAAAAAGGAATAGCTGAGCTATTTCCATTCCTTTTCCAAAACCTCATAACTATATCTCTTCCTATGAATTAATGAGTATTGTTCACAATACTTCTCAGGTAACTCAGTGACCAGCTGAGTTTGTAGTCATACAGTCTCCTGGTGTCTCCAGGAGAAATGGGTTGGCACGTTGCCAGGAAGTGTGGTTTGTTAAATTAATTATCCATGATAAATGCAAATTTTGAAGTTATGAGACACTCGCTTACTTCATAATTTTAGGAAGCTTTCTGTGATTGTTTCTGCTTTCATTTATAGTTTGTACATTTACACTTGATACTTTAGAAAAATAACTTGCCCAAAAAATGAACACAATTAGAAATTATAAAAGCAAAGTTAACTCATTCCTTTTTACAGTTACTTTATTCATTGCATTGTTGAACTCTTAGGCTTTTTAATTGCATGAATGGTTTGAGTGGGTTGACTTTTAAAGAAATAACCAAATCCTCAACTTATCCATATTCTGGTGTGGCAGCTACTGAGAAAAAGTGCTTCTAAGAAACCTCAGTATTCTGAAGCATAACTGAGGGATATTTTTCTGCAATTAGGAAAGCATGTATGGTATCAGTTGGTCTTTCCAACTGATAGGGATATTTTTAACATGGAAATTTAACGCACATTCTGTGGACTAACAGTTTTATTTTAGAACAGACTCCGATAGTATCTTTTTTTTCCTCTTATAAACAGATGATACAAAATTAGATTTGAAATTGGGCTTTCCTTTGTTTTGATAGGAACAGAATAGCAGAAAACTGAGTGGTGTCAGTTTCTTGATAAAATTTCAAGTAATGATTTTTGTATTGAAATTATGCCTGTTAAATGGAGCATCTGTCGTCATTCAGCTGAAATGAAGATAATTGCTTCAGAAGAGTGCATGTTCACTTTAGTACCTTGAATTTTTTTATCTCCTACTCCCGTCAGTTCCTCAGAGCCTGTATTTATTATTCTTTTAGTCAGGTAATAAAGTGTATGTTAAGCATTTGAGAAATAAGTAGGTGTAGATAATAGTGAAAGAAGAGAGATATTCACTTAAGAGATCTATTGCTGTTTGGGGGATTTTTGTTGTTGTTTTGTTGTGCTTGGGCTTTTTTTATGTTTTGTTTTGGAGGGTTTTTTTGGTTTGGTTTCTTTGGTTTTTTGTGGGGGTTTGTACGGGTTTGGTTTTCTTTTGTTTCAGCTTTTTTGGGGGTTTGGTTGGGTTTTTTGGTTTGTTTTGGTTTTTTGGGGGGTTTGTTTGTTTGTTTGGGGTTTTTTAATGGTTGATCTGACTTTGTTAGAAGAAGAATGTTCTGAGTCTGCATGTCAGCAACTTTGGAGAGTGTGTCCAGTACAGGGAGGTTGTCTTGAAGTACCAAGTGAACAGGGCGTATTTCTCAGTCATTTACAGAGGCCTAATTCTATTCATTTAACTAACTTATTTATTTATTTAATATATATTGAAGACACAAATTCTAATTCTTAAAACATGGCAAACCTTTATAACAGATACACCATGAACTGTCTGAGATACACTTTTAGATGTTTTCAGGAGAACTGTAGTTATTATGGTGACACGACACAGTTTTCATTTTGGGTTTTAAAACGCAAAAAGGAACTTTAGTATGTTAAATAACACTTTGAGCATTCTATCTACTTCTTGTTCTCTTCAGGAGGGCTTACTGTTTAATGTTGTCTGGAGCTTCTTTTTTTAAGGCCATAATGCAGTGTTGAGTTCCTGCTGGTGAGACTTCTGGGGTTTTTTAAAGTTATCTCAGAAACTGACTGACACTTAAGAGATGTAATCTTCCTTTCCTTTATAAAACTCTGCTTACTGACACTTAAGGAAAATACCAGCATCGATTATAACACTAACTGATGCTGAAAATTTTAATAACTAGGAATAGCTATAGACAGCCTGTAGGTATATGTTTATGCTTCAAGTTTATGTGAATCTGTTGGTCTAAAATGGAAAAAAATTACTTTTCTGAGAAGTGTTGAAAGACAGATGACCCATTTGGCAGTGATGGTATTGCAGTACCATAGAGATCTGACTTAAGTCAAGAGGTATTATGAAGGGTAAAAGGAGGTGAATTGAAATGTATGGTTTCCACTCATCAAAATTATACATTATATGTATGCTTAGGATCATATAGATGAAAAGAAATTAGTTCTGCATGTGCAGAAATGGAAATTGTAATGTCGAAATTTAATTAAAACCCCTAATCCAGCATAGCTGATGTAGTCACAGTTAAAGCCCTTTTCCAACTGCTCCATGCCCGTTTTCAATTGTTCTAAAATTCTGAAAGAACATCCAATTTTTTTTTAATTATTTGAGAGCATAGATTTGCCAGAGGGCTTGTGGGTCCCAGAGTCTGGTCTTTAGCTGTTGAATGCAGCTATACAGTAGATTTTTAATTTTAAGAGCTTTGCAGAGTATCTCTGCTCACCATGACACAACTCAGAATGCTTCCCAGTGCCACCTATTAAACTTCAGATGTCTGTTCATTTCTAGGATACACAGTGTATCTGTATTAAATATGAAATTACAAAAACAGTAGTTTGGTTTTTGCATTAATCATTTGTGGTTTAATTTATTAGGGGAGGATAATAATCAGTGTTCTCAGAACTTAGTCCCTTCCTATTTCACCTTACAGGTGACTTCAGTCTTTGGATACTGAGGAGTCAGCTACAAATCTTTAGGAAAAGTCAAGACTCTGCCCCTTGAGTTTGATTGTCCTGATCATTGTGCACGGGGCTGTTGAGTTTTTTCTGTAAGAGGCAAATTGAACTGCACATTACAGTTCGTGCATTAATACGAATGGCATAACTGTAAATGAGAGAGCAAAACCAACAAGAAATTTATAATTAGTGTTGTTTGGTATTTAGAAGAGACGCTGTGGCTCTTATCACAAATCTGTAAAAAAACAGACTCCGGTCCAACAACTGCAGCCATAAACAGAATCCATTAAAATCACCAAGGCCAAAGAAAGTGCATTCAGAAAATTTGCAAAAGCTGAGCAGTAAGTTTTCTGTTCTGTTAATGCTATTTACATCCCCATCCTCACCACTTTTTCCACCAATTTATTTTTTTTTCTTCTGGAGAAGTTTCAGAGACTAAAGTATGACATAAGTGTTCTGTCTCTAGTTTATTAGATTACATGTGATGACTTAATGTTGTACAACGGACTTATGGGCTGGATCTGTGTTTTGTTGCGGACTGCTGGGGAAGAGAGGTTGAGAAGACAGCTGAATGTACAGATGTGTGAGTGAACTGTGCTGTCAGCCCTGAGCAGAGTGCAGTCGTTGCCTGAGAAGGTAAGAGCAGATTGATGGTAGCAGGCAGTGATACACTAGGAGTGGTCACTGGGTCCCATCATCGGTAATTTCAGCCCTGACCTTCTGCATCAAGTTGTGGTAGGCAGCAATATTTTGCTCCTCTTCCAGGGTACTACCTAGAAAACCACACTCTTCTTCCTCCAGGGAAATGGTGCTGCGTGGACTGGATGGAAATGCTGGAAAAGCCAGGCTTTGTATATGACATTGGGCTGTCTTTGATGGGATTGAGTTAATAGGCAATAGAATAAGTGTATGAAACTAATGCTAGCTGCTACAGGTTTGTGGAAAATTTTATCTGATGAAATTTTCTAGATTTTTTTTTATGTGAAGTGACAAGTTCAGTTGATGGATAAAGATGTGTAATAGGCTTAGGTGAAGTACTTAACCTTTCAACAACCATTTTTGTTCACTAAGTAAACCAAAGCAAAATCAAAGTATCAGCTTTGACCTGGCTAACTGACAGATGCCTAATGTAATCTTAAATATGGAGTTGTTCCTCTTTAGCTGGATTTGCAGATAAGCTGCTCTCTCTTCACTGATCATTTTATTGGTGACAAAAATCACATTACCCATGTGAGCCTCTGGAGAGTCCCAAAACCAGAGCTTGCAAGGCCCTAAAGGACCCCTGTGGTCAGGCAGCCTGACTTTCAGGGCAGTGGAGGCATTATATATTTCTGGATTAATTCTTGTTTAACCTGCAGCATAAAAGAGTGTTTAAAAATCACCAGTGATGGAAAAAGTCAATGCTTTCCCTGCCAATTACATACAGCAGGTATTGGAATGACAAATAACAGGAAGAGATAGTGATGTGGACAGGTTGGAAATTCTGAAGTCAAAGTCATCCTGATGAGAAATATGAATAACTCCATGGGCATGTCATGTGGAAATGTGGTACATCTGAATAGAGGGTCACAGCAGATTATCAGCTCAACATAAATTGTCGGCATAGCAGGATAAGAGGAAAGACCTGTCACAATTCCTGAGTATAAAAATGAGGTGCTCTGCCTAGGAGTAGAGTTTACATCATGTATCTGGCACGAGTAAAACTGCTACTGGAATAACCTGCTAATGTCTATGTATCAAAGATGATGTTGACTGTGACCAGAGAAGAGCCAGAAAAATCTATAGTGAACTGAGATAGGGTGTCAGTAAGAAGGTTAAGGTCAATGCTAGAATCAAGATTTCAGTTCCCCCGCCCCCCCGATTCCTTCCTTCCCTCCCTGAAAAATAAATTGTAGTTCAACACTGAACTATTTCAGGGAAGTCATATGGCTTGAGTTGCATAGCAGTTCTGCCTTTCTAGTTCCGTGAGGTGTGAATCTCTTTCATAGAATCATAGAATACTTAGAGTTGGAACTTACTTTTAAAGGTCACCTAGCCCAACCCCCCTACAATGGGCAGGAACATCTTCAAATAGATCAGGTTGCTCAAAGACTCATCCAACCTGATATTGATTGTTTCCAGGGATGGGGCACCCATCACGTCTCTGGGCAACCTGCTCCAGTGTTCCACCACCCTCATTGTAAAAACCTTTCTCCTTTTATCTAACCTGAATTTGCTGGCTTTTTAGTTTAAAGCCATTGCCCCTTGTCTTGTCACTACATGCCCTTATAAAAGTCCCTGTCCAGCTTTCTTGTAGGCCGCCTTTAGATACTGGAAGGTGCTATAATTTGTCCCTGGAGCCTTTTCATCTCTTGGCTGAAAAATCCTAATCTCTCACCTGTCCTCGTAGGAGAGATGCTCCAGCCCTCTCATCACTTTTGTGGCCTTCTCTGGACTCACTCCAGCAGTTCCATGTCCTTCCTGTGCTGGGACCCCAGAGCTGATGCAGCACTGCAGGTGGGGTCTCACCAGAGCAGAGCAGAGGGGCAGAATCCCCTCCCAGGCCCTGCTGGCCACACTGCTTTGGATGCAGCCAAATGGTTGGCATTCTGGACTGCAAATGCACGCTGCCTGATCATGTCCCACTTTTCGTCCACTGACACCCCCAAGTCCTTCTGGGCAGGGCTGCTCTGATCTGTTCTTCCCCCAGCCTGTGTTGATACCAGGGTTGCTCTGACTCACCCTGGTGCAGGAGCCCTTTCGCTGGTTGACCAGAAGATTTGCTATGTTTCTAGCTGTATATATTTGCATAGAAGCCAGACCAGAAACCAATGGCTTTCCTGTATCTGATTTTGGCTAATCTGTATACCATACAGTACCTGTGAGCACTGTCCCTTGGTGGGTTGCACTTTGAAGTGCAAAAAGTCCTGATTAAAAAAAAAGAAAAAAAAAGTTCTTGAAATTGGTTGAAATGACAACGCTGCTGTCGTGTCAGCCAGGATCACCTGTGCTTTCTACCCAGATTTACTTTCTATCCTTGTTAGCTTGTGGGATAGTCCCTCCTGCAGTGCAGTCACCTCCACGTCAATGCAGTTATTGCCACATTTAGGTAATCAGATGGACCCTACCAGTGCTTACCTTGCCAGCAACCAGTGGCCTAGGGTTTCTGCCCACTCACAAGTTTGAATGCTTTTTTGGAGGCACCTCCTGTTTGAAATAATATGTTCTGGAAATAATGCAATCTTGAAGATTCTCAGCATAAGAGAGAATGTTCATAAATCCAAATAGTTTTTCTAGATATATTACTCTTCAATAATAAATTGTGGTACCTAGGGGACTGCATTATTTATACCTGCCATGTCTTATTTCCAGGCTGAAATACCAACAGATGTATTTGATTTCTTTAGAGAAAAGAAGATACCGTCCTAGCCATGTTACACAACTCCTTCAGACAGAATGAAAGATAACTTTTTTTGAGCCTTCATCATTGTCATTCCATTTTATGTTAATTACAGGTGCTAGTTTTGGCATGATTTCGTTCGCTGGGCACTTGCCATGTCACCAGGACTCGATTTGATTTTTCTCTTCTCTTTCTAGCATGACTTCTGCTGTTCCACAGAAACCGCTGAAGCATGTCACACAACCCAAAAAAGCAATTAAAATTTTTGTCCTTTTTCCCCTTCCCTGAAAAATTAGTTTAGTTTGACATCCCTTACAGTACAGTAAAATAAAAACAAACCTTGATCTGATAAGTGCTTTGAAGAAAATCCTGTGTACTGAGTTACGCTGTGAAATAAAATGTTCATAATTCACTGATTTAAACATTAACTTTTAGAGACACGTCTGGATACTTAGTTTAAAAAATAGATAGCTGATGTAACCAATTTCAGATGTTAAAAAAAGAAAAGCATGCCTTAGCAATATAGACTTACATTATTTTCCAAAAAATATAGTTTGAAAATAGGGTAAAAATGCAAAATGAAGTAAAAATGCCAGAAATATAAAGCAAGCTCTGGTTTTAGTTCATGTTGTGATTTTTTAATCTGAGTGTGCAATGGCTTTTACCTAATGAGAAAAGGAGTAAATAATCAGTTCTTTCTAGCAATTAACCGATTTGCCTGCAGGATGATAATTAAAATGAGTCATGCATGTAAAAGGAAACTGAATCTTTCCCTTGATTCATTTTTCTTCTATTAATTTACTTTCAGAATGGCGTGCTTTAAAATTCTGCCAGAAATTGATATACAAGTGTATTCAGCCGTAAAAGTGCTGAGTGCAGCTTCAAAGCAATTCCGTGTTTGAAAACTATGAAGAGCTGAAAAATTTGCCACCTGATTCATGTTACCTGATCTTAGAACCTACAATGTTTGTAGAGTCAGTAGAGAGAACCAGAGATCTCCAAGGGAGCAGTGAGTCTTGCAGGATTAGCCCATGGAGAGTGCTGCTGCTTGTCTCCTGCCTGCTTTTGGTGTGGTGCTACCTCCTGGCTGGTGGGTGCTGGGCATCTCTACCAAAATGGGATCCTCTCCTGAGGATATGTAGGCAGAAGAACTGTGTCTGCCCTGTAGTCCCACAGCATATTGGTTAATGAGGTAGTACTGTAGCCTCCCTTTGCCTGTCACTTGCGGGGCTTCCACTGAAAATCGATGACCTGTGTTCCCATCTCTCTGCAGGCTGGGGAACCTCCAAGTGCTGTGTCCTCACCACCAGGTCACAGAATTGTCAGAAGAAGAGTTGGAGGATTTTCCCATCTTGCTGAAGCTGCCTCACTCATTTTGAGAATAAGAGAGCCAGGAGGAAGGAGAAAATGCTTGAAAGAACCTGATTTTGTGAGACTTTTAAGCTGGTGCCTGCAGTTAGGAGTTGGGATTTACCATTTCTGATCCCTCTGCTTAGGAGCATGACTGATTTTAGGTAACTTCTTAAATGTATGAAAAATATATGAAACTTCAGAGAATCTGGGGAATGTGAAGCATGACAGCCATCTCATGTTTAATCAGAACTTTATTTTTTTTACCTGCATCTGGTGATGAAGGCTGGTGTTAGGTTTCTGATACAGAAAAAAATGCATGTTAAAAGTGCCCATGTTTTGGCAGCAGTGAAAGAAAGTCTCCAGCCCAACAAAGGGCTGACTGCTGAGCTGTCAGTGCTGTGGGACAGGCAGGCAGGCTGGCTGCTTCACCATTGTCTCATCAGACATGTATTTCAGAAACCAACTTCCTCCCAGTTCTACAGCGTGAGCAACTTGATGTTAACTTTGCACACTGAATTATCAGCTGTGTTAGAAATTCCACTCACAGTATCACCAGAAAAAGGGAGTTAAGTGTTATTTGCTAGTATATTTTGGAAGCATGTCATGTGATGCATCCCTTGTTTATCACTGTGATACATTCTTCATATTCAAGGCTTGATTATCTCCAGGGAGCTGAAAACCAATGGCTTCAGTAAAAAGCAATGGAAGATGTACTGCTTGCTATACCTGACTGCTTTTTGTTTTAGATGAAAGGGAAAAAATCTTGGGTTTTTTTAACATGTTGGGATTAAAGGTGAAATTTAGCTATTCTCTAGCATATCTTTTGCTTTTGGTGCCTGCTTAAAATTCTTTACTTGGAGCTATGTGCTAATATATGTTACTTTTCCCAAACAGACTTGCAGAAAATATTTTTTTTAAGTTTTGCTTTCTAGAATTGGTATTCCTCTCTTGAAGAAATATAAGAAAAGCCTCTGCTTTTTGCTTGTTGAGAAAATGAGATTTGTACAGCAGTGCAGTTCAGGTGTTTGACCAGGTGATTTCTTTCAGAGGTTTTTTTTTTGTTAGGTATGGTTGTAAAGACTTTAACAGAGAAAATTAGTTAAAATTAGTCTCTGCATTATAAAGAATCAGAAATAGAATTCAGATCACCAGGTTCCTAGTTATAATTAGTGTAAATCTTAAGAAAAGTTACTTCTGTGGAAAGTTGCTATGGGCTAGTGGCTATTGTATGTATTTCCAGGACAAAGGAAATGAGATGCAAATAGGGGTTTTCTAAAGTAACTGGCTTATACTTTCTGAGCATTGTAAATGTAAATATTTAAACACATGGAATTAAGGGGTTAACTTCTCTTAAGTGGTTACTCAGACTGGTTAAATATTTTGCCAATTAAGGAGCAGCAGATTTTATCTGACCTACTAGAGTGGGTGGGATTGTTAAAGCTTAATCATTTATAAGCTACATTTGATGTAAGGGGCTAATGTTTATTGACTGAACTCTTGGGTTTAACAGATTTTTTTCTGAAGTACAGTGGGATCTAATTTTATTTCATGTTGTTGTCAGAGAAGTGTTATGGGGTTTTTTGTTGGTCTGTTTGTTTTTTTCTTTGCAAAACATTGAAAATACTCCAAGTTGCCAATGCAGATAACTAAATGTCCATGGAGCTTTGCTTATTAGAGGTACAGACGACAGATGCACAGAGACACAAATACATATGTCTTGGAAGTGCATTCATTTGACTTAAAACCAGCTCTTTTGTAGATGGGTTTAACACTCGGACTATCTTCAAGACTGTTTCAAATTTTTCCTGTAGTTACTGAAAACTCAACTTCACTGTATGTAATAGGTAAATAGTATACTGGCCACATGAGGATTAATTAAAAGTATGGGCCTGTCAGGTTTTATCTGCAAAAACCTGTAAAAGGAGTTGGACATGTAGAGGAAAGCGAGAAAGAAAAGTCAGGTTAATATTTTTTTTATTATTATTATTTTTAGGGGTTTTTTTTTAGGTTTTTTTTGTAAGGAGGCTGGTTGTGTCCAGAAAAGAAAGGAAAAAGAAGCATTTTTCTGGAACAGTAAGTCCTGCTTGGTTGGGTAGGAGAAAAGAAGTGGGCTACACTAAAGACATACAGAATGGCCTTTTCTTCTTTGTTTTTTCCCTTTATTTGGAGTATTGGTCAAATAAAAGGAGCGTACGAATACCTTCTGACCAAGTGAACTAAAACATCCCATCATTTCCTAAAGGACCCAATGTGGGCAGATTTCAGGAAGCTTGATGATGCAGTCAACAGAGGGCCAATGACCAATGCTTTAATATGCCTGTTTTTCTGTTCATACATTTTTGTTACTCCTAGAATTGCAGGAATGTTTGTGTCTTTAGCTCATCTGTTAGAAGGACTGTTTTATCTCTATTACCAGCTTGCACTGAATTTGTGATAACTGGGTGCTGTTCTTAGATACTTGGAAAATCTCTCTTAAAGAGTAGCGGGTTTTGTTGATTTGGGTTGTTTGGGTTTTTTTCTGACATTGTCACCATCATAAGAGATGAGCTTGCCAATTCTCTTGCTGCTAAAGAAAGATACAAACGAAATCTTACCTGAAAGAAGACTTCTTTATCTAGACTGAAACAGGAGTTTCACTCCTGTGTCACAAATTACTCTGTTACCACTTAGAAAGATAAAGGTTTCGGTAATGTCCAGCTCTTGATGTTTTTTTTAGGAGACAATTTAGCTTCAGTGGATAGTCACCCTTGCAAATAGTGAAGCTTGGGTATCAAGTTTATCCTGACGTCATTTTAACTCTCTATTTTAAGTAGGAGTATTCAGATGGTATATAATTTTTTCAGATGACAGATATTTCTTTTATTTGCTTTTTTGGTCAGCTGACCATTGAAAACCTTTGCTGATTTTCAAAACAGTGGTGCGTGGACAAATTTTTTTAAGATCGCTGTCTCTCTAGATTTAAAAATCACAGGAAGGAAGTGGTGTATCTCTTGGCACACTTCAAGTGATCAGATGTGTGTGCTCAGATATGGTCAGATAAATTTGTCCGTTAACTGATGGGTAAGTTTAAGCCATTTAAATTCCTGTTCTTTAATTAAGTTTTTAATTCTAAACCTCTGTTTAAAATACATGTAGCATTCTAGGAGATCTCAGATGCTTTCATAGCGGAAATTAAAGATGAAGGTTTGTGTTTTGTTGTGACATTAAGTATCCTTAAAAAGGGAGGTCAGTATATCATTAGCAGTTATCTTATACTTTAAACTTAATTTTCTCAACCAAGTGAAGATAGGTGTCAGGCACTGGATATATTGTTCCGTGGAAGAGCCATGTTTTCTAACTGAACTGTGAAATGTGCATTTGTACCTGAAGATGGATAATTATGCATACATTTGTAAAGTACATACATTTGCAGGTTACTGCACAGAATTCTGTGAATATGTCTGTGTTAAAATATTTAACACATGCTAGCATGCCCTGTTACTTAATTAACAGATGTTTTGTTTTAATGAAATGTGTGCTACAAACTTAACCATGTTTGTGTTACTCAATAAGAAAATGGTTTTGTTTATGTTGAACGAATATGCCCTTCAGTCATTTAAAATAAACCAGCAAGCTAATAACATTTTTAGGTAGGTCTCTCCTAAATCTGAAAGAGTTTCTGTTTATCTTCTGCCATGACTGCAGAAAGCTTTAACATGAGCAATTACCAAGATGGAGTGCTTGTGCAGTACTGCAGTCCTAATAGAAAGCAGAGATGTCTGGAGTAATCAGAAAAAATAATGCGTGGGCCTAAATCCAATGAAATGATATTAAAAAAATATTACAGATGAGGCAAATTAGAGATGTTCTAAAATCCCACAGATGGGCAACTTTTCCAGTGGTATTCAAGGAGTGCAGTGCTGGGGGTGACCCAGTGTCTTGATTCCCCGAAACAGAGAGAGGGCATAGCCTAGCTCTGCTCTTGAGCAGCCCTGCTCTCCCCCTCTCCCAGACTAACTCGAAAGAAAAAGAACTCAGACTTGGGGTAGTCTGTCATGCTGAGGTAAAGGAAGGAAGGAGATGGGACTGACTGGCTGGGTGTAGGGCAAGAGTGAAGGGAGGGGAGGAGAGGAAGCCCTCTCTCATGTTCCTTTTTGGTTGGCAGAAAACTTCAAACTAGTTCAGCTGCTCCTGGAGCTGCAGCCATGGGGTTACAGGTAGGTCTCCTTCTACGAGAAGCTTTCATTTTATGTGCAAAAGGAGCTACTCATCATTTGGATCAAAGGAAGTCAGTGGATACAGGAGACTATAAGATGTATGAGAGTTTTAGGAACAGATCTCAGGCTTGGCTGCCTCTAAGGGTATGACATGACTGATACCACGAAACTGGCGTTGTTCTGCTTCAGATCAAAGCTTTGCAATCTTCTCCCCATCTTATTTCTAATTCCAGATAATTGGGGACAAGCACAGCAGGACACTGTCTGTCTGACACATCTAAATAAACTCTTATTGCAGAGATTCCTGTTCAAAGCATTCCGCCTTTTCCCTCCCCAGTGGCTGTGTTTCACAGATGGAAGGAAGCCATTTTGTTTTCACAACTTCTGTTATTGATGTTTGATTCTCCCCTGGGTATCTCTTTTTCCAGGATTACAGTAGCAGTAATGTTAGTTTTGGAAAGAGGAAAATAAACTGGTCTGTTCCTGGAAATCGAAGTAGTGCTTTATGCAAAGAGGAGAGATGTGGTTCTGTGGCCCTTCTACGTAGTACTCTGGATTGAGGAGTGACTGGCAGACGTGGCAGTGGCCGTGCTAAGATGAATGTTTCCAGGTACAAAGCAGTGCCCTAGAAAAACATAAATGGAAGACACAGTTGTCAGCAGTGAGGAGTTAAGTGGTATCACAGAAACAAAGCCTACTCATCCTGAGATCTATCAAAATATTTGTTGTCTTGCAGAGACAGACTGGTCGAAGTTGAATTATTTGTCTGGTTGCTCTAGATGCCTCCTTTCTGGGTCCTCATCTCCTGCTGGGATCATGCACTTCTGCATCTGTAGGCAGTAAAGAGCAATTTCTGTTTGAAGGGATCTTCTGCGGCAAAGGGCATTCGAGGGTCTGCTTCATTTACATGCTGCTCACTGAGGTGTCACACTGCCCCTGCCTGCAGGAATACCAGGAATGCGCCAGTGGGATCATCTGTACTTGCTGTGAAAGCTGCAGTTATGCGTGACTTGCAGAGCAGTCCCCCTATTTCACGGGAATCAGTTTCCCATTGCTTTGTGAACTGTCCATGCACTTCTTGTGTTTACATGAAGGAAGATGGACCAGTGCTTGTGTGACAGTGCTGGCAGGCAGAACAGCTCTTGCAGCTGGGAGAAAGTACATAGCAGAGTCCTGCCAATGGGTTTGTGATCAGCCTTTTTGCATCTGGAAACTACTAGTAATAATCCCATTCTGCCAGCCAGTATGTGAGGACACAGTGGGAACTGTTGGGGTTGTTTTTCTTTTCTTTTTTTGTGTTCTAAGGCTGCATTTAAAAAAAATTTTAGTGATCATCCATAATGGAACAAAAGATAGGACTGGGAGAGCGTCCCTGACACTGTTTTTATACTTTTCTATCCGGAGAACTGCTTGCTTTTGGGTTTGTTTAACAAAACTCAGAGGCTTTGCAAATGCACATTGGCAGAGGGAGTTTCCTGGTGAATAGCATGCTTCCATCTGGGTTTGTGTGGATTTAAAAGGAGTGTTTTGATGATGTGATACATTGGTGAGCTAGGCTCCAGAAAGATGTCAACAAGTGTTGTACTGGTGTATGTAAAGTCCAGCATTTAAATACCATGTTAAACATGCGAAGCATAACCTTAAAGGCTTTTTATGAGACTTTGGGGCAAAAGTATGATGGTATTATATTGATGATATTAACACATGCAGGAGACGTATTCTCTGCAAGGATCCCAGCATTAAATGGTTCCTTAAGGTGCAAATTTTATTCCAGCCCTGCAATTTATAGATTGTGACTTAATTTCTCCTAACATTATATTAAAATGTCTTGCTGTATAATGAGGTTTACTGAATCTCTGGTGTGAGATTTTGTTTGGATTTAAGAACTTTCCTCAGAAGAAGAATTGTTTCTTTTTCATGAAACGATTCCCTATAATTCTCAGGGCCATTCACTCTCTTGTATTAATTTGAAAACTGTTCCTCCTTCATTGTATTTCCTTAGGAATTTTCAACCCTGAACATTTGTACAACTCAAGTAAGGATCTAGTTGTTTGTCAAGTCATAGCTAAGTATTGTATGTTTTTATTTTTCAGTCTTCGTCCTTATTTTATTACCTAAAAAATCTGAGGGAGCACAGTAGAGTGAGAAAAGCAGAGGGGAGATGGATGCTCATTTACAGTGCGCTATATATCCAGGCTGGAGCACTCTGCTCTGCTCTGCTTCCTGGAGAAGCAGACTCTTCCTGACTCTGGTCTGTTTCCTGGAGGCACATGCCCCATTCTAATGGATCTGTGGACCTTGGTGTAAGGAAAAAAAGGAAAGCTCCAATGTTTACCAGAAACCTATTATTCTTTATGGAATAACTGTGCATCAACTGAGTCAGTTTAATTTATCTTTAGTAAGAAATGGAAACTGACATTTTAGAGTTTGAATTTGTTAGTACATGGAACATAGCCTATTTTGCAGAATGAGAAATTAGTTGATGCGTGCTTAAAAGAATCTGTTATTTAGGAAACCACCTCTTAATGGAAAATACAGGGGTTATGTACTATAACACAGCTTGAAAAAAAGTAGGCATGTACAAGGAAAAGGACAACCATATTAACAGATTTGGATACAAGTGAAAAGCAGGTATTTCAGATTTAATTTTCCTTTGTTGCGGGTTTAGCTGTTGTTCTGTTGCTTAATGGTGAGGAATTCAATTTGATGTTACCTTTTGACTTTTCCAACTGCACTCTTACTCCTGCTTAATTTGTGCTGTTTGTTGCTTCAGGCTATTCCAAGCTTCAATAAAGATAAGAAAGCAAACAACCCCTGCCATCCAAAAACTAAACTAAAACAAAGCCCATCTAAAAGAGTTTTCCTAGCAATTTTTTTCCCTACTGTGACATACATCATCTGTCTTAATATTTGAGGGATCTTTATTCAACTTTTAAATACTGTTTCTACCCGACAAACTTTAAAGGAGTAAGAATTGGTGCATACTTAACTGCCTTTTCCAGCTGGGTGAGACTGAAGTGCATCTCTGTGGAAAGTGATAAGAAAAGGAATTTGTGTTATAGTTTCAAAAAGCATATTGATTTTGCTAAGGAGAACTGTACATCCAGTGCCTGTAAAATTTCCAGAAATATCTGAGAGACACAGCTAAATTTTTGAAGTGAAACCTTGGAATTCAGATGTTGTATAAAGCATACTTCCTATCAATAATACGCATATACATCCCTTCTAGATTCATCTCTTGAGTGTTTTATTCTTGTTCCTTCCCAAGCTTCTTCATTTTTCTTTCCTTTCCTGGACTGTTACCTTGTTCTGCCTACGAGGTCCTTAAAGAAGAAATGCAGATGATACTGTTCTTGAATGAAAACTGGTGAGCTAGTACGGCGTAACGTGTCAGCCTTCATCTTGTCAAGTTAAGTAATTTTTGAGGATCTTTTGCTTAATTTTGGATTTGCTTAATTTTAAATTCCAGCATGGACTTCTGAAGGTACGCCAAAGTGTATGTTTTCAGTGTGCACTCAGTTACTAGAAGTCATATGTTTTAGAAGCTCATTCTCAATGAAGCAAACTTCACAGTAGGATACCAGCACTATCCTGTTGTTTAAAAGGACTCACTTGTTTACTTCTGGAAAATGTGGGAACTGTGAAGGAGCCAGTGTTGCAAATTTGCTGTAATCAAAACCCAATGAGACTCATCAGGAAAAACCTCCACCATATACTACTGAAACAAAAGTTTAACAGATGGGCCTAGTGAGATTATTTTTAGACATGTAAATTGGCTGAATGTTATCACGAACACTTTTTCTTACTTGAACTGCAACCAATGCTTTGTCAATTTTTTCTGCATAGCCACTCAAAGATTAAATTAGAGTGTTTTACAAGTAATTCTTTTTTTGTCTATAACTTTTGTTTTCAAGATCTACAGATATTAAATAAATTATTTTTTAAAATCGAAGTGGATTTTTTTTTCAACGCTTGAGAAGAATTACAGTATGCTGTTAAACAGATTAATGGAGAATACTTGAAGGCTGTTAAGCAATGCTCTAGAAAAATAATTATACAATACAAGCACAGTCTTTGACAAGCTTTATGAATAACCTACTTTTAAAATAGTCCCCGAGAGCAGAAAAATTGCAGTTTAAAGAATATGCTTCTGTGTCTTAGGTTCTGTTGCTTCTGAAGTGTGATTTTCCCAAAGCTCTGCAGAGGTTACAAGTAGTAAACTGGCCGTGTCTTGGTTGCTATGAAAAAAACAAGGAATTTGAAAATACAGGAAAAAGAAAGCAGCAATTGATCCTGGTGTTACACAGGAACATCTGTCTGGAGTTTCAAAGGCAGCTAGCTATCAGCTATGGCAGATTTTCTGTCTGGCTGTGTAAGGATTGTGTGAGCTTGTTGTGTCTATATTGAAGCTGCTATTGTTCTCCTGCTGTGAAATAACAGATGGACATGTCTGTCCTGAGAGATCTGCGACTTTTGGCTGACTCGTAGTTTCTGAATCCATGCATAATAGAGCTTGCTATAGTCCTTCAAGAGGGAAGAAAAACAAAAATAGAAAAAAAAAATCCAAATGAAACATATGGTGCCAGGCTGTATTGTGAAATCATGAAAAGTAAATTCCTTTCTTCTTTTTGAAGGCAGATAAGTTGTTTTTCTGAATGGGAGGTAACAGCTTTTGCTTTATTTTTGTAGGGATGTAACATATCTGATGCATATATATGTATATTTTTTTCTTTGCCTCAGATAAAACAAGTTATGGTGCTTTTCGAGTGTAGTCACATAAACAACCAGTACAAACACATGGAATCATGAAAAGAACACTGATAAAGGAGGCTAAATTGGTTGAGATCTGCGGAAGGCATGGTGTCCAATTCAGAAATACATGTTTTGTTTTCTAATGACGTGAATTAACGTGTCATTAGAAACATGTTAATTAGTTTTGCGATTACATGAGTTTGTCTTAATATGTAGCATAAATGTATGTTAATTGGGTAATAAATAAATTTTATGGTTCTGAATATGGTTTGTCTGACAAAATCTTATTAAAAACATTCATCTTTATTCACCTCAGGTAAATGTATTTTTGTCTTGAAATAAATGATCCTAGAATTAAAAAAAGGAGATGGAATTACCACTGGTTTTGAGACATCTGTTGGGAAAATACAACAGAATTAATTTGGGTCACTCTTACGATGTAAAACTAGATGCTGATGCTTCCTCTTCAGTTTGCCGTTGTTTAATGCAAACACTGGCATTTTTGCTTCTGTGATGTTTGCTCTGCAAGTTTGTGAATTGTTAAGGTCTGCTAAGACAATCCGATGGCCAAGTTATGCACTACTGTAATTGTTTAAACTGGGAACTGTAAACCATCCTTCTAGACTGAAGGATCTGTGTAAATGAAGGGCTGCTTTAAGTCCCGTACCAAGAAATACATAATGAAGAGTTATGTATTGTAGAAGGGGAAAACATGGAATGGGCTGTGGGTCAGCATTGTTTTTCTTTTCTGGAATGTTTTGTTGTCATCTGAATAGAAAGTGCATATTTTTAAAACAGTAGAAAGACAATGCTTTAGTTAAATATTTGTCTTGCCTTTCCTCATGCTGTACTTCAGGCAGGTATGTTAGAGCTCATTTCTCTGTTACCTTTAGTTCCTTACTGGGCCAGGATGAGGCAGTGTGACGTCTGTCTCTTCCATGGACACACAGCAGTCTGTCAGTGGAAGTATGTTGCTCCTGAACAAAGGATCACTCAGACCCAGCCAGTCAGTACCTCTTTCTTTTTCCTAAACTAGTAGGAGACTGCGCAATCCAATTTCTTCAACTGCCATGTTGTGTGAAAAGTGATTTCTTTCTGCTAATACATAACTTTAAAAATCAAAAACAATTAGTTCAATTCAATGCAGTGTCATTGAAGTACAGTGTAGATACTATAACCGTGATCCTATTCAGTAAAATTTTGATCCACATCCCAGTGGAAGAATTTCTGCTTACCTAAATTGATGTTTGCCAGTGTGAATTGAGAACCCTTGTCAGCTCTGTTTCTGGATTAAGCATATGCCATGTTAAAGACATAGTTGATTTCAGCCAAGTCCTTGCTGAATGGTAAGGTATAATAGCTACCACTGACCAAAAAAAAAATCAAAGTATGAATTTAGTAAATGAAACATGGACAACATGGACATTTGTCAGGAGTAAGGGCTGAGAAATTAGCTGATCCAGTCCTCCTTCATCCATGTATAGTGTTTTTCTCTAGCATGTTAGTATTCATTTCAGTTCTAAATGTGTTTTGGATAAGTCTTAACTGTTCTCATGATATGCTGTCTGATGAGATACTTCAGTGTATTGGCAACATACGGAAGATGTGAGGCCTTGTACCTGCTCAGGTCCCACGTATGCATTGAACCCAGCAAACCGAAATTGTGCAGAAACTCTGCACAAGAGGTATCATAGGCCCAAAGCTTGTCAAGCAGAAAGAATAAACATAGATGTTTTACTGGTGAGTGGGATACTGGTAAAAGGAGGCACTCTACTATTACACTTTTTGGGCTACTACAAGGAGGTTTGAAGCGACAATGTGTGTGTTAACTCCGCATCTGTAGTGTCAGCAAGCAGTGCTGGAGAATGGAACCAGAGGGCATAAATGCTAGAAATTATATGTGTTGATTTAAATGGGGACCGAGTTTTTTTAATGGTATCTCTTGCTCTTGGTTTTCTTTTTCTTTAAAAAACTTCCTTCTCTTTGGTTTTTCTTCTATTTAAAAAAAAAAAAAAAAAGGGGGAAGAGAGAGAGAACACCTTTTTTATATGCCCAGGTTATGTGACCTTTTATAATTAAATTATTTAAATTAGTGCACATATGATAGAGTGGTTCCTGGCAGTACCAGTAGGTCACTTTAACTGAGTGGTGTTTAACAGCATGCATTAGTGGAGTCATGTCTTTGTTGTGCACTGAATCCAGTGTGTAGCCTACCTTCTACGTAACTTGACATTTCCATTTACTTCAAGGAAGGTACGGAAAGAAAGATTGCCTTCTTGCTATTCCTGCTGCATTCCCTGTGTCTTGACAGGCTGTCAGAATGGCTTGTGTCTTTCCTGTCACTGACAGGGAGAGCTGCCTCCCAGTTTCATGGAGAATTTCTTACCTACAGGCCTATTTAGGCACTCACATTTTGGGAAAACTTGATAGGAACGTGGCTGTGCTGACTGCAACTGAAACCCAACACCAGATTTCCATTGACACAATACCCTCCTACTGTAGCAGTAAGGAGTACCTTGGACCAGAGCAGTGGAGACACCAGCTTCCTGCACTTTCCCAACAGTGTAGCTGAAGGCAATGCCTGAGTATATCTCCACTTACCAAACCTGCCCAAATGGGTTTAGTAAGTTTTTCACAAGGGTTTTGTTAAACTTCTGTTGAGCCACCCTCTTTTATTATCCCTGAACAGGCTTTTGAAGCTAAGCAATAACGTTAGTGGTTTAGACTACTTTTTTACTCTCTTCATTTAAAGAAAAAAACCCAAACAATCAACCACAAACATTTACTGCCTGAGGGGCTATCAGTGCTTCAAACTAGTGCGGTTTTGGATTTTTTGTTTGTGGTTTTGGCTTTTTTTTTTTTGTAATCTAGATGGTCAGGAATCACTCTTACCAAGGTCCATTTCTCATCGTTTTTCCCTCTCTCCTATTTAAGGTCTTGTGTGATCAACTTATGTTTGTCTTTCACCAATTTTAATAGCTTACTGTGCTCAGATAAGAACTGGAAGATTGCTAAACTGAAAACTCAACGTTATAATTTACCTCTTTGTCAGGTACTCTGGTCCAAATATTCAGAGAGTCTTTGAAAGAAAAGGAGAGTCTTCAGAAGACTGGGTAAGGGCAAATGTAAACCTACGCTCCCTACTTCTTTCTTTTTTTTAAAAAAAAATGCAAATATGTATTTGTTTTGAAGGTGCTGGGGAACATGAAGGGAATTGTAAAACAGTCAATAAAACCTGAAAGAAGAAAGGAATTACAAGTTGGTCAATGAAACCTTAATCCCTGCCCATTTTTTAAACAAGTTATTAAAAAGTTGCTTTATAAGCACCTCTAGAATAATAAAATTGATAAGCAACCAGTATAGATTTATCAAGAGGCAACTGTCAGGCAATTTTAATTTCCTTCCTTGGTAGTATAGCTAGCCTAGCAGATAGAAGATGAGAGTTAGATAGATGACATATCTTGACTTTATTATTTTCTTTGTGCGGTGACTATGTGTGATATTCTTGACTATCTCACACATCACTCATAGAAAATAGTGGGGAACGCCACGTGAAATCATTGTAAAATGAACACACAAGTGGTTGAGAAAAGGTCTCCACGTATCATTAATTGTTTACTGATGGCTGAGAAGGCATTTCAGGTGGCTCCAGTATATCTTCTGGTTTTGTTCTGTATTTTTATTAGGTAATTTGCTAGTAGAACACAGAGAATATGGTAAATGATTATCAAACTGTGGTCTGCAGACCCTGTGAATACACTTGTTGCTTATAAAGGGTCATGACACATAAGTAAGAAAAGCAAGCCTATTATCAGTTGGCCCAAATTCACTACACAGGGTCTTGTGCCTCAACTGGAAAATTTAAATGGATCTCACATGGGAAAAAGGATGGTTGAAAAGCAATTGCTTTGACAATTTGGAGAGACAGTCCAAATGCAATGAGTTGAAATTCCAAAACGTGAGCACAAGTTGCTATGTTTTGCATACTTGCGGGAAGAGGAATAAAAACTTAAACGTAGTCTAGCCTCTGGGAACCTGGAGTTTATAGTTGAAGGACAAATACGTCTGTTTACACATCTGAGATACATACATAAGGAATGCTGCAGGTAAAGACACATAGCTGTTATTTTCTGTTTAGCACCGATGGGGTCTCAGGTAGAGTACTGCACACAACAGCTGTAATAAAGTGCTTTAATACTATGACCTACAAGAAGATTTTGAAGGAAGTGACTATTTTTATTCTTACAGGGAAAAAACGAGAGCTGTGGGAAACATCTCACAAAAAGTTAAAATTTTTATAGGACGTATTGTCTTCCATTAGAGGAGGACAGAAAAAAATAGCAGTATGATTTTGGATGGGTAATAGATAAGTAAGAACTATCTTAGATATGCCATTTTCTATGGCAGCTGCCTAATACCCAGTGTCTACTATGTGATTTATCCCTTTACATATTCTCAATAACTCATTTCATTTTGTTTATTAGAAGGAACAGGTTCTCACATGACACATAACTGAAGATAGGGGGTCTCAGTGGCTGTGGGCATCTGAGTCATGCTAGTTTTCCAGGCTGAAGTGTTATTGTCATTTCTGATGGCTATTGAGCATAGCGGTGAATAGACTCTGGGCAGCAAACTCTGTCCAAAAGAACAAAATCCTATTTCTTTATGAACAGGTGATGACAAAATTAAATCTAGATTGGTGTGTTGTCTTCCTCATAGAAAAGATACCAGATTTAGTATCAGCCTCATCTTTAGAAAAAGTTTTGAAAAATTCCTCTGTACTTAATTCTTCTTGCTTTACCTCTCATACAATAAATAACCCTACCACTACCCTGAAACATCTCAAAATCCACCCCATTGCCATGTAACTGGACTTGATTGGCCAGTTTACCAATATACGGATAAATCTGAAGGGACTGATGGTCCTCATGAAAGTTTAGTAGTTAACCAGATTTAAAGCAACATTTAGTACACGAAGGGAACAGAAGTCTTGGCCTAAATGACTTATTTCTCCTTATAACCAGATTTAAAGCAACATTTAGTACACGAAGGGAACAGAAGTCTTGGCCTAAATGACTTCTTTCTCCTTATACTGGAGTTTGTGTACTGTGCTGGGGCATTCCTCAGGTGTAAGGTCCACCTGTCCAGTCTTAATTTCCACTGATTTTAAAAAGCTTTCTAAAGCGGACCAAATTTAACATCTTTGTAGAATACAGCCTTAGTTTTTAAAAATGGTTATACCTTATTTGTTTTCCTGTTTGAAAGTTGGCTGTGGATCATGGCTTGTTTCCCAGTAGCAAATAAAATCACACATACGAGAGAAGCAAAATAATTTTTCTTATTTGCAATTTTTGTTTCTCACAATAATTATACATAACTCTGTCTAAATCTGTTGTGTCTTATATCATGCTGTTCACAGAAATAGTGATTAATGCTGTTTTTAAACTGGGAGAGAATTAAGAGTCTAATGTCTGCATACATTTTGTGCCTGTTGGTTTGTCTGCTGTCATCTGGTGTTTGGCATACTTTCCTCAATTTCATGAGAACAGACAACTAGGCATGTTACAGTCAGGCCAAGTGTCCATTTAGTTTCATACTCTTTCCAAAGGCAGCCAGTAAACATGCTTAGGGAGAAAAATGTCAGAAATGCATGAAGTATATGTAGTGATTCTTTCCCATGGTTAGGTCCCTTAATTAGTGGTTTAGGAGCTTCCTTAGCTCTAAAGGTTGAACCTAAGCATTTGTGTTTTAAATAACCAGCAATGGGTCTGTCATTCAAGAATTTGGGGGGGGGGAGGTTTGTGCATTATGTGTGCCCAGTGTCTTGCTGCAATGATTCCATAATTCAGGTGTACATAGTGAAGAAAAAGCATTTCCTAATTTGTTATAGATCTATCATTTTAGTAACCTGCCCACTAGATTTTTTTGTGAGAAATGGATCCTTGTTGACTTTTCCATGCATCAGTCATTCTGTCAACCTCCTGTACACTTCTCCTTGGTGATTTTTCTTTGCTGAAGACTTCCAGTCACTTTGGGCTTGGAAGGTTTGACAGTCTTTTGATGAAAGAGTCAGTCACACAACACTGTGAAAGCACCACCATCCACTTGGCGGCCAAAGCATTGAAATTTTTTACTTTACTATCAGTAAACTGAGTGAAGATTTCTTTAATTAACTAAGATTCTATGAATTATGCATTAGATGACATACAAATTAAGGAGGAATAAGATTGTAGATCTGAGAATTATGATAATTTCTACAAGTAGTATAATACTGAAGTTTCTCCCACTGTGTGCTGTACGTAGTCACTAACGGTGGCTACTGTTATTTGATGAAAGTTATTTCCACAGGCATTTTTTGGTGCCAAAAGCACTTGTAATGACTGTGTTTTTATGGTTTCTCCCTTTATTTTTATGTAAAAATTTGAGAATAATGAAGGGAATCTTATTATAGCATCTTACTTTGTTTGAAAGGCATGTTGACAAACAGCTGGCAAGGCTGAGAAACAAATTCAGTTAGATAAATTTCATTTAAATAGGAACAAAATTACTCTAGAATGAAAGAAACTCCAAACACTTGCTTTTCGTTCCAAAGAAAATCATCCATTTACTTGATGAGGAACTGGATCTGAACTGTGACCAGTCTGTTAAGCCTGTAAAAGGATTCTCCCCAGGTGTCCTGGCTGTCCAGCTGTGCCTCTTTTTTTGCCCACTGGCCAGCATATGGGCCAGTCTGTGGTTTATCAAATGCCCTGTTACCCTCCGTTCAGCTATGCCACACCTTTATGGCCTTGCATGAAGGAGTGGCGTGCAGTGGTGGAAAGGGCACGCTGGGTTTATGTTGTGGCAGGTTTGGTTCATGCATTAGCACTGTGCAGTGCAGAGGGTTACGGAACAAGGAGCACTGGGAAGGGCTGGACATGCAGCACTGCTGAATGTGAGCGTGTTGGGCATGAGGCATTGGGTGCTGGGGGAAAGTTCAGCAGAGAGGCTGTTGGGATGTGGTGGCGAAGTGTCTGACTCCTCTTTAGTTTTTCAGTTCTGGCTTAGGAGGAAACCCCATAATTCTGTGGTACTAGGGGGTGAGGAGCATGCATAACACAGAGACCTCCCTACCAGTGTTATTTGTGCAGTCCTGATGCAAGGCATTATCCTGGGTTTCTGGGCTGGGATCTGTAGGTGCTTCTTTCTTTGTGTAATTTTTTTGTTCAGTTGATTGATTTCAGCCATCAGCAGAAAGGCAGAGTTCCCGAAGCTTGATCAACTGTGAAACACAAATCTGACAACACTAAGCTTCATTAGTAGCAGAGCTCATAGATCTGCTTGCTTTAATTAGTTTTCCATAGCTGAGGAATTCTTTGCCGTATAAGGGTTTATTTTAGATGCAAGTTTTCCATCAGCAGACAAACACTATAAATTTTAACTAGAATAATTCAGACTTCACTCCTCTAAAACTCGGTGAAATAGCTCGCTTTGCGTTGTGTGATTTCTTCATATATTGTATTAGGAAGCTTAGTGGTGAAAAGGATTGAATGGATGACTCATCTATCCTTGCTAGGTTGCATGAAAGATACTGTGTATTGTGCAGTTTGCAACTCTGGGCTAGAAGTTACAAGTTTGCACTGACCCTGTGATGCTCTATAATATGTAAACCTGAAGCTCTGTACCTTGAAGAACTTTGGGGAAAGACTGCCAGAGGGCAAAATAGGCCAGGTTGTCAGGCAAAAGATGGGACAAATATGTTGCCTACTGTGAGAAACTAAACTTAAAGTCAAGGGAAAATGTTTTATGGGTCTTTCCTCTACACATTTACCAATGTTGTTTTGAGTTACAGAAGTCAAAAGCAAATGATGAGTTTTGGCAGGTATGCTAATGCTTTTTAGCCCAGTGATCATAACGGATGAGCTAAAATGTGGGGGTTTTTTAGTAAATAGCTTGTACTATTATCTAATAATTCACACTGTGTTCAAGTTAGAGTGTTACAATCGATTGGCTCTTCTCTGTTTTAAATCGTAAAATGTTCCTTTTCTTTGGAAACAGAGAATTCTGACTGGCAAGGCTTATAAGCCTTGAATGCAGTATAGTATTAAAATTTTCTTTGTGTTTCAAAATTAAGTCATTCTTTAGTAGCCAGTAATAGCTTAAAGTTACTCACACATAAGCAGGAGCAGTTGAATTAAAGCAGTGTTTAGAACTTCTAAAAATTTACTTATCATATATAACACTTTTGTTGTTGCTTTGGAAAGTTGGGTTATTTTTTGTGTAGCCAAGTGATTTCATATTATAATTTTATACTTGCTTTGGTGTTGATAAATACCAGTCAAAAAGCAGTGGTTTGGGTGGGGGGATCTCTGTGGCCTTGTTTCTAGGCATTGTTCCAAAGTACACAGCTAAAATACTTCATAGGTTTTGTTTAGGGTAGGGCCTTTAATGGAAAGATCACTGCTGAGTCTTTTTGATGCAATTTTGCAAATACTTGATGCTTGTTCTTTCCTTCAAACTCAACATGACATTTCAGCAGTGGAGCTGGCTGTTAAAAATACATATTTTGTCCTGCATACTGTGCTTTAAAGAGGATCGGAGAACTTGTCAGTTTTTTTCTGAACATGTGGTGCTTGTGGAGAAGGCTGGTAGTGAGAGAAAGAGGAGAGTACATGAGAACTAATTGTGTAGAAGGCTCAAGGTATCATCTTGCTGCAATAAACGTGAAGAGCTTCCTTTGGACTATTTGGGTAAGGTTGTACCCTGATCTGCTCCTCAGTGCCCATGACTGAAATTTATGATGCATGGTAGATGCCTTTAGGCAGAGAATGAGCAGTCAGCTTTTCATTAATTTGTAACAGAGAGACTGGTGGGAACGTTGTTCCATGCTGTGGAGAGCTTGCAGTGAATTCCTTCAATGTTAAGCAAGCTAAAAATAATTCTCTAGAAAATGTATGCTTCAGCTAAGCCCTTTGTTTTCTGAACATACATTTGAACAGAGATTAAAACTATGTAACGAAAGTAAAAAGAGCAAAACATATCCTCCCTCTCTTTATTGTGATCTTTAAACTATTAAGCTGCTGAATACATTTAAGTAAAGATTTAAAATTTATCGGTAGTATTTGTATAGCATTGGGGAATTTGTCTATGTGCAATCTAGAGATTATGTTAGAAAACTGTTATGGTTTTGTAATCTCTTTGTATCTTTGTAACTATTTTTACGTCCCCTTTCTGTATATTGATTCTGCAAGGGGACTGGGGTGGAAGAGCTGGCCCATCTGTCTGCAAGTAGGTGACTTGCTGAATCCAGTGGCTCCCAGTGGGCAGAGCGAAGGAAGAATTGCTCACTGGATAAAACCAGTTGCCTTTGCTGCTGCTTGGAGGCATAAAGTTTCCAGAAATTTTAGTTTCCACAGGGAAGGGAACAAAGATAAGAGCAATTGGTACAGCCCTTTAAAAACTGTGGTGGAGTGGGTCATGGAGGGTGAGTTGCCAGAGTGGAGAGAGAGAGAACAGCTGTTGGAAGGAGCAGAGATATTGTAGCTGAGGGGCCAAACACAGCTGGAGGAGGCTGGTTGCAAGCAGAATGAAAGCTTCGAAAAAGCAAGCAGTGCTTGGATGTGAGGCATCTTGGCTATACATTAATTTCTTGATCTGGTCACCAGGTACATTCAGGTATGGCAGAACCATGGGCAAAATAAATGTATAGTCTATAATATTTCTTTAAAAATAGAATGTGTTTGTATGTCTCTTCCTTGCCTCAGAGAACAAAGATGTTAAAATGCTGGAGGAAATTGCATAGGTGTGTTTCAGCCTCTGCATCTCCTTGAGGAGTAAATGGTCCATGGCAAGGATGCTGAGGGGAAGAAACATGTTCCCCATGATGATCTCACACTTTACTGGCTTGGAAGGGAAGCCAGAACTGTAACCCTTTCCTGAAGAGAAATTACGGCATTATTGTTTTGCAAAGGAAAAGGGGAAAAAAAGCATTACTGGAGTATTAAGATGCTGTTCTGCTCCCGACCTGTGTGGTAAACAAATCATTAGGGGACTTGGCTGTGAAGGTGTGTTTCTGTCCTTGCTTCAGGGTGGTTCAAATTGTCCCACCTCTCCTGGCCAGAGGGGCTGGAGCTGGCTGGTTGTCAGCATGTGGCCACTCTCTCTGGTCCTACTGAAGCTGTGCCAGTGCACAGCTGGGAACTCAGCCCTCTTATGTGGTGGGGAAAGGGATGTTGGCCCTGATCTCGTTGCTAGCGCTGAAGGAGAACAGAGTGGAGATCTCCTCTCTGCTGCAGAGACAGTTCTTATGGCCTTAAACACTGAACAGTGGCAAACATCTCTGTGGATCTCATCTTGATTTAAACATTTGCTTTTTGTATTTGTACTGGGGGGGATAAGAGACAGGAAATTGCTGCAAGCTGACCTAGTTTCACGAATTTAACCTGGTATGTGAGTCCATGAAAGCATATGCATTAGCTTACTGTTTTTAAACCAGTTTTACTTTGCTAGCCTAGTTTCCCAGGGCACAGCATGCTTTTGAAATCACTGTGGTAGCTGGTTGTGATTGGTTTTGATGGCTGCAGTATAGTTTGTGTCTGAATTTAGGAAGAAAAAAAAATGAAAATATTTGGTGTGAAGTTAAACTGCATAACATATAAGATGAACTGTATGCACACCAGAACATCTCAGCTAGATGAATTTTCATGGTGTTAGGTATGTGAATAGAGTTGCTGTCACTCACCTGGCTTAGAGTCTGGCAAACAGAAATCCTTAACTTTTTTTGGTGTAATACCCAGAAATAACAAAGATGCATTTTTCAGAAAAACACTTCCTTAAAATTCAAGCAGGAAACAAATGGAAATCCCATTAACATTGTGTTGAACCAGGAAAATACTCTTAATTTACAGATATTGTTATGATTGGATACTGAAATTTGTTTGTTTTGTAAAAGTCAGTAGAAATACTTAATTAAAAAACTCTTTGGGACAATGTAAGCATATTACTTACCCAAAAGGCTTCAACAAAGGAAGTGCATCCTTCCTGCTTTCCTAGGAATTAGTGTTTCACTTTAAGTAGTAGTAATTTACACAACCTGTGTATACTATAGGCGATATAAACGGTAAGGGATTAGAGGGGTTTTCTTACTCTCAGGCAATAGCTTTAAGTATCTGTCCCTACAATTTATTACTTATGTTAATGGTGGCTTAAAAGCCATACTTGACTGCTGCATGAATATGGCATAGCAAGATACCATGAAAGCTTTTTTGTTTGTTTTGTAGGAATATTAAAAATTTATTTGGGTCCTGTCATTGGCCTCACAACTTTCCTGCACAAATCTCAAAGTTGCTTTATTTTTCTGCTGGAAGTGTTAAGCACAATTATCATCTTGTGCTGAGTTTTATAACAAAGATTTTTGTTTTATAATCTAGACAAAAGCATTCCGTTTGTTTTATACAGATATTCACAAAATGAGTAATTAAGAAGGATTGCTGCTTCTCTTTACCTTTATGAGTAATTAAAGCACATTCTCCCACTGCCACTGTATTTTTCCTTCCCATTCTATTTTTTAAAATAATTTTCTAAATGCTAAATAAACTTATGTAATTTCCACCTTAGATAATCTCTGCCACAAATTGAAAAATATTAATCTGAAGTTAATGTTCAAAAGAATTTTTGAACAAGGTTGTCTTTTCATACAAGCAGAAAAATGGGAGTAGCCTATGAGGTTAGGACGAGATTCCCAAAGAAATGGATGTTTTTCCATCGAGCTGAAAGGAAAAATTAATAGAATTTTTGTCTGTGACCAGACTGTTGGTATGGAGATAAGTTGTTTGGCCACAGGCTCTTTGGTACTGCACATTAGATTTTACCTGTGTGAAAGGCATTTTTGTGTTTGTATCCAACCAGTTCATTGCTATTAAGAAGCTCTTTGACTTCTCCGCATACTATTGGATCACTACTCAGATCTGAAGGTCCAAAATATCTTCCAGGGTCATCATCAGACAGCACCTATTAGGCTGTTCATTGTTTTTACTTTTCAGCAGTTTATTGTCTTGGCAATTTAGTCCTTTGAATGTGAGCAGACATTAAACAAAACTCTGAAAAATTCTCAGTAAGCAGGGGTTTGCCTTTCGGCCAGTCTGTGGTGCTGCAATATAGTCTTTGACCAAAAAAGACATACCAGAGTAGTAGTTTTCTTGAATGTTAATAATTTAATTGTTCAGTGGTAGGTAGTTAATACAATTAGTTAATTAAAGATTTAAATGAACTAAAATTCAATAAAAAGAATTTTGGCTGCAATGCTATGACAAACCTGAAAATTATAAATACTTATTTTAATGAAAAACCTGCTTTTTGTAGCCAAACTTTAAACTGTTATTTTAAATAAGTATAATTTTACAAAGACTCCACAGAGCTTCTGATTTTGAAGATGCAGAAAGAGAAGGTTTCTATTTTCCTTGTTCAGTAGTAGCAGCTGCCTCTGAATGTCATTCTTTCTAGCTGATAATTGTAAGCAGCATATTTTAACAAGCCGAATGTGGTATGCATCTTAATATTACTCAAAGTATGACCCCCCCCCCCCCCCCC